>OX467716.1:38434016-38794016 GCA_950111635.1 Agelastica alni
CGCCGCTGCCGCTGATTCTAGTCATGTCAATATTAATAATAATAATAATAATAATAGTAGTAGTAGTAGTACAAATAATACAAAATCCAAGTTTATTAGCAACATCACCGAAAACTTAAATACCAATAATATCATCATCAATCCTAATCGGTGTTACAACCAACATAACCTCAAACAAGTCGTTTCCGATGATAACGTTAACAATAATCCGCGACTCAAGTTTTCCATAGACAATATCTTAAAAGCCGACTTTGGCAGGAGGATAACGGATCCTTTGCACATTAAAAAGACGACGGCGCCCAAAAGACTTTTAATTCCCGAGTGTACTACCGATGAGACGAAAGTGCCGCCGCCGCCGCCGCCGCCGCCGCTGCCGCAGCCGTCCGTCAAACAGCCCGTGGATCTCAGCAAGGAGAAAAAAGATGATAAACAACCGATGCTTTGGCCTGCGTGGGTTTACTGTACTCGATATAGTGACCGTCCTAGTTCAGGTTAGAATTTACTCTTTATTTATTTTTAATTTCTTTTTCGACGGGTGGAAAATTCTTTATAGAACTACCAACACCAGGTATTTTGGTTCTCTCTTTCTCTGCCACTGTGAGACTCCGGAAGATTCGAATAACTACTCACTATAAAACCACCCCGTATGCCGCTCCCTTTCCTAGTACCTACCTTTTTACACTCGGTCCAAAAAGTCACCGTACACTACATATTTTTTATTAGTTTTAACCAGCTAACTAACTAACGATGAAAAGTAAAATTTATATTATTATTTCAGGCCTAACCAATAAAAAATTGGACTAAAAAATATTTTATTAAAATGTTACGGTTACGAATAACAGACAATATTTATAAAAAGCATGTATCTAGTGTATGGAGACTTTTTAGACTGAGTGACTATAGGTTAGTACCTAAGTTACCTACTAACAAACCTCGACAATATTGACAATCTATCTATATATAAAAAATTGAAAAATGTTTTTATGTATGTCCTTTAAAAACTCTGGACCGATTGGGATGAATTTTTCAGAAGTTAATTTATACATAGGTACCAGGGGTGGTTTTAGTGAAAAAACCTTTTGTGTAGGAAGTGGTAATCGTACCTCCCATACAACGCAATTTTTAATAAAGATAATCGTAGTAATAGTTATGTGCATGAATTCCAAGTTTATATGCTGAAGATCTTAAAAATTTGCGTTGAACACTTTCCAACATCTTATATATAGATATAATTCTTTTGTCCGTGTGTAGGTATGTTAGTGAACTCCTCCTACACGGCTGGACCGGTTTTGATGAAACTTTTTGTGTGTGTTCAAAAGGATCCGAGAATGGTTTAGATTCACTCCCAATTTTTTTAGCACCCTCACGAAAGGGGTGGAATATAAAAACTATCAAAAACGGCTGATATTATTGTCGGATTCATAGTTTCGGGGTCGCTGAGTTTGATAGTGATATTCTCAAAGCGGTCAAGCCATCGTTCGGACAGGAAAACGTCTGCCGGGTTCGCTAGTAAATAATAGATGCTAACTAAACAAAAGTACGTAGGTACCTACGAAACTACATTATGTATCAAGCAGGCCTAACTAATACAAATTTAGCGTTTTTCTACCCCAACGTTATTTAAGATGAATAAAACATTTTTATCTAATAAAAAAAAACTAAATTGTTAAAATAGGTACGCAAACTTTAAATGGGAATATTTTTTAGATTTATTATCTATTTAAACACTAATCGAAATTTTTTGTAAAGTACCTACCCAGCAGGTAGCTACCCCACCACTAGATACTTAATTAATTAAAATTATATAAAATTATAGGTAATCTACTACCTAAATACGTATGTTGTAAAAATATAATGTGACTAACATTTCTTATTAAGAAAAGTTTTTTATAATTAGGTATCTATTAAATTAATGAGGCCCGGGGTATTTGATAGATAGACAATTTTTTTTTATAAATACTTATCTCCTTTAACTCTACTACAATTTTCAAAATGGTTAAAATTTTGTTAAAATTCAAAGCAGATTTAAAATTTTGTTAAGTAATCTACAAAAAATGATCTATCGCGTAAGAATAATATTGGTGTCAAAAAGGTACCTCTACCCAACTAAATATATACCAACCTTAATTAAAAATGAGTTCTTTGTAAAATAATTAATAATTTTAATTTTTTAACAGAAATTTATTGGGTGGTTAAAAAGATTTTTAATACCTATAAATACATACCTATCTTAACATATCTATAATTAATTATACATTTTATACCCGTGTGATAAGGGAACTCTATGGTGTGGTAACAAAGATATATAATGGAATGCTCAGATGGTTTGGACACGTAGAAAGAATGGATGAAAAAAAAGTCGGTAAGCGTACGTATCTCGATCGGATCGAAATTGTCAAGAGTACCTATCAACAACCGACGAGCATGTATGAAAGCGCCAATGAAAGTAGGAGAAGCGAAAGATGTGTGTTAGTGTAAGGAAGTGGTCTCTGTTATTTAATTTGGTAAATCTAAAAAATAAAGTGTACCAATATATCCTTTTCCGATAAAAAAATTACAAATTAAAATACTTCCCTTATTTCTATATATTTTAGTGTAAGCGCCGTAGCTTAAATGATTGTTAGATAATTCTTAAGGATTATAAATATAAGAATTACTTAACCACCGAGATTAATCGTGTACTGTATATTTTGAGAACTTACCATAAGGTGATGCTCTTTAATTCCAATGCAAGTAATAGGGTCCAAGTATAAACTTCTGCCCTTTTGGATGTAATATCAAAGTCGATTGCAATGTCTTTCGTTTTAATATCTTTGCGAACGCAGGAAAGTATTATGAAAGTATACAACACGAAAATAGGACTGATACCTACCACGTAAAGCGGTATAAAAATTTTATTATAAAGATGTGGCTGATACCTTCCCTCTGAGAAAAAACAACAGCTGAGAGAGACCTTAAATTGAATGCTTAATTTAAACTACTTTGTACAGTAATATTATTCCAGTGTCTGAAAAATGTATACTAAAACCAGTCTGATTATCAAAAGGATAAATAAGAACTGGATAGAAATTCAACGTTATTTTTGTGTAGTAGTAGGTAAAAGATAAACCTGATTATTAGGTTGTAATTTATAAAATTATTTATTTGCATAAATATACCTACTACATATTCATATCTATTGTAGAAATGTAGATACTTACTTACGACTCAATTTTTTTATTAATATTAATTAATATTAATTTTTATAATTATTAGGTAAATTAATGAGGGCCGGTTTTTGGTAATCTTTTTTAAAAAATATCCCTTTAATTTTAGAATTTTCAAAATGGTTAAAATTTTATTAAAATTCAAAGCAATATTTTATATTTTTTTAATCTAATATGGGCGTCAAAAATTTTAACGTAGGTATACTTACCTTAAATGTGTAGGTAATTCTACTTACCTTTATAAAAGATATAAAATAGGAAGAGATGTGTCCCGATTAAAATAAAGGGGGCTCCATAAATAAAAATAAATATAAATTATTAAAACTTATAAGCACTAGGTACGTACCTATTTTATTTTAATATATAGGTACCTACCTTTATTTAATCTAGTTAATTTAAAAAATAAAGTGTATCTATTGTTTTTACAATCAAAAGCATTGCTGAAAAGTCTTTGAAGTGCTTATTTTTAATAAAATGGGAAAATATTTTTCATAAGAATAACGACCTTACATTGTAGATTTTAGGGGAGGTAGTGAAGGCTATGGCAACCTCTTAAGCACCTCGCACCTCTTTTCTGCATAACCCTTAATCTATTCGAGGGATTCCGAGACTTCGAGCAAAGTTTATCAGTTTTCTGGGGGCTAAGTTTCTGACATCGAAGGGCTTTAGGAAGGCCCCTTCCAGAAAGTTAAGCCTCTTGCAGAAATGCGCTGGGCATTCGCAAAGCAAATATTCTGCAGTTTCAGCGAAGTTGTCGCAGTAGCTGCAACTATCGCTCTCTGTTTTGCCCATCTTTTTCAGGTGGTACCTCAGAGGGCAGTTTCCAGTGAGAAGTCCCGTCACCAGTTTCAAGTCTTTCTTGTCCAACTCGAGAAGCTGTTTAGCTTTTCTTAGCGAAAGGCTTACTAGCCTTTTCATTAGTCTTTGTCCTGGCACTTTATGCCAGTGAGATTTCATTTCAGAATAACGACTTTAACTTTTATTGCGCAATGAAGAGAGAGGAGGTTACTGATTTTAACCAAGTTTGACGGGAATTTTGAGTATCATAAATGTTATGGATAGGGACCTATTGTTGTTAGATCTTGTCAAAATATTAATAATTTAAAAAGGAAAAATTCAACGAATCGTTTTCCTTATTTCTATTTAATCATAAAAATCATTAATTATTTTTGTAAATTTTTTTGTTTAAATTTTATGTTTGTAAATATATTCGCATAATACCTACGAATATTTTATACCCGTCGAGATACCCTGTAAGAAAATATGACTAATGAGCATGTAAGCGGTTGTTACTACACAAATCATATTGGCTTTATTTTTACAACTTTTATTTAGGTAGGTATATAATATACTCGTATATGTTTAATAATAATTAGGTTTTGGTTTTATTTAATTCGAAAGAAACATCAAACCTACAACTGAGGCTGACGTTTTTATTATTATAAAGAATAATAAACTTCTCTCGCAACATGGGTATTTTTAATTTTTTCATATACCTATACATGTACATAGTAGGTATCTACTTATTATGGTTGTAGGATGATTCATACTATGTGGATGCCCACGGCAGCTTAATACTCTTCAAACTTGTAAAATGTTCATTAATATTATGATATGCTGTGCCCAGATTCGACCCTCGAAATTATAGAAATTAATTTTTTTTTAATAGCTAATATTTTGCAATTTGCAATTCGGTGCCGATATAATATTATGTACTTGGTTTAGGTACCCACCTATAGATATCAATTCTGATGGTGATTCTGTTGATATTAATATAAATTTTCAATATTAAAATTGGCCGGTAGAATGACGTTAATCTTTTACTCAGGAGGATCGCAATTAATTTATAATTTTTATCAAAATTTCAAATATGCGTAAAAAAATAATTAAACCATAATTTATTCAAAAACAACAACCTATAGGTAATTAATCCCAAAATTTTGAATCCTCTTGTAAACATTATAAATTTTAAAATTAAACCAAAACGAAATATAAAAATACAACTTTGCACTAATGAATGTATCGTATAAAAAGTCCTTTTAAAACGTCCCGCACGTACATGCTCAGTACACTGAGAGTCGCTGGCGGCCCCTCTACTGATATTTCTGGATTCTTTCTTTCTCATACTTTTAAATTCAAACCAATATCTGGTTAACCGCTTTATAGATATTTGTAATGTAAGCAGAAGTAGTCTCTGCCTACCCCTATGGAAAAAAGCCGTGACTTTATGTATGTATGTAAGCAAAACAAAAGTAATGGTTTTCGAAAGAGAAGAAAGCATGACAAACTGTGAAGTTCTGATTAAGGGAGAAAGAGTGGAACGAGTAAATGGGTTCGTATACCTGGCTTCAAAGTTTACGAGAGATGGAAAGTATGACATTGAGCGAAGGGTGTTGGCAGGAAAACAAATGAATGGGGCACTGCATAGCTTTATGAACAGCCGGAAAGTGTCAAAAAAAGGCACGTCTGACTGTGCATAGAGATGTGTTGGTTCCTACACTTACCTACGTATGGTAGTGAATGTTGGGTTTGGCAGAAGAAGCATGAAAATAGGATTAATGCCGCGGAGATGAGCAGTTTGAGAATTGTATGGCCGGAGTGACTCGGTTGGATAAAGTAAAAAATAGTGAGATAAGAGAACGCTGAGGTGTTTATGAAGATGTGGGTACAAAGATAGATAAAGGAATATTTAGATGGTTTGGACACGTAGAAAGGATGGACGAAGGAAGATTGACGAAACAAATTTATAAGGCGAGTGTGAATGGACGGAAGTCGGTAGAGGTCGATCTCGATCAGAACAACATTGTTTTGAAGAAATGTCAGCTGTCAAGAGTACCAACAACCACCGACGAGCATGTATGAGAGGAGTGATGAAAGTAGAGGAAGCAAAAGATGTGTGTAAGAACCACCGTAGCGAAAGTGGAAAGAAGTGGTCTCTGCCTACCCCTATAGGAAAAAGGCGTGACTTTATGTATGTAATTGTAGCTTCCTAATTATGACGACAATAATCATAATGTTATAATAGTACATTGCTGCCACAGGTAGAGGAATTTAAAAAAAGAGTTTTTCGTTTTATCTATATAGCGTCTTTCCCATAATTTTATGAAAATTTTGCCCGATAACAAATAACGTTTATTCAACTTGGTAGGTGTACATAACTACCTATATATTTTTTTAATAAGTAGGAATATTTAATATGAACTTTTGACTAATTAGTCAAATGCTCCATGTCTATTGTTCGGTTCTATCCTTTTTAAAATAAAAATAAAAATTATTATTTACGCATCAACGCAAAGTCTTTTCCAAAAACTACGATTTGTAATTCGTGATCAGTCACGTAGATGTGTAGTGGTAGGTACCTACCCCTATCTACCGATTGTCCAAAAAATATATATAAATCAGTACTACCTGAAATACTAGTCATTTAGTTCGAAATGTCGTAATAATATAAATAAAAAGAGAAACCCTTTTTATTTGTATATGGTGGGACCTCCCAAAAAGGTTTTTTTTTTTAAATCCTAATTTTCGATGTGAACTCACGGTTAGTGTTTTGATATTATGTAAGTATCTATATAAAAACATGTTTAGGTTCTTTACATCAGTTATTTACTACTCTACGATTGTATGAATCGGTTTATGCGCATCTTATTCACGTTGAAATGATTTTTACAGTCGTTGTCAATGGCGTAGCCATCGTGCGATTCTTATAGCCCCCATTAAAAAATTTCGTGGTTATTTTTTTTTAATTAAATGTGTACTGTTGGTTTTTTTTCTAGTATTTACAAGTTAATTGTAGGTAAAAACAGTGTACATACTAAGAATATTTAGACTGATTTTTGCATGCTGGCTCTAATTTTTTTTTACGATTTTTTGTTAGACGACCTCGAGGAACATTAGTTATCAATAGAGGCCTTCGGTCCATTAGTTTACTCACCAAACCTTTCACCTCCATCTTCTGGTCTTTGCCAGCCTCCCCGGAACAGCTCTCGCATTACTACAGGAGGAATGGGTGTCTGTTCTTGGTCTTCTCCTTTTTTGTTTCTTACTCTATATTCTGACTTCTATTGACTATTCATTCTCTTTGTCGTTCTTCTAGTTCCTTTGTTTGTATAATTGCTTTTACGGTGTTGTACGCCAATTGGTGCCTATCATTTAGATACTTTTTAAAGCATCCGTGCATGGCCTGTCAGAGCTTGTGTTAGGAAGTATTCTGTTTCCCCATGCGGTCTGGTTATCCATTTATTGATGTTTAAAATATGCTCGTACGTAACAATTCTATATATCTATATATAAAAATGAAAAAATGTTTGCATGTATGTCCTTCAAAAACTCCCAAAGGGCTGGACCGATTGAGATGAAATTTTCAGAAGTTGTTTTATACATACCAGGTTTGGTTTTAGCGAAAAAAAACTTTTGTGTAACAAGTGGTAATGGTACTTCCCATACAAAGCAACTGAAATATCTTTTCCGCCCAACTTTTGCCAAATGCAGACATCAATTGAAAATGTTGTTACCGATATTGGAAACAATTGCAAAAATCATGATTAGCTTCGCGAATTTTGGCTCCCGAAAATGATGATGCAAACAACATTAACCATCAAATTCAATTAAAGCTTCCAGGCGAAGTTGTCAAGTATAAATCGATCGGCACAGTTATAGATGAGGAACAAGCTGTTCACTATCCAATAGAGTTTCTTAACTCTTTGGAACCATCTGGAATATGCCACCACACATCTTAAATTTAAAAGTTGGTTCACCGTTGATGCTCATTCGCAACTTAAATGCCCCGAAATTGTGCAACGGAACAAAAGTCTTGCTGTTAAAAAATTATCGCCGAATTTAATCGAAGCAACAATCATCAGCGGTAAATTTAAATGAGATGTGCTAATACCACGAACTCCAATGATTTCGATAGATTTGCCATTTAATTAAAAGCGATTAAAGTTTCCAGTGCGTCTGGCTTTCGCTGTAACCATCAACAAGGCTCAAGGCCAATCTCCAAGTGTTACCGGTTTGATCTTACAAAGTTCCTGTTTTTCGCACGGTCGATTCATACGTTGCCTGCTCCAGAGTTGGAACACCAAAAAATCTTTACGTGTTCACATCTACCGAAAAAACTGTAAATATTGTTTATCAGCTGGCATTAAAATAAAACATTTGTTAAAAAATAAAATTTCAATATGGATTGGGCATACAAGAAAAAATAAAATAAAATAATGGGGTGTAGCAACGTACACCGGGTTCTGCTAGTATTATTATATTATCGTAATTTCTTGTTTTTGATGTAGGTACCTATTTCATAAAAAAACGATACACATTTCGATAGTTAATAATTTTTTAAATTAATTTACCTTTAGGTTATTATATACCCATTATAATTATTTTTTGTAAAAATAATTCTGTGTGAAAGTTGGCACAACTGATTAGGAATCCATTTATCATGTGTTAATTCAATTAAGTGTTATTTGTTTCGAATAAGTAGGCACCTACTTATTGTAGCTACCTAATAATAATGATTTCTAAAATTGCAAATTATTATTTATTTCGATTTGCGCTACGAAAGAAAAACAACAGCGACAAATGATTCACCCTTCGCTCAATGTCACTGTCATACTTTCCATCTCTCGTAAACTTTGAACCCAAGTATACCCAACTCATTTACTTGTTTCACTCTTTCTCCCTTAATCGAAACTTCACGGTTTGTCATGCTTTCTTCTTCAGGGTATCATGCATAGGTCTACCTAGTGGTTTTATAATGATACTTACATACATTGGGATAACAAACTTTGCCATTTAAGCCCTAATCCCAATTTTTAAGTTTTGCAAAAATCCGTTAAGTTTGAACGAATGCTAGTTAAATTCAATTTACGTTAAAATTTAATCAGCAGTGAAAAAACACGAGAGCTTTTTTTTATCGAGTACATTTTTTTTGTAACCAAGTAATTTTGTCAAATGTCAGTTTTTCGAGCAAAATTACCGATGGAAAAATTTTGAGTTAAAAAGAAATTTATCATTAAAAGAAAAGCTCGATTGTTTTTTGGCTTGGTGTAGGTACTTTTTTGGTTTGGCGTACTGATTTTAAAATTTTCTTCTCCGGTATTTATACATGTGGAATATTCGAGGCTCGTAAGGAACATAAGATATTTAGGGTTTAATAAAAGATGATGATCCCGTTATCTTTATAAGTTGTTGGTCTTCACTCCTGCTTTGGCTAACTGGGAAACGGTGTATTAGCACGGTTTAAATAATTCGTAATTTCGGACTAGACAACACTTCATACGTTCTTTCCATAATGACGCTTTAGTGTTTTTTGTGGATTGCGGAATTGATTTTTTCTATGTTTTTTCTTATTTGCCGAGTCGATACTTTACCAAAACGACTGTCATGTTGTATATTTCAGTATCAAGTACCTTAACGATAAAGGGCGTTGAAAAAAAAATGTTTACACATTTATTACGATTTTGCTGAAATTACTGGAAACATTCTAATGACATTTTATACGAATTTGTTTTAAAAGCTGATACATCCCATAAAATTTGTTTTTATATCTGACTCTCATAGAGGGGCGCTAGTTACACGGTTCGTACCAAGTAGTATTGAAAATAACTTTTTTAAGGTTAGATTTATTAATCAAAATTTTAAGTGAACTTAAACATCATTCAATTTTACACCAAAAAGGTGCTCTTAGTAAAACTCGATAGGTACTGTGTACCGTTTTCGGAATATTTTGATTTTAAAATTATGAAGTAATAACTGATGCTGGTATAATGTAATGATACAGTTAATAATTATTATTATTATTAATTAGTATGCATTATGTGAATTAAAAATTTTTTGTCGGGTAAATGAGACCTTATCGATAAAACGGATACATGTTAAAAAATTGGGATTGAGGGCTTTCCTTTCTTGTAACTTTTCACAAAAATCCATTCTAATCGGTATATCTTGATTTTCTCTAAGTTTGCCATGAAAAACTGACATTTATTGATAGGTATGACGATAAGTCAACAATATTTGGATTTTTGAAACCTTTTTATTTGTAAAATTAGATATTGTTAATCAAAATGTACTTAAATGTTGAATACACCGACATGTTATTAACCTTAGGCGAGTCTTTAGGAAACTCTAGTGCAGGTGTTACGCGTTATGCAGAAAAGTTTCCTAGAGGAAACTTACCAAGTAAAAATACATTTAAAACCATTAAACGACGTGATTTTTTGTTTAATTATTAACTTTATCATTACTTTAAACCAGCATCAGTTATTACTTCATAATTTTCAAATCAAAATATTCCGAAAACGGTACACAGTATCGAGTTTTACCAAGAGGACCTTTTTGGTGTAAAATTGAATGATGTTTAAGTTCACTCGAAATTTTGATTAATAAATCTAACCTTAAAAAAAGTTATGTTTAACTAGCGCCCTCTACGAGAATCAGATATAAAAACAAATTTATGGGATGTATCAGCTTTTAAAACATACTTATTCGAATAAATTTTCATTACAATGTTTCCAGTAGTTTCAGCAAAATCGTAATAAATGCGTATAAATGTTTTTTCTTCAACGCCCTTTATCTTGAATACGGATGGCGTTACGAAAATTTTTTACTAAGCAAACCCCAATTATTTTTCAGTTTTTTACCCATCCCAGAGACAAGGTCACCTTTTTTTAGAACACCCTGTATATAAGTTAATTTATCAGTGTAAAAAACCACTACTCCCACTTAACGTATTTTCATGGACTTAACGGTTATTTACCCGTTCTGTGTGTAATAACTGACAAGAACTATTGATAGTGTTGATAATTTTATCTACATATCCTAAATTCCACTTAGCATTAGAATCTCACAACAATTATCACACACGCAAACATTAACAAACCACTTTCCGCAAAAAATATTTAAGTTCATAAACACTTTTAAGTATCCAAATTCGTCAAAATTGCATTTTCCTTGAAACGTGTAAAAAAGAAACTGACCATCGTTTGCATTACGAAGTATTTAAAAAGTACATTGTTTCTTTTATATTATTAAGAAGAGATATCTAAACCGTTTTAAAATTTCCATCCTTTTTTATGACAAGTAACAAACTGAGACACGCCTCCCGGAATAAATAAATATATAAAATTCCAAACAGTCACCAAAAAATCGTTCGATCATCTTCGAAGTGGATATTTTTCGAAATGACATAGTTGGTATTGTCATACAATGACTTTCATTATCGTCATCGGGGTACCCCACGGTGTTGCTTACGCACCACATTATGTGTCAATAAATTTGTACAGTATTATTATACTTTATAAAGTATTAAAAATAGATTATATCGAACCTGTCAGTAGAATATCAAAAATACCTAAATACCAAAAGCAACCCACAACAATTAGACATCGCTTTTGAATTTCTTTACTTCATTGTTTATAATTTTGATTTGGCACCTTTGATACGCAGGTTTCCAAGCGTAGACGCGCGTATAAATATAGGTTATCGTTTAGCATGTCGCATTAACCTATTCCGAGAAAAAATTACTTTGCAGCAAAAAATAAATTGATGTTCCCTTAGACACGGCAATTACCATTTTGCTGAAAAAACAGAAAAAAACCAAATCGAACTTTCGGCTAATATGGTAGGGCACGTACAATCGTGTACACCTTGTATATGAGGTGATGAGCTGCGGTAGATCGCCAACTTTATGGGAAAAAACACAAGAAGCCGACTTTGATCAAAACGGAATCGAATCATCTTGGTATGTGTACTCTCTTAACCGTTTTATAATTGTTTTTTTTTGTTTGATTGATAGTACGGTGAAATTGTTTTGTTAATTCAATAACAGGAAGTATTGCAATAATCTGCTACGAATTTATGGTTGCCATGTTATTTTTGCATTGTTATCTTCCACATAAATAAAGGCCTAATCATTAGCGATATACCTACTGGAGAAACTTTGTCCAATAAGCATATTATCATTAATGTTCGATAAAACTCGTATGAGGTTTGTTGGCTACAACGCCTATTCACAGCGATCTTTGCACTTTTGTTCCTAATAAGCTCATTTTTAAAGCTGCAAACTTGACTGAGATAGAGGCATATTTAAAGAAATCTTTTTCTTTCCCTCATACATACATACATACCTACATATAGTGACGCCTTTTTGCTACGGTGGTTCTTACACACATCTTTTGGTTCATCTACTTTCATCAGTGCTCTCATACATGTTCGTCGGTTGTTGGTGGTACTCTTGACGGCTGTCCTTTCTTCAAAACAATGTCGATCTGAACTGATCCTCTGTACTACAGGGTAGATATTGTTACTTTTACGAACCCTATTGTTATATTCAATTTTTTTTTTGGGAGAAGATTCGACGACAGTAACCAAAGTAAAATCCTGGCGTATTTTATTTATTTTTGCGTTCTAAGATCACGAACCACCTTTACTGTCGGATTATCACCTAACAACGTAACTGAAGTACAATCTATACTAGTACCTACTGCTTAGAGCTAAAATTAAACCGAGATCTTTGTATTTTTATTTTTCTTAAACTACCAGATTTTTTTTAGAACGAATCTCCGTTTTTTTACAAGAGACTTTTAGAAATGGTCTTTCTTTAATCCTATTTTATCGATTGTCATTACATGTATATGTCTTTTTGCTAATCTCACGCTCAGGCGCAACCTACTTTGAAGCGCGTATTTTTTCTTTCAAATAATTATGTTTTAGGTAGTAGATAATCACCATTTTGTTTTGTTAATTTTGCCTTTTGTTTGTGACTGGGCACGTTTTTTATTTTTATATTTTGGATTCTACGAATGGCTAGAGACCCCTTTATATCTCTACTCCACTAAATGTCTTGGTGTCTTGAGAACTAACCCTGTATCTCAGAGACCGTCACCGTCACTGACTTCCTTATCTTCCGTTTTCATTTTTACCATTAGGATGCATTGTTCCACATAATTATAGAGAAAATACGGAAACTTTAAAAAAAAAATTGACTAAATTTAAATCCCATCATATACCTATTCATCGTTTTTGTAGAGTTTAATTGTTGATGGAAGAAAGCTCGATTGTATTCGTAATTTTAGCAAAAATGTCAGTGAGCCTTTTCCTTCCAATTCATTTATAGCAGAACCGAAAAACAAGTAATAATAATAAAAAAAGAAATGAGGCTCCCGTATAAAGGGTACCACCTATACATACGTGTACCTACCTAATAATAATAAAATCTTTCAATTTGTCATGCTCTGTCACAAAACATATTGGACCACACACATACCGGTCGTATATAGTGTGTGTTATAAAATATTTTGTGTAAGTTTAGACCCCGTTAAAATGCGCTCTACGTTCTTGTGCTGCAACATAATAATTTTGTGCTAATGTGCAATAAATGTGATTAAAAACATTCCAAAGTCTCGCATTTTAAATCCCATTTGTGGTATAAATGATGGGAATTTCGTTCGCGGCCTTTTTATATATGAAATCTTTCTGAATTTGGGATGATGCGAAGTGTTCGGATTGCGGATTATACAGATTATCTAAGATTTACTAGGATTATAATATTATGTACGTACCCGTATTTAGATAAAGTTTATTGGCCGCATCATTCTCACGATTTTATGGGGAATTGCACGAGTTTACATAAATCTTGTCGATTCTACTTTCTTTACATTGAATAAGGATGTTATTTCAGTGAGTGATAAATCGTCCGTCCGACGCTTTATTGCATTGCCAAAAAAACACCGTCTGTTTTTCATAGTGGACGTACTTACTTGTGTACGAACTACGAAGCCATAAGCACACATTAGTGTCCAAATGGATGTTAAGTATTGGCTTCTTAACACCATTTCTAAAAATATCGAATACTGGCTTTTGTCCGCAACTTTGTCCATATGAATTGTGTTCTTTGATTGTAAAAAATGTATGCCAGACGAAAAAGGAAAAAAATAAAAAGAAATTTTTTTATATGTGTTAAAAATTAGTTAGTTGATGTTTTAATGAACAACTGTCGTCCTCTTGGACCGTGGATACTTTTTAAATTAGATTCGATGGTGAAAACGGTGATTTTGAGTCAGGGACACCTAAATATCATTTCGTAATTTTGTACTTGAAATTAAGTTGCTTGAAGGCTTTGGAGCTGTATCTACAGCTGTTTTTATTGGTCTTAATTGACAATCTATGAAAGAGAACTAAAAAAAGACTATTCCTAAAGGCTTTTGAAAAAAAGGAGGTTTATTGTAGAAACATTCTGGTAGCTTGAGATTAATAAAGATACAAAGATCTCATTTTAGCTTAGTATCTATTAGTAGATTTGTGTTACCAACTATCTAAAAAATTTTAAGCGACTGTCAGACAAGCCTTGAATCCCAATTTATATTCTGACTCGTTAGTCTATTATAACTTTATGAGCAGTCAGAACATGTCAAAAATGGCACGACTGGCTGTGCACAGAGAAGTGCTAGTAACTACATTTACGTATGGTAGATAGTACGTAGATTAGTATGGGGCTTATGTGCTTATAGTAGCCTCTCCACTACGACGCAGATCTATTGTGTGTGCCCTCATGTTATGTTAGAGTTCCCTGTCTAGTCCTGTCCTTGTCACCAGACTCCATAGGCCAGCCTTATGTCCTTCTTATATTGGAAAGGTTGTGGTTTTTCCTCCCCTACCATAGCCTTGTCAGACCTTCGCAGTAACACAAAATGTGTGCAGAGACCACCTTCTTTCACTTGCTGCGGTTCTTACACACTGTTCTTTTACTGCTCGTCGGTTGTTGGTACTCTTGACAGCTGGCCTTTATTCAAAACAATGTCGATCTGATCGAGATATATTCGCCTTGGTCGACCTCTATCGACTTCCGCCTATTCGCACTCGCTTTATAGATCTGTTTCGTCAGTCTTTTTTATCCATCCTCTCTACGTATCCACACCATTTAATCATTCCTTTATCTATCTTTGTAACCACATCACATCAGAGTGGCTATACTTCCCAGACTACTCATTTCCGCAGCATAAATCACACACCCTTCGCTCAATATCACAGTCATACTTTCCGTCTCTGCCTATCCCTACGGGAAAAGGGCGAGACTATATATATATATATATATATATATATATATATATATATATATATATATATATATATATATATATATATATATGTAGTCAACCAATTTGGAGGACTGACTGTTTGGAAGATTCTACGATTTTAATGCTCGATCTCCGTCAATTGTCCTGATACACTACTAGAACGCGGCAGCTGTCTGTTCCTCGTCGCGCGCTAGATATCTCGAGAAAGTTGTGATCCCTTTGCTAAAACAATACTATTAGATATTAAAATTCTTTACGTTCAATAAAACATTGAGACGTCAACTATCTAATTTAATTTTATCGAATACCGTTATACCTATAGTTTGGTACCAAATAAATGAACATGTTATAAAAATTCCAATTATTTAGCGACGCATACACTCACACCTAGTACACGTACACAAACCTTTCTTGTTTGACCAAATCGTTTAATACCAGAGCAGAAATAATAAGCTTGTAATTGAATTTTCTGATTAAAGTTGACATAATATCATTTACTGCACTCAATCGATTATTATCGTAAATGTTTTAACGATTTAATCAAGGTTGCGCCTTAGACAGGCTGATCTCTTGTGCCTACTTCGATCAGGGCATATTATATCCGAGTTTCACCTCTCATTATAGTAAGGACGATTCTGATGCGAAAACGACAATCCCCCAAAATATTCAACAACTGCTATTAAATATTACATATATCTATACCTACAATTTTCAAAGACTTTAAAAGTCCATATCTTCAGTTCTATCAGTCATCATTGTCATACATTAATAAAAGAATTTTATTTTTATTCTTATTCGCTGTCGAGAATTTTTTTATAGTTTTCTATAATTTTTATATTTTAATACTTCCATTCAGAAGCTATTTTTACTAGGTGGTGCTTATTAAAAGGTATAGATGTCGTGACTAGCGCTCCTCGTGCGGTCCTTTATGTGTACTTGTTAAGAGTTGGGATTCTTGATTTGTCTCTTCGAAGGGCAAACATGAGTTTGCTAAGACCTACCCTATGCTGATGAGGAGCAATACCCCCAAACCGGTCCATAGGTGGTCACTTCGAATGGACAAATGTAATAATTCTTTCTTTTACTTAACGAGCATCTGCGTATCACCCGAAATGGATTATGCACGATTATCTTTCAGATGTAATTCAATGCTCGTCGTAGACACATATACAGGAGTGTAATTGTTTTCTGATATATAATCGACCCACATATATCTATAGTATAGGTTAACATGCGGCGAAATTGTTGGTTCTTAAAAAATCAGTTTTATACATTTTTATTTTTATTCTTATTCGCTTATTCGTTTTCTATAATATTTATAATGTGATATTATGTGATATATAATCCAGTATGTTTGACAATTAAGCTTTGAACTTTACCAATTGAATAATTTTGTTATCCATTTAATAATTAATACTAATGGCCAAAAATCATTGTTTGTTAAGTTATGAACTACTTTAACTCTTCCAAACGAACGTAAGCAGGATGAAAATGATCTAAAAATGCAAATAAAGTTTCCTCTTATCGTCGAAATAAGGTAAGTTGGAAGAATTTGGTAAAAGAAAATACAAAAAATATTTCATAGATTACGGGTGCTGTAATTTTTTGCTGCTGGTTGATGTAAAAACTGTTGCAATAATACAAATGAATTCTTTTGGAACGTCTAACAAGCTCTCGGACTATGAAACACGTTGGTTAGAATTTATAACGCCTTTTAATTAAATTGTAGACTTGCGGTATTCTACAAAAGCACCGAAAGTGTTTTATGACGATTTATTTCTCATCTTTCAGCCATAAATGTAAAAGATAAAATTTAAACGTCCCATCGAAAGGTTGTTTCCACGATTTACTTCTTTTACTACAACACGAAAAATGTTATTTTTCTGTTGTGACGTTGTCTCGGTCCATTAATTAAGGATTAAGATTGTTAAATTAATTAAAATCGATGAAGAATTAATTTAAATAATCTTGAAAAAAAAAACAAAATATTCGGCCGTGTCAAATGTTATTTGACAATTATTGTTAAATCGATTGATAAATGATTATTATCAAATGTTGAAACTGATAATGACCATAAATAGAAACACATAGTTTATCATTAGTGTACTTTTTTTTGCAAAGGTGGAGAAAATTCTTAATGGAGAGATTATGAGCCTGAAAGCTCAAGGTCTGCTGTGAGGCTCCCCTGACTAGTTGTCTCAGGTATACTCACTAAAAAACTCCACCCCTATGTAGGTCCTTCTGGCTATTGCCTCCGGTGACACATGGGCCTGTTGGCCCTTTGTATCTTGCCTTTGTAATTTTATTACATTGTACTCAAGTCAGTACTTTCGTACCTTGTACAAGTTTGTACGAGTTCTGTACTGGGTGGGAGCAATATAGTTCTGGGTCGCCGGATGGCTGCCGAAAAATTTCCTGTCTTTAGCGGTCTAGGGCCTCGCAGCAGCACAACATGTCTTTCACAGTGTCCGGATTCTTGCCTGCAGGTCAGGTCTCCATTATACAGTCCCATTTTATTGTGGTGCTCCTTCACTGGTGCGTGACCGGTCAGGAGCCCCGTAGTGGTTCTTTGCTGATTCCTGTTCAATTAATAAACAATTTTTTTTGCAAAATTTTAGTTTATTCCAATTAGAAGGCGCTATCCGTAAACGACGTAAGTTATTGAGTCCACCCCCGTCCTATTTGTTTTGTTTAAGCATTTCGATGCCTCCTCATGGAACGAGTATTATCGAAAACGTCGAAAACGCTTCAGTTTTTTATATGACTTCATCATTTATTGTTATAAATATTTTTCGCATGTATGAATCAATCAACAACACGTCGTTGATTTTGTCCTATACTGTAAGCAGATGTAGCACCTATTTGGAAAAAAATGTTTGTCATTTCCAAATGTTCGAGCAAAATATTATAGGTATAAACTACGTTTTGGTATATTTAGGATGTCAGCAGCTATCTACTGCAATTTTACAATTTTGAAGAATATCATGGGTCCAAAGAATAACAAATACGGAAGTTCTTATTTGCATGAAAAAACTAAAAGAACTCATGTTTACCATTAAGGAGAGAAAAACGCGCTATATAGGTCACATAATGCGAGAAGAAGAGTATGAACTTCTGCGACTGGTTATAGAAGGCAAGAGGTCTGTCGGCAGACGCCAAAATTCTTGGCTGAAGGACATCCGAAGATGGTTTGGTTGCTCATCGCTTGACATATTCCGCATGGCTGTTTCTAGAACCACGTTAGCCATTTGGATCGACAACCTCCGCAATGTGACGGCGTCATAAGAAGAAGAAAAAAATTTTAAAGTTTTTTTTTATAAAGTTACTTTTCACTTTGCTTTTGGCAGATGACCAAATCGTTATAGCTAACGACACATATGATATAGAATATATGATGCGGAAAATATATGAAACCTAAAAAGATGCAAGCTTAAAGTTAAACTTCTCTAAAACTAAGTATTATTAAGCGTTACTAAAACCACTCAATGACTAGGTAAATAGTTGGAAAGTGGTAAAATTTTGACAGGGGTATCTTTTTCTCAGAAGATCATGCCGAATATCTAGGTTAAAGCACATACCAAATATATAAATCAGATGACTTACAAATAGAATGCACAGAACAACTAAAAGAATAGAAACAAGGCAGCTTATATGGTATGGATATGGACATGGCGTATGGAAGAACACAGATGGCCAAGAAAGGCTTTTGAATACTCTCCACTGAATAAGAGAAAACGAGGAATACCAGCTACGACATGGTTAGATGGAGTTATGACAACGATGAGGGAGGGCAAGGAATGAAGATGTCTGGAGAGATAAAAACATGTGGCAGAAGCTGTAGGACCCATTAAAATGATATGGATTTTTTTCGAGGTTTAGTCCGGGACTTTTTGACCGACGTAAAATATCTACGGGAGAACAAGGACTTAAAAAAAATTGTTATTTTATACTTATTATATCCTTTACAAATAATCGGTAGATGTTTGAGCGTAAAAATAATAATAAATAAAACGTATTAAATACCCAAAAGAAAATGGGTTTTTAATGGTGCTTATGTAAACAAACAGTTGGTTAACAATTGAATGGTAATTCGGAAAAGTACGAGAACAACAAATTAAAATATCATTTATATAATAAACTCGAAGGTGGATAATATCTGGAAAATTAACGTCAAAGTTTATGCATGAAAGATGGCGTGAGAGGGGTTTTCAGTATAACAAAATCATTAAGCTGTAATGTCGGTGCGTGGTCAGTGAACTAGAGTATATACTTCTATTTCGGAAAATAGGGCGATACTGTGGCATTTCATTTTTATAAGTCACGATTTTTGATAGTTAATTTTTGTTGTTGTTTTGTTGTTATCGAATAACTTAATATTTTACGACGACGGCAGTGATTCTCATATCGCGCTGATATTGAATGTACCTGAGTTCACACTCTTTCGTGTCTAGTTATTTTTGAGGAACTACCAACGAAGCGTATAAATTATAGTTAATTGCTGTGGGGTATTACTTGCATGACACTTTGAATATACCAATCCCGTTTTTAATCGGAATCGTTTAAATAAAATTAAAAAAAGGAAAATTTTCTAAAAAGAAACCGGATACATTTTTGTTGCTAGAGCATCGTTGTATTATTTGTTAAACGATAGTTTCGTCAATTTAGCCCGATTGAAGCGATTAAACAAAAAAAAAACTCTATGACTTCGAGGATATTGTTTTTTACGGAGGCTTTTCATTTTCCATAATTAACGTGTGATTTAAAAAAAATAAATGAGATACAACCCCTCCTAGAAGTCTGAGTAACCAATGAAAAAATTCAAAGGCTGAACCAAAAATAATCTAAAATACATCATTTGTTTAAGAAAGCTTACAATAAATTAACAAAACTCACCAGTTATATTTTCAACTTAACTACGACAAACTGTGCAGATAACAACTGTTGCCAACGAAAAATTCGCCGTTATGAACAAAACCCGGATTTTTATACAAGTCGCATATCAATCTAGTAAAAACTAAACAAATAAAGCAGTACCGGCTTTTACGCAATAGAACTAAGAGTTGCTATGTGTTTTCAATACTGTACATATTATGCACTGTACAGCTGGACACTTAAACAAGAACACATAAACAAACTGCAGTCGTTCGAAATGTGGTGTTATAGAAGAATGCTCAGGATATCATGGACAGAAAGAGAAACAAACATGGAAATACTTCGAGAAATGGGTAAAGAATATATAGTAATTAACCCCATAAAAGCAAGAAAGTTACAATATTTAGGAGATATAATGAGAGGACAAGCTTTATGAGATGCTTAGACTAATTATACAAGGAAACATAAAGGGAAGAAGAAGCATTGGTAAAAAGAAAATTTTATGGTTGATAAATTTAAGGGATTGGTTTAACTGTAGCTCAATAGAACTTTTCAGAGTGGCGGCAAATAAAGTAAGAATAGCAATGATGATATTCAGCCTCCGATAGGAGATGGCACCCAAAGGAGAAGAAGAGTACTTACAGTATCTACATATCTACTTTTGTTTTCAACGTTATTTAAATAGTTTATTTGGATAAAATTTGGTTACAATGGTGTGACAGAGACCCCCAAGGTTTAATTATATAATAAGTTAGATACTGGTCTCCTTTGTACAGCTAAAAACGTCAAAATAGAAAACATTTTTGCGTGTATTGCTGTGATTTTAAACTTAAACATTGTTTAATATTCCAAATAACTTTTCTACCTAAATAAACTTTTTTGACAATGTCTGATTAAGAGATGTAACTCGCTGTATCCGGTATGTTTTAAATGTTTAGCCAAATTTTTAAATGCTCTTCTGCAAAAATGTTCTCGCTGATGGGGGGGGATATATTAATGCAAATTCCCTTGCTGCAATCGGAGCATTCTCAAAACATTCAAAATACACTTTTAACATGTCATAAGTTTCACTATTTGTGCAAGGAATTACGTATTTTTAAATTACTAACCATTACAGGTTCATTAATTCACTCAACATTAATTTTATATTTAAGTTGTTAACAATTTATAACATCTGGACGCCTACTACATTGTGTAAAATTTTTTATTTAATTAAGTATAAAACTCGATTCCCTAGTATACCTATTTTTTCTCGTATCTTCGCTTAGAAAATAGATATTAAGATGCGGTATTTACTATTTTTTTTTTAAATTTCATGCTCTCTCAAGTAAATGATTAAAAAAATTTAGCATCGCACTTGAAGATTCCCAAAAAAAGTTGAAAGAAAGACAATTATTCAATCAACGCCACCTAGCGATCGTTAAGCCACAATAGACCTACTAAGGGTCGCGGTGGAGGGGCGACCACGTCCCACTCACATGATACCTAGCGATCGTTAAAACCACCGGAATAAAACGATGGTATAATATTTTAGTAGGCATTGGATATCATTTCAAATGATACTAAGTTTGTTAAAATCCATAAAGCGGAACAAAAGTTATAACTGTTTTATTGAGTCAGCTTTCCCACTCACCCCTATCAGTTATTTTACAACATAGAGGAAAATGTACTGGAGCAAACTTACGTAAAATGATCTAAAGATTACTAATATTTAAATTTTGTGGTACTATTACTGTGCATTTATTATAGAAAAATGATGTTTTTTGTTATTATTGTGAACTACTCCCTCTAGTGGTGGAGTAGGAAACTTGAAAATAAATTCCAGCAGTTTCTCGTATGCGAATTTGTAATACAGATTTTTTTGTACGATAAATAGTTGCTGAGATACAGCGGGTGACCTCTCTTAATCAGACACACGGTACATCGTTTAGATATTTAGAAATTTAATTACTTTTATAAAGAATAAAATTTTCAGGCACATAATTAATAAAAATGTTGGTAAATACGGTGGTGACTTTTTGATACTCGCACAGCGATAGCTAGGTAATATCTAATTTTTATTTTTGAATATACCTAAAAATTATTTTACCGTAAGAACTTTGCATAGGTACCTATAATTAGTTTATGAAACGCTCTGTATATCTAATAATAATAATTTACGTACTAATAGAATAAAATGAAGAATAACTCGGCAGACAAACCGCGTCCACGTTTTTATTTAAATTTTGTGTTAGATCCAAAACTGAATCGCAATTCCGTGATCAATTTTTATTAGGCAGGCACTCTGGTATAATTTGTGACGATATAAAATGATATGAAAACGGTAGCGCCAATTCCCCTTATGGTCACTCGAAACTCGAAACGGTGTACCTAATTCGGGAAATTGCCGGTCCCGGTAAGCGAGTGCAAATAATAATCGCTGGCGCAATAAACAACAACAACCAAACAACCGGCAAATAATAATAATAATAATAATGATAATAATGGATTAAAATCGGTTTGTAAAGAGAGAGTATATGCGAGCGAGAGAGCGTTTTCTCGATGGACCACCCAAGTTGAACACGATGCCATGAATGAATACGCGCGGCATAGCAACCCACAGACTCTTCGCTGATGAATTGTGATTATTTTGATCTGACATGACGTATCGTCGTCCTTCGTTTAATCCGAGATCTTTTTCCTTCTTCTCGACGTCTTCTTATTTTTCCATATCTCTACTCTTCTTTTCTTAATCATTCTGGCCCGACGGAACACGCATATTCACCATATCGCGCGATATATAGGTCCCCTACCTAGCTTAAAAGCTATTCCTATTAAAATATCTAACCTAGATACTATTTAGATAAAGATTTTCTTCATTTCTCTCATTGTAAGTAGGTATGTACATATAGGTACACTTTTTGGAAAATCATTCTCTACAAACCCTTTCATCAACACCAGTGGCGTAGCTACTAGCTAGCCCTAGACGGGCCATGTATCAAAATTTTGGGGGGGAGGGGGCCTTCTGCCTGACTGCGGCGAAGCCCAATCGAAGATTTTTCACAAAAGAAACATAAACGCTCGCACTCAATAAAATAAACATATATTTATTATAAGGAATTACTTACAATTAATGCTCCTAGCAGCAATTAACAATTCAAATATATACTTTACTCGCCTTTTTCTGGCAAACTTGTTTATTAAATCATCCATTGCTGAAGACGATTATAATTTTAGAGATTTTCTGTCTCTATAGACTGTACTGACAAGTCTTGTCCCATAAAAGTCTTAAGATAATTTTTAGTCAGTTTTAATTTCGAAAAGCTTCTTTCAGCTGTTGCAGTTGTAACCGGAAGAATAAAAAATAGGAAGCATACTGGTATTACCTCCAGAAAACTCGATGCAAGGAATTTCATCTGTAATAATTCCGCGATTTACTTAATGGCATAAATTTTCTGAATTCAGATTTTAAGCATGTTTTCGAAGCAATTAATTGTTAATACATATCAACTAACAAAGGTATCATTACTGTATTTTGCAGTCAGTTTTCCGGCTTCATTTTTTAATTCGTTTGAAAAGAGTTTTTTCGGTTGTAATACTTCGAACGTATTACCATTCTCAGGTCACAGTGGCTCTAAAATTTTTGTTTGGTTTGAGAAATTAATATATCTAAACAGCAATTGTACACATTGACTTTGAAGTGCTATTCTAGGTCTGAAACTCTCTCATCTTCTTATAACTCATAAAAAAAACGCTTTATCTTCCGTCTTTTATTTTTGAAAACAGTTGTTATACCTCACTCTTTTGCTAGATCTCCGGACTCGTTTAGCAAACCAGAGAATAAATTTTAATTTCTTATTCCCACGTCGAGGCCCCTGTAGCCCGGGGGCCCTGAATCATTGATTTGGCTGATACGGCGGTAGCTACGCCACTGATCAATACAGTGTTCATAATCTCATACTTGCAAAACTTTTTTGATCATTTGAATGGCTCAATCGACAAAAAGTTGTTGGGTTACGAGGGTGTCTCGTGATGTAAAAGTCGTTTTAACACGGTAGAGTTGTGTCAACTGCTAGAGGCCATATTCGGAGACATTTTAAAAGTTATTAAAAAAAATTATTATAACTACCAAAGATTTTGTGTGATATATTTTTACTAGACAGAGTCTACCGAGCCGATTTCTTTTAATGAAGAATATCCCATCTTGTTAACCGCATACAGTTAGCGTTAGAGAGGCGTATCAGATTAAAAAAAGTCAGTCTACTGTACATCATTATTTAACGGGCTCGATAAATATCTCTTTAAACCGAAATAAAATTTTTTTTTCTAGGTATTAAGAATATATTACCAACACGTTTTTTTAAAACTTGTTTGGAATATTCATTGCCATATACACAAGTGTTTTAAAATTTATTACATATATTTAAAAGACATTGCCCTTAGATTTTCTACGGTATTTGTAAAACTAATAATTAATTTGTTTATAATAAATTTTACCCTTAATATCACTCAAAGTATGTCCTATAAGTTTTTCCAAGAAAAGCTAAACAGCTTCTCGAGTTGGACAAGAAAGACTTGAATCTGGTGACGGGACTCCTTGCTGGACTTCTGAGGTATCACCTGAAAAAGATGGTGATAGTCGCTACTGCGAGAACTTCGCTAAAACTGTAGAACATTTGCTTTGCGAATGACCAGCGCTTTTTTGCAAGAGGCTCCAGGGGCTCTCTTAAATCCCTCTGGTCTCAGGAGCTTAGCTCACAGGAAATTGATAAACTTTATACGAAGTCTCGGAACCCCGGGCCTCGAATAGATTAAGGGTTATGCACAAAAGATCTGGTGCTTGAGAGGCTGCGTAGCCTTCACGACCCCCTCTATAATGTCCTATGAGGTTCTTTAGATTCTTCAAATATCTATGTACACTCTATCGATGGTAGAGGAGTACATATCCCTATCGTTTTAATACACGACGCACCTCAAGATAGTGATGAGCAAAGCAACAACAAGACCAAGACTAGATTGGTCTTGGTCTTGTTTGTTCGGTCTTGGTCTTGGTCTTGCTTAAATACTTCTAGCTTGGTCTTGGTCTTGTGTAGTCAGATTTGGCTTTACTTATTTGACCAGTTACTTGGAATTTTTTTTAATAATATTTCTAAATACTAACATTATAAATATTTAATGGCATTTAAATTATGTACACAATCAATATTTAACTAATAAAAAACTTTGTTTTATTGCGAACCAATAAATATTAAAAATCAATAACCATCCATTAATTTCTATATATTTTCAAAGTAAAATATAGAAAAAAATAGGTTCGGCTGTACGAATATATAGTAACCATGTGTTGTCCAAACATTTTTCAAAAAGTGGTAAAGTTTACTGTTTTTTATATTCAGGGTTAAAATGTAGTAAAGCATTGGAAAAAAAATATGTTATTACCAGAAGAAAAGCATATGTTCAAATAATGACAAATATATTAACTAATAATTTCAACGGAATAAATATATTTTTGTTTAGTCTTGTACATTTGGTCTTGGTCTTGCATATTAGGTCTTGGTTTTGGTCTTGTTCATTCGCTCTTGGTCTTGGTTTGCTTTTTCGCAAGATAAAGACCAAGACTGCAAAAGACCAAGACCAAGACCAATTTTACTTATCACTACTTCACGAGGTTTTCTTCATTATTCGAACTTGGTATTGATTGTCCAGCTATTGAGAAGCCTGCAACGGTGCTACTCATACGGGAAAGCCTACAAAAAATAATTTTTTATTGATAAGAATATGTTGCGTTAAAACCTTCTAATTTGGTTAGGTGTAGTCTAATTCATCTAAAAATCAGCTTAAATAACTTTACCTTTTTTGTAATTTGTTAATTTGTAAGAAATAGGAAATAGTATATTGTTTGATTTTAATTTGGTGTGTGTTTAATTCTTGATATGTGCAAGCAGGATTTAGAAGAGGAAAGAGATGTATGGATCAGGTCTTTTCATTACGAAGTATAGTCGAAAAATTCTTGGCTAGAAGTCAGAAGGTCTATTGCGCTTTTATAGACTTGTAAAAGGCCTATGACAGAGTGCTGAGAAGTGAATTGTGGTCGACATTGTCTATGTATGGGGTGAGCGGTAGTTTAACACGAGCTCTGAAATCACTTTACGAGGATTCCACTGCTTGTGTCAGGATAAACGGAGCTTGCACGGACTGGTTTACCATCGAAAAAGGTGTGAGACAGGGATGTATGGCTTCGCCATGGCTGTTTAACTTATACATAGACGATTACTTAAAAGATTTGAAAGAGAGTGCGTATGGATTGAAAATGAATGATTTGATCGTTAAATGCCTTCTTTATGCCGATGATCCAGTCATATTAGCGTCATCTGAAGAGGAGTTGCAGGCGATGGTTAATGTTATGCATGATGTCCTGAAAATCAAAGCAAAACGAAAGTAATGATTTTTGAAAGAGAAGAAAGCATGACAAATTGTGAAGTTCCGATTAAGGGAGAAAGAGTGGAACAAGTAAATAAATTTGTGTACTTGGGTTCAAATTTTACGAGAGATGGAAAGTACGACAGCGACATTGAGCGAAGGGTGTTGGCAGGAAAACAAATGAATGGGGCACTGCATAGCTTTATGAACAGCCAGAAAGTGTCAAAAAAGGCACGTCTGGCTGTACATAGAGGTATGTTGGTTCCTACACTTATCAGTATGGTAGTGAATGTTGGGTTTGGCAGAAGAATCATGAAAATAGGATTAATGCTGCGGAGATGAGTAGTCTGAGAATTGTATAGCCGGAGTAACTCGGTTGGATAAAGTAAAGAATAGTGAGATAAGAGACCGTTGTGGTGTATAAGAAGATGTGGTTACAAAGATAGATAAAGAAATGCTTAGATGCTTTGGACACGTAGAAAGGATAGATAAAGGAAGATTTACGAAACAAATTTATAAAGCGAGTGTGAATGGACGGAAGTCGGTAGAGGTCGATCTCGATCAGATCAACATTGTTTTGAAGAAATGCCAGGTCAAGAGTACCAACAACCACCGACGAGCATGTATGAGAGCACTGATGAAAGTAGAGGAAGCAAAAGATGTGTGTAAGAACGGTAGCGGAAGTGGAAGGAAATGGTCTCTGCCTACCCGTACGGGAAAAAGGCGTGACTGTATGTATGTACATACATACATGTGTGTATATGTATGTTTAATTCTTAACCATACAACGCTAAAGTGATTTCTTAGTAACAAAATTGAAAAGCATATTTCGTAAAACGCACGTTAAAATTTCAATTAATCCCTTATCAATAATCGAAAAGCTTTAATTGGTAATTCTTATCGAAAACACGTCGGTAATAAATTGTTAAATTTACGTTAGTCTCTTAGTAATGAGGTTAAACATTAAAAGTTTTACAAAAACGAGATATCAAAGTTCATATATCTGGCATAAATAACGCGTTTGATTTATTAATTACCGTCCATCGAAATGAAATAGTCGTCGCTTTTAAATTATTAGAACACGAGTCTAGTTAATTTTGATTTATTTCGTAGTCGCGTTTACTAAAAAGAAAAAAGAAAAAATCGTCATTAACCAAGTGAACAGAACAGAGAATATCGGACGGCTGTTAAGTTGTGTGTTTGAAATTGTCAAATGCGTCGCGGGTAAAAATTGTGGTTTTAAAGCGAACAATGAGCAGCTCTCTTTAACGATCTCTTGCGCGATTTTCTTTTTTATCTTTTGTCGGATTGACTCTCTGGAATGTTTTTAACGACGACGCGAGAGAGTGTATTAGAATCATTAAAAGTTGTGCGTACAACATCGTTTGTTTTGCTGATTATATTTAGGTATATCCCGCTATGTCTGGTCGGTGATGCCTCGCTTACAAACTCGCTCACTTCTCTGGAACACCGTAGAAAAGTTCAGCAATTTGTCTCTATTTTATAGATATTTTTATGGGCGATGATGCTCTTCTGAAATATCAACAAACATTCCTCATGGTCACTTTGGAGACCTGCAGAACATCTCTTTCCAAAGACTCGTTCGTCCAACGAACAGCGAGGCTTTGGAACACATTGTCTAGGAAGGCATACAACCTCCAGAAATTTAAGCTGCTCTTACGATGTTCTCTGAGCATTACAGGATACCCCTTTTCGTGGGAACCAGAACATATAAAAAAAATATGATCATTGTAACAGTCGTTGCTATACGTTAATGCTACTCCTTGCAATTTTTGGTTTTTAGGTGCACAACTGTGTCGTATACTTTGCTTCCGTAGTAATTTCTCTACTATGCCAGTAAGCTTCATACACTAAGAACTTTCGAATTAACTATTTATTTATTCCCAAATAATCATTTTTATAATTACAACACAATAGATATACTTAGGTATACATAATATATGGTACCTACATACAAACAGCGAAAGAAGAACGTTAAATAAATGTTTAATCTCTGTTTTCATCTTTGGTGATTTGCAACAATATTGTAGTCAGCGAGTACGCCCCTGTAGCCATTATTTGACCTGAGGCGATGGCTCGGCTTTTCGGTCACTCATCAAGCGACAAATAGAATTTTTGGAGGATTCCGGAATAAACGTTCCCTTTCTCGAAGAATTAATTTGCGCACCTATATAAGAAACCGCGGTGTCGCGAAACAAGAGTTTATTGTATTACATATAGAAAGATTAGAATAAATTGTGTAGTTTTCGTTTTGAGTACTTATTGTAAATTAACGAACATAAGACTAAATTTTGTAACAATATAATTCCAGCTGTAATAGAAGTCGTCTTATTTCTTGAAATCTTTATGAATCCTGATTGGCTTTGAGACTGTTTGGTAATTTGTTAAATGCTCTGATGCACATGTAAGATGGATTTTTTGCTTTCAAGGAGAAAATATTTTTTTGGCTTATAAGCTCCTCACTTTCTTTTGCCCCGAATTATTATCAAATTTGTATCATCTGCTTCTATAGGTAATGCTGCTTACATCATTTAGTGGTATACCTACATAGAATTGAAAAAATCTTGAAGAAATGTACGACCTAATGCAGTTGTAGGTAAGCTCCTCATATTCCATAAGTTTCAAGTTTTTCTAACATACAGGGTGTTGGTAAATAAGTGATTCTGCATGAAAAAATAATAACAGTTTGCTATATACACATATGTCCGCAAATACTTCGTTTTCAGAGATACGGGTTCTGGTTTAATGTTAATGTATTAGATAGTTCTTAATAATGTAATAAATAAATGAAAAATACACGTTACGATGTTTTATTTTTTTGCATACGATAAAAAAGACAGGAGAGAATTTTTGTCACAAATTTACCGAGGAATTCAAACGTGAATTTTAATTTCAAATATCTCAGTGGCGTAACATTTTTTTTTTTAAATTGGTACCTATCATTACTCGTATGCGCGCCAATGATAAACATAAAATTCTTAATTGCATGTCAAAAAATACGCAGTAACTACCTCTTAAGACCCACCAAATTTTATTTGTATAAATCTCGACCGGTTTCAGAGCAATAAATAAATCGTCAGTTTTTAAGAAAAACTTTTAACACCCCGTATCTCTGAAAATGAAGTATTTGCGGACAAATGTTTATAAGGCAAACTTTCATTATTTTTTCATGCAGAATCACCCCCTGAAGTTTGTCGCACTTATTTACTAACACCCTGTATATTCTTAATTCAAGTGATATACTTTTGAAAGATCGAGAAAAATGGCTAATGCTAGACTGTTGTTTTCGATCAAATCAATAATACTCTTTGTGATCTGGAATATTGCTGTTTGGGTCGAGCGACCATTCAAATATGCATGCTGGGGTTTCTGCATTGAAATTTGAAACATGTAAGAAATAAGTTAGTCTTTTTTATTACACTACCACTTCGGATAACTAAAACACCCCAATAAAAGATAGCAGTTGTGAAAAGGGCAGTTCCTTAGAGTCTAAGGAACTGCTCTTCATAGTTCTTTTTGTTTGTCGAATAAGGACCCAAAAATCTTTAACTAACTTTAGATACCGCACCGTTAATCTAATAATCTGATAGATTTTGGCACACACGAAATGACTCACAGATAATATTCTTTTCTTACCTATCACCTTTGTGAATGTGTCCCCCATAAAAAAATCTTCGCTTTCAGTAAACCGTGTTATTTATTGACCTTATTTGGTTATAAATTGTACTTTTTTCTTTATCGATCAAAACATTTGATTACACAATATTTTTGATGTTACGACGTTTCTTAATGTTTCCATGCGCCTAATTTTGATAATTTAGATAAAACCAACACACATACAAAATAAAAATTATTATTGACTATTAAGATGCTCACTGCGAAATTGTTTAGACGAACAAGATATTATTACATAGCAGATTTTAATTCGTTTTTACGTGCTCTACATTTATGTATAGCTATAATAGCAAGACGTGTATTTGAAGATAATGTTTCGAGTTTTTCTTTGATGTTACCAGTTTTATCAGAGTGATGCTCTCGTTTTATTGCCAATTTCCAAACTAATAAGACGCAACATAATTAGATTGTTGTTAATAGTTTCATCAACATTTCATTACTAACGATTTTATGTGTATCTCTACATCTGTAATGCCGATAAATGATTTACACTGATACGTTTATACACTTATAAAAGTTAATAATAATAAATGGACAAAAACATAGCTAGTTTTTTTCTTTCGTTTATTTTTTCATAAGTATGCTTATTTCTGCTATCATTTTTTAAACAAATACTTATCGGTGGTTCTGTATTCGTAACCACGCCGGTAATAATTGTCACCAAAGCTGGCGTCACATTTTTCCTTCCCCCTTACACTTTACACATTTACTTTTCTATTAGTTGATTGAGGCAAGTAGATAATATTTTGTCTAAGGTAGGTACCCAAATTTGAAAAGAGCAAACGTTTAGAACCTGCCAACAATCGATTTATTAGGTTTTAAAGGTTTTTCCCAGATTGTCTTGATCTTAATCTTATTTCGTAATTTTGTGTAGATTTTCTTACCTCTTATTTAATAGTGTCAACAATTTCAATATTGTTGAGACTTTGGAAATCTTTGATCAAAGAGCGCCTTGTTCTTCCCAGACCGGGGCATGAACGTAGTATATTTTCAGCAGTTTCGTCTTCCACGCAGCAAAACCGACAGTCCGTTTGTTGATTCAGACCTATCTTTCCGAGGTGGTATCTTAGACGACAGTGTCCTGTAGCACAGTCCCGTTAGAATTCGTAGGGCAGATCTGTTCTATTCTAGGATCTGCTTAGTTGTATTTCTCGAGTATTTAGGTAAGAACGCATTCGAGCGAGTCAATCCCGGTATATCGAACCAGTACGTGAGTATTTTCCCCTCCGCCCAGTCCGAAATGATTGTTTTGGCGGCACTTGTAGTGACTCCAAAAACCGGTTCTGGTCCAGTGAACGCAAATTCGGTCCCCTGTTTTGCAAGGGTGTCGGCTTTTTCGTTTCCCTCCAACCCCTGCTGCACAGGTACCCACAGTAGGATCACCCTGTTGTTCGCTCCAAGGTAACCTAATGCAATTCCATACTAGTTTAAAATTTATCTTGTTGGAGCTCAGTACTTTTAAAGCAGCCTGGCTGTCTAATAATATACTTATGTTTTTGTTTGCTAGAGGTCTATTTAGTCAGCTCTCTTGCACACAATTCGATAGCGAAGACTTCAGCCTGAAAGATTGTAGCATACCTTCCAATACTGGTAGATATTACAGTAGGTATGTTTCACAAAAATGATTTAATTTCAGTGAAATTTTTTACCGTTTTTCACTTCAAGCCAAAGTCAAATCTGATCAGCGAATAAAAATACCGTCGTCAGCTTTCAATTACAGACTTGGCAGTTCTCGATTTGATTATATATTTTTGTTTGTAGCTAAGGTAATAATTAACTGAAGAAAACAACGACGAACTAGGATAGTTGTTTTGCCATTTTTATTTCTCTCTTTGATATTCTGTTTGCTCAATAACAACTTACAGTTGGAATATTAATGCGTTTTCCATTTTAAGTTTTCACTCGCACGGGAAAGTCGCGTTCTGGTAAATAATGTTTAGCTACCTACACATCAGTTTACAAAAAAATATTAGGTACCTACATTTACCTAATAAATTATTTATATAATTATATAATAATTTATCTTTTGGAAATAACGTCGTTGTGATTTTGATGACACAAATTACAAACTACCGGCGACGATCCGAAAGACGAGCATAAACAAATTAATTTTCTTTTAAATAAATTAAAGTCTGGGCAACTGTAAATTCTATTAAGATATGAGAATAAAATTACCATATAATTAAACATTAAAAAACATTATTATTTAATATTTGCGCATGCTGTTTGAAAATGATTAATGTTTTAGACGGTATTTGATAATTAATAACTTAATGTTTTACATTTCCAACATAATAATAATATTTGTTGCACAAATTGTGATAATTTTTCTTGCAAACGAATTAATTAACAAAATGTATCATCGATCGCTTAATACATTCATACAAAATAATTAATAAATTATTTGAAAAGACGTTTTCAAATTATGTTTTTTTTAAAATGAAAAAGAAAAATGTGAAAACTATCTCGATATCTAAATGCTGGAGGAACTAACGATAGCATTGGACGCGACAAAAACAACTATTTTGTTTTCGAATAAATAACAGTTAAAAAAAAAGTTTACGAAATAATATAAATGTAATTAAAATATTTTATAAATTACTCAATAGCACTAATATAATCATTAGTTACTGACAAGCTCAGATTAACATAATAATTTGCATAATATCTCATATATAAAATTTAAATATCTCAATTAGTGATTTTAATACATGCAATTTTATACGAATTTAAATTTTTATCGTCTAGCAAGATATAAACGAAAATGTTTCTGATTGAATAGGACAAATATCTACACGGTGGTGTTGAAAAGAAAAAACAAATACCAGACTGATTTATCTTGGCGTACGACCATTAGACAATGCGAAGTTTGCGCTAACTTATCTATTATTTACAATTATTAATAATTGTATTGTAAGAGAATAGGTTGAATTTTATTTTGCAGAGGTGGAGAAAAAATTCTTTACGGAGAGGTTATGAGTCTGAAAGCTTAAGGTATACTCTGAGGCTCCCCTGACTAGGTGTCAGGTCTACTCACTAAAAACCCCACCCCTATGTAGGTCCTTCTGGTTATTGCCTCCGGTGACACTTGGGCCTGTTGGCCCATTGTATCTTAAGGTTAGGTTAAAGTTAGAAAATATTAAGAATTATATTGGTATAGATTTTAATGTGTGTTAAAATTACGTAGTAGTGTAATAATGATAGCTTTATTGCCCAATAGTTTAGCCCATTTACAGGACAATATGAGTTGAAATTAAATATAGATGTACAGAAAAGAAAACAGATCAACTATTCCAAGTCTAAGAACATAAGAAAATTGTATTCAACCTTTAATCTTGATCATTCTCCATGTGTACTCTAGCTAATCTCGCTATATTAGATTCAAGGTGAATATCGCAATAGAGTTCGATATTCTATTAAAATTTTTAGCCCAGTAAAATAGGTAAATTTAGGGGAAAAAATTGCGGAAAGCTAAAATTTGGCACATTTGTTCAATGGAGTATCCTGTACAAAATACCAAAAGTCTCCGAGGGTGTGCGAGGAGAGGGGAGCCTCTATTTTTAGTTTTTCCCAAATATCTCGAGAAATATTGAGTTAAAAGTAAAATTGGCCGCATACAAAATTAAAGTTAAGTAAATTTTCTACAAAAATGGTCCCGCTTATTTTTTTCGTAGTTCAAACGGTTTGGAAGATAGAGTGGGATAAAAAAAAATGAAAATTTTTTAGAATAAGAAAATTATGGATTTAATAGAGAATTGACACAAAATTTACTTACATTGCAAAGTATACAACACAAATTTTACCTCATATTATACCTCATGTATAAATGGAATACAAAGGAAAGTGTGTGAGTAAAGTATTATTGCGTCGGATAACATAGAATACATAAATCGTCATTTACAAAATAAAATACATCAAAATAGAACACTTGCAGTTTTTACGTAAATTTCACAAATTATTCCAGTTCAACAAAATCAATTTAAACATAAAAATCGTCGTCCTGAATAAAGTCCTCATCCAATTCGTTGTCATTCATCAATGAAGCATAGGTGCATGATTCTTGGCACATGCTGCAAAGCAAGCTGCATTTCATGCCTGCTTTTTCACAACCACATCTCCCTTCACAACTACCTGTGCACCTACATATATATAAATGTTGTTTAAAATAGAATCCGGAGCTGGAGGTTCACTGGATTTCACCGGCTCCAAAATACTATTCTTAACGCCATCCCCACTGCTTAGGTGAAAACCTGTTTCCCAGCCATTCCTGAACTGGTAAATACACTCTTTAAGAGAGCGTTGGCTTGCTGAATCTTTTGTTGGAGGAAGTGAGGGAAGGTCGTGTTTGATGTCGGCTGAAGATTTTTCAAATATCAGATATATTTGATAGTCAATTTCTTGCACATTGGATTTTGCACTGTATAGCATTAAAAACATTTGCTCACCAGCTACTAAAACTGTTTCGTGTGTTGATGCGTTGAACGATCCAGTTTTGAAAATTATGCTCATTTCACCTTCATTTTATGCCATTATTTTGGCTAATTTGACTGAGTTATTGGCACATTGCGTAGATTGGTGATTTGGTTCTGACTATTGGAAGCTTAAAAGTCTCAGCATTTCTTCTATAAAAAGTTGGTACATTAAAGTTTATTTGCTAAAGTATATCTTTACAATTGACTTTGTTGTCTAATAATTTGTAATAATGTGTAATTTGAAAAAAACAATAGATGTGCATTTTCTTCGTGATTCCAGGCTGTAAAATTGTTACTTATCACATAACATACTGTATTCAATCGCTCGATCTGGATAAAGTCCATTAATTTTAAATGATAGCCGTTGAAAAAATTTGTGCTGAGACTAAATTATAGATGCGTACTTCAATTTAGAACAAACGAATAAATAATGTAAAGTTTTCAGTGCACGAACATTTGTAAAACTTGTATAATTTCTAACGATAAAGCCATAGGTTTTCATTGTTTCAGATGACTTGAGACAGATGTGAGTCTTGAAGGTTAACTTTAAGTCAAAAATGACCCCTAAATCTTTTGTAGATTTGCATCTGACCTGGTTGGAATGCTCAATTATAGGGAAAGTAGATAGTTGAAATTTTCCTAGTGTAATTAACAACCTTTCATTTACTTGCATTCCAAGTGCAGTTTATAATCAATACACCAAGATTGAACTAATTTGAGTTGTTCCTGCAGCCTTATATAATTATTGGTGCTATCATACATACATAAATTCATATAGTCACACCTTTTTCCCGTAGGGGTAGGCAGAGACCACTTCCACTACGGTTCTTACACACATTTTTTGCTTCGTCTACTTTCATCAGTGCTTTTATACAAGCTCGTCGGTTGTTGGTACTCTTGACCTGGTCTTCCTTCAAAACAATGTTGATCTGATGGAGATCGATGTTCGCGCCGAGGTCGGCCTCTACCGACTTCCGTCCATTCACATTCGCCTTATAAATTTTGTTTCGTCAATCTTCCTTCATCCATCTTTTCTACGTGTCCAAACCATTTAAGCATTCCTTTATCTATCTTTGTAACCACATCTTCTTTTAGACCACAGCGTTTTCTTATCTCATTATTCTTCACTTTATCCAACCGAGTCACTCCGGCTATACAATTCTCAGACTACTCATCTCCGCAGCATTAATCCTATTTTCATGATTCTTCTGCCAAACCCAACATTCACTACCATACTGATAAGTGTAGGAACCAACACATCTCTATGCACAGCCAGACGTGCCTTTTTTGACACCTTCTGGTTGTTTATAAAGCTGTGCAGTGCCCCATTCATTTGTTTTTCTGCCAACACCATTGTCTCAATGTCGCTGTCATACTTTCAATCTCTCGTAAAGTTTGAACTCAAGTATACAAACTCATTTACTTGTTCCACTCTTTCTCCCTCAATCAAAACTTTACAGTTTGTCATACTTTGTTCTCCTTCAAAAACCATTACTTTCGTTTTGCTTACATTTATTTTCATCTCTTTAATTTTGATTAGTGATAATCTCCAATTTATGTTTCCCTAAAAGTAAATAATACCCTTTGTTCTGGAAGATAGCTAAAGTATATCCTGTTTTTAAAAATGGTGAAAGAAACATGATGTCAGAACTTTTTTTTCGTCATCTTGGACGATATTTTCATGGTAACTACAGAAAAAAAATTAAAAAGTTTTTTTTAGCCACCCTAGTGATTATTAGATATGTAACACTTTTGCAGTATTAACACTAATTCTTTTATATGGTAGGGGTATACGCTGTTGAAAGATTCGCCAAATACATTGACCTGTGGACCAGAAAAAATATTATCATGATATACTCGCGTATCATTTGACCGGGGGGATCCTAGACGATTTATTTTTCGAATGTGTATGCATGACCACAATTTTTTTCTGTCACTAAGCGTGTTAGGTAAAACGGGGAGATTATCTCAACGCAACCTTCTCGTAATTTATTCCATGGATATAACTGTTGATTTATTGTGATTTAAAAACAAAAACAGACAAGAAGAAAAAATAAAAAACGCCAATTATGCGCCAGAATATACTACTTATAAAATATCTCGACACTTTTTCATATTATTAAATTCGTCTTTTCAAATCAGGTTTGACCACACGTTATTTCATAGGTGACGGACCACACAACAACACAATGATATTATGGATACTGAAGACTCATTAGTTACTACGTTCCTCTAATTACTTATGCATTTTTTTAGAATAATAATTGATAGCCGTTTCTTGCGTTATCGGAACAGGTGAATCACATGGCTGAGAATTTTAAGAACGCGAGAGAACGCAATAGAGAGAAGAGATATTATGGACAGCAGACACGTTTGCATAACATTTGATGACAAACAAAAAATAACATCGAAAACAATGGCATTCATTTTTAGATAAATTTTGATATTTATTGCTGGTTTCAATTCTAACGGGATACGTTATGCGATTCGTTTTTTTTAGAAAATTAGTTATTGTACGAAGACGGGTTGTAATTCCCTTTTCCGCACACGGGAAAATTATACTCTACTTCGATAACAGTGGACCGGTTTGAATCACAGGTCACTGCGATGGTTTTTAAAATTTTTATTTGACACTGAAATATTTCTCTCTTCAAAGTACCTACTCTATGCACTTGTACCACGAATGAATTAACCTTTTTAACAAAATTTCACCTTAACTAATGAATGAATGGAATTATCGACCGTCACTCATGGCCTAATGGAACATACTGCGAATAATAGGAAAAGAATATAAAAAAGAATTTATCGATCGTCTTTAACGGCCGTTTGGAAGATACTGTGAATAATAGGAAAACCGATAGTTCGATCGTTCTAACGGCGTTTGGGAAGATCTGGCAGAAGCGAGGTGAAAAGGGAAAGGGGTTCTCGGAATTCGTCTAAAGCGGTTTACAGACGTTTATTTGAAACAAAGAATGAATTGCCCGAGGGCGCTCCTCAGGGCTCAGGCACAGCTTAAGAATGATTTAAAATGGAACAAAAAAAAATTAATATGGCCTATATACCCGAAAAACCATTCAACAACAAAAGATGTCCGCGAAAGCCTTTCACAATATTTAAGTTAATTCAGCTTGTTGGTAACCGTAATTTCAACAGTTATATTTAAGGTATACCTATTTTTACAACACGGAGTGTGATAATATCTCAGATTATAGGGATTTGGTAATACAGACTCAAGTATCTAGTAGTTATCAAATTTGCCATTGTTTACAACGATTGTCTATAAATATTGGCCATCTTAAAAAAAAGTCAATGATACTTAGTTACTTGCTAATAGGTTAAAATTAATATTTTGGTGCTTTTATCCGGCCACAATGATATTAAAATATTAAAGGTCTGCACAAAAATAAAAACTAATCTAAATTTATCGTGGATTTTTTTTCTTTAATTTATGCAAAACCGCAAGCTTTCATCGTTTCTCCTCGTTTATAGGAAAGTATAGAGGTGGAATCGGCACTACAATAACCGTTATATTCATATTTATTTTGGTCGGTAAACTTAAAAAAATCAAGATATACTTATTAGAATGGATTTTTGTGAGACGTTACAAAAAAGGAAAGCCCTCAATCTCAATTTTTTAACATGTTTTATCGATGAGGTCTGATTTACGCGACAAAAAATTTTTAATTCACATAATGCATACTAATTAATAATAACTACAAATTTAATAAGTTTATCATTACTTTATGCCAGCATCGGTTATTAATTCATAATATTCAAATAAAAATATTCCGAAAACGATACACAATATCGAGTTTTACAAATATAACCTTAAAAAAGTTATGTTCAATACTACTTGGTGCGAGCCGTGTAACTAGCGCCCTCTACGAGAGTCAGATATAAAAACAAATTCATGGGATGTATCAGCTACTAAAACATATTCGTATAAAATTTCATTACAATGTTTCCAGTAGTTTCGGCAAAATCGTAATAAATGTGTATACATTTTTGTTCTTCAACGCTCTTTATCTTGAATACGGATGGCGTTACGAAAATTTTTTACTAAGCAAACCCCAATTATTTTCTACCTGTGCTAGAGACGCGGTAACCTTTTTTTGAAACACTCTGTATAAATTATGAACCCTGAGAGTGCGTGGATTAAAGTAAAACATTACAATATTAATATTAAGAGCTCCAGTTTTCACATGCGTTTAATTTTTACCACCCTGAAGATATTTCAGTGCGGATTTTAAGAAAAAAAAAGTCGATATTTATTAACCAGCCTAATGATTAGGTACATCGTTGATCCCTTCTGAAGGAACATACGTGGGAGAAAATGTTGGTGTATACCTACCTACCTATTTAAAAATGTTACACGTCTGTTATATATGTTGGTTATTTTAAAAAGTTTACTCGAAAGGTAAATGCGACCGTTTTCCATTGTTTTACACCGAACGGTCTATTGTATCACTGGCGCCTAATAGCTTAATTGTCCCTTTTAGCCAACCCTTTCTCTTTACGAATGCGACGTATCATTGAATCATCGTCTGTGAGTTTCGTCTCTTCGATAAGTTAACAACTGAGATATGCTTTATACCAACATCGTGTCTACTGCCACGCCATTAAGATTAGTAGGTATTGTCGAGGTGGTTTATTGAAAAATGAAATATCGATTTTTGAAATTAGATTTTTTTATCGCCTTTACGTAAAAAAGAATTTTAAAAATTCTTCAGTCGGAGTGACGATGATTCTAGCATTTCGGTATTGATTACCGGCGATTGGCAATGAAATTATTTACCGTTCCAGCCGGCAAGGTAGTAGACACACATCTCTGATGTACAGCGAGGTAATGTTACAACCGGCTAGTCGGATCGGTAGTATCTCGCGTGCCAAAGGACCACACACGTTGGAAACTTGTTAAAGATAAACCACGTTAACAGTTCTTCTCTGATTTCTCTGGTATAAATATATTATAATTTGCAATATAACTTGTTCCGTTTGTGTATGTATGTGATTGAAATTCTACTGATTCGGCTGTACCTACACATTCTGTGTGTGCAAAGTTGTGTGTGATTGGCCAGGTAGAAATTGCGCTGATAACATTTCGATGGTTGGTATGCTGCAAATATTATTCGCCAAAAGATATTGTTGTTAAGAAGATAATGACTTCACAGGTACTTGTACCTGTAAAACCGTTTTTCCTGCGACCTCAAGATGAAGAGGTTTTGTTTTTTTTTCAATTGTGGCTTAGCAAATTAATATGACAAGACGCAACCTCGATTCATTTGTACGGTACATCTGCCTATCAAATTGAATTGCAATTATTGCCATTTATTTTTTTTTATTATTTTGCGTCGGAATTTATAATAATGAGGAAAATATAGTAGCTTTAACGTCAGATGTACCTACTAGGTACCGTCGTGTTGTTATACACATAAAAATGTCATAAATTGTAGTACATACTCAGCTGGTCTATCCATGTAGTTAGTTGTTCTTTGTATGGTAAGAGGTATATTAAAATATTTTTACTCATTTTATACAAAATCGTTTTGTTTGTAGGGACACGCCGCCACTGGTTACGACGGCCGATACCGATTAATAACTTGAGGTTTCCGCGATTGAATTCACTTTTGGAAATGATCCGCTGCAAGGGTCCATTTCGAACTTCGTGATGCTCATAATGTCTGTCCCATTATGTCTGTGTGACAAATGTTTCGGACAGCTTTACCAAAATATCACCATTTATAAATATAAAGAGATCTATCCGCAAACGTCAAAATTCGGCCTTGAGTAATGACTCCAGTCAAAGCGTTCTATTGTGCCAACGTACCTTTCATCTGCGGTAGTATTATTATATGAGCTGTGACTTAGAAAACATGTTTGTTTATTAATGTCATTGTTGGTTTCGAATCCGTTGTTGCCACCAATGAAGGCTTTTATTCAAATCGACGATACTCCAATTTTCCTTAAAGCTATTAGAAAAATGTAGGTAGGTAGGTACCTACACCGATTTTTGAATGGATAATATCATCAAGTGAATCGGGATGCTCTGTTAATTACAGATATTTAATAAAAAAGGGCTGAAACTGTCAAAGTTACCGATATTCGTGTATAGATATATGGCGCCAGATAAATGCATGCCAGATTCATGCATTTTCGTTAAAGTATATATTTTTAAAACGTGATTCGTAAATAAGTTTGTACCTACACTAGTAGTTAGAAGTGTAACATTATCTCATTGTACTTTTTTGGAACGAAGTTTCGTAACGCGTCTCACGGGTAGTGCGATTTAGTAGGAATCGTCACGTAACGAAATGCATCGGTGGTTCAGTGGTAGAATGCTAGCCTGCGACGTGGGCAGCCCGGTTTCGATTTCCGGCCGATTAATTCTTTTTGTGCTCTTACCATTTAATACATAATTTTTTTAGTGAGTGAAACAAATCGAACTAAAACGAGAAAAATAAATTATAGTTTAAAAAAACTAAAAACACGCTTTTAGAGTTAATCAAACTAAAAAGAAAAAATAATTCTCAACATAGGAATAAAATTACTGTCATTAATGTCACTGTCAAAAAAAAAATTAATGTCAATCAATGTCTAACTCCGCGTTTCGGAATGAAAGCACCCCCCACGCTTTCAGAGCAGTGAAATTAATTCATTAATGAATTTTCCTGTGTTAAGAATTATTTTTTTCTTTTTAGTTTGATTAACTCTTAAAGCGTGTTTTTTAGTTTTTTTAAACTATAATTTATTGTGTTGTAATCATACGTTAATATTGTTTCATTATTGCAATTAAGTTTTGAATAATGGAAACTGCAGCAAATGTGTGTAATATAGATTTAAAAAAGTAAGTTGATAAAATTGTTTAACTTGATACAAGTATTTACTGTTTACATTCGTTTATTGTTCCCTACGGGGTAGTCCCCCGACCGCACAATTTTTATTCTTTCATTATTACTTGATAAATTTGTCCATCTGCACGTCGTCGTGGAATTTGCAATCTTAAAATCTCGAGTTTTGGTTATTTTCTTATTCAGTGAACGGCGAGTAATCGGATATCTGGTAGAAACATTGTTTAAGTTTCGTTTGATAAAGACGACAAGTAATTTTGATAGTAATAATAATGACTGTTTTTATTATTTCTCAGAAAAAGATTGTTTTTTTTTTGTTTATTTCGCCTCAAAAAATTGATAGAAAAAAAAGTCGTCGGTCAAGTTGAGTAAGTCGATTCAAGTTCAGCTATATAAAGTTATTATGAATGCACGACAATAAAACCGACTGAATACTTACATAATTTATTGTTGTCTTTGTCGTGTTGAAAATGTAGAGCTGACATTACATTTGGTTAATGAGTAATTACCTATTCCATTTCGATTACCTACATATTTTTCCATAAATTAAGGCTTACTTAAAACGTTATTCACATATATGCGAAGTCATAAATCTGCCAATCAAACTGGCTCACAAAGACATATCGTCCTTATCGTCCTTGATGTTTATTGATCGTTTTTCTCATTCCGAGAATCGAACTCTCTCAACATGAAATTATTTTATTTATTGTGATACTGGTGTATTTAAGTACGTATAGGTATATTGCAAATATGTAACAAGTTGAAAAAACAGCTGCCGATCATTTTAAATTACATCATTATTTTAATGACGACCGGGCATATTTTCATCAATTACAAATAAAACGTGATGCATTTTGTTTAACATCATTTTTTTTATTTATAATTAACCAAGACTTATTCCAAATGACATATAATAAATATTATTCTATAACTATTTCTAGACGATTCAAGTTATTGTGTAGGTCAAACTTTTAGAATGTTTACAGTTTGAATAAATTAACACAAAAGTTGTATGAAACAAAATCGCCACGTTTTGGACGTTAAGTACTAGTAGGTACATAATACAATGGAACTTGTTAAATCTATTTCAGATGCAGCTTTGTATATAAATAAAAACGAAAATCTACACCGAAATTAAAATTCATTAAATACTGGAACAACTTGCAAAAGGCATCTTTTGTAACCGCTAAAAAATAAGCAAACTAAAAAGAACAGCTCACACACACACACACTTACACACATCTGTCACAAAACATTAAAATCTCTTTCTTTTTATGTTTCGCTACTCATTCTTTCCGTCTTCAAGGTGGGTGGGCAACTGATATAGACATATAAGTCCACAGTTAAATGACTCAATAATAATTCGGTAGCCCAGCGGGTTATGAGCTAACGAACTGATATGAAATTTAGATTAACCTTTATTATGTATATTAATTTCATTAATTAGACTTTTTTTTGTGGTGTACGTTAAAGAAAGTCGTGGGACATACCTCGGCGAAAAACAAATTTTATTCGTTTAGAAAGATTATTACCCCGGACACTAGGAACATAAGGGCACTTTTCGAATTTTTTATTACGAGTTGAATTGTTGGCGATGCTTCCCCAGCTGTGTTTGTGTTTTCTGACCCAATTAAAGTTTCAGAAAAATTAAGCATGCGACCGACGCGATCTTAGAAAGATAATGGTCGAACAATTCAAACGCTAAACATGAATTCGAAGGTAGTACAGAGAGAGAGAGAGAGAGAGAGAGAAAGTTCTGTAGTCCAAGAGACCCACCACAGTGCTGGGTGACAAAGTGGCAGATGACGGTAATGAAAACATGTTTATAGAGTGTGACTCCCCCTAAGCTATCACCGACTATACGTAGATGCACATATCCCGAAGAAAAGCATACCAAACTGTGTGTAATTAGCAGTATATCATACTGTATAATTAGCTTAATGTGCAGAATTTTCATTAGCCTTTAATATATCTACAGACTCGCTTGAATTATGCCTTTTGTTTATTTTTATTTTATTTGCGAGAGGATAGTTAAAACGGTATTTTAATGAATCCACCTATTATTATTTGTATGTATACACACATACGACGAGTAGGTACAGTTTGTACCCTTCCTTTAATAATCTCGTCTATTCGTTGATATTTTTATGCGAAAATCTTTTTCGATGCTCGTAGAAGAGTCTCAGTCAACTGGCAACACTTAACATTTAAAAGTTGCAAGACAGCAGTTACAGAATTTCCGAAAATGTGTCTGAAATGTCGGCTAAAAATAAAGATATTTTTGAAGAGAAAACTTGTTTAGGCGCGTTGAGCAGCTTTTGGCAGGGAGCGTTACCTGTGTCAGCGACAGATAAGTGACGTCATGGCCTCTTCTTTTATCTCTCTGTTAGAAAGTGGCCTCGAGCTGACATCCCAATTTTATTAGGTTATTTATTATTCAATGATTTTAATATGGAAGGTAGAGATAAGGAGAACAATCTTATAAAGGACTTAAATAAAAGGAAATAAAAAAATACACAGCACACATCCTTTGTCCTTTTTCTCAAAACTTTGGGCGCTCTTTTTATAAACGGTATTCTGCTACAGTCACGCCATCTTACTTCAATAAACTTTGAGGGACATTTTTTTAACACAAATATTGTTTTTCTTATTTTTACCCTCCGTATTTTGACCACTGTTGACAGCCGCTGTCACCTTCTACTTCTCCGTCGTTTAAGTTGATAAAATTTTATAATTTGTAAATTAATGTCAGCTCGAGTCTACTTTTTGACAGACAGATAGAAGAAGAAGAAGCTATGACGTCACCCATCAGGTGACGTGAAACCATAAGTAAGTTTTTCCCCTACCAAAAATTGCTTCAACACACGCCTAAACAAGTTTTCACTTCAGAAAAATGTGCAAAGAGCACAGTTAACACACATAATCTATTATTAAGTGTTTATCAAATCTATTTAGTTAACAATAGTCTCAAGTAGGTGACAGAAAGCAACATAATATTTAGAAACTTAATAACGTGTATGACGTTTACGTGCATTAATAAGTGATAATTGAAAATGTCGATAAAAATAAATCAAGACATTTAACCAAAAGTTATAATGCGCTAAAAAACTAATGTTTCTGTAAAAACAAGATATTCGATTTTTGGTCAATAAAATAAAAAACACAAAATTATTGACTTTTTTTGAAAACTTTCGCACATTTTCCTGCAGGTTAATCCGGTTGTGAAAACAGAAAGTGTTTTTGTCTGGGAGGTGAAATTATTGCTTAGTGTCAAGAATGTTTTTTGGTAATATTCGAATAAAGATTTTGCGCAAAAAATTAAGTAGGTACAGTAATAAAATTGCGCGACAAAAGCCGGAAATCCCGTGGATCTGTCAATCGTAAATATAGTATTCGAATAGTGTGCCGAAAAGCGAGTCCTTCTATTTAAAGAAAGGAACAAATAGCTCGCTAGAAGTATATTATATGCTGGCTGTGCCCGTCAGTACTTTCGTTGGGATGAATAACAGAGAATGCCACACACGCAGCTGCCACAGGATGAGATGTCTTCATCAAGCAACTATTCATGACGTCACTAAAATGAAAAAAATATATATTTTACCACGAGCGACTATCACATGTTTCTTAGTGGGGGAGCAAACGCCTTAATTTAGAATTTAAAGGGTCACTATTAAATATGTTTATTTTTTAATGTTCGCTAATATTACGATAGTTTGATAGACGATCATCCTTATGGTTCATTTGAAATTTTGTGACATAAAATATAGGTAGGTACATACTTACCTAATAAAATTTAAAATTTTCGATTATATAAATGGTACGAATATGAAAATAATCAAAAAACGATCCATTACATATCTTGTAAATCTAGTTTAAATCGTTACATTACTTACGAATAATTAAGTAATAGATTTTCAAGGCAAGTTTTCCAAACGTATTTAATTTATTTTAGGTCTAAAGCTCCTTTACTATAACGAACAAGATGCCTCTACGGTTACGGTATTAAAATACATTCTATAGAACTAACAACTCGAATCATCTATTTTGTGTATAATTGCGGATAAAAGTTCTATCGGTCGATTAGGCTAAGGTCAATCAACACACATTCGAGGTTGTTTCTTGCTTAAAATCAGTCGTTAGGTTTTATTCATATAATGAAATGAAAATGGAATTTACGCAGTGCGCGAAAAAAAGTTTCTATAGGGACGGAATATACTTGCCCTTTACTAATCAGTCCTGATACCACATGTGCAAGAAAAGCTGGTGCTAACTGATCTAGCAAGTTTTCAGGCAAAATTTTTGCAAAACAGATTTCGTGGGATACTTCATTAGAGGTCTGTGTATGGGGGACTCTCAAAAGTAGCTAGCTGTATATTTTCTTCAGCGGAGTGCTAAAGAAGCTTTATCACTTATGGGGGATTACATACGTCTAAACGAAAGAAATTATTAAACCAAAGAACAGCCAAAATGTTGCTCGCAACCTAAAACTAAAATTCGAAACTGCAGACATATGTACTAATAATATTAATATTACTAGTATGACTGATACTGTAAGTACTGTAAGAAGTGCAACTTTCATTAAAATCTGCGATAATGACTAGGAAATGCAAGTGGCTTATCAATAGTTTCAGTTTATAACAAAATTGCCCACAGTTACAGTCGCGACATGAATGTACTTCATTTGGATTATACATAGTTCCGATGATTCTTTGTCAGGTACTTCTGAAAGCTTTTCTGTATACGACACTGATAAAAGCCAAAATAATTTGACGTTGATTCTGATTTTAGTGATTTTGAATAGTAGGCAGTGTACATATATAGGTACCTACTTTGTCATGTGAGATTTAGATTTTTTTTTAATGAAAATACCAGTTTATGTAGTTTTGTTTTCGTTTTAAAATGTATAGAAGATACATATACTATTGTATTTTTATTTTAGAAGCAAAATTTTATTTTTTGTTTGCATTTAAAAAGTTACCAAACATTTCTGTTTTAAGTTCACTCTTTTTATTAAGGAAAAATAATGTTTCTGAAAAAAAAGCAATATTTTCGAAAAAAAACAAACCGCTAAAGAAAATTATGTTTTAAATAAATCACTAAAAATCATATAAAATAGGTAATATTTGTTTATTCATGACGCATAAATATGTTTACAACCTTAAACGAAAATATATATTTAATAATTATCGTTGATAAAAGTTTTTTTACTAACAATGTAGGTACTCAACAATAAACGTAGGTAATAGACATTATCATTAAAGAAAAATACTTTAGCTAAAAGCCATTATTATATACCTATAGAACTTAACATTAACAAGAACAGAAGTTGTAGATATTGAAAATAATGAAATACTCTTATTTCAATTACAGATTGATTTTTTTGTTGTGGTATATTTAGTATATCTGCTTTAACCGAATGACAGCTATTAAATGATAGGAAACTGTTTTATACAGCGACATTATTTATTGTAGAATTGTATAGTTTTCTTGATAATGGATTTAGAGGTGGATTTTATCTAAAAATAATGAAGGTAATATATCTATATCGGTGATTGTTGAATGGGAATTACATTATTATTGTAACTTAACGTTAAATTATAGATACCTACAGTACTTTCATTTCAAAACCAGCCAGTCCAAATAACTTTTGATTTTGCGTAAATGTAAGAAAAACAACAAAACACGTCGCATTTTAAATCAAGGGGGAGGTTTAAAAATGTTTCCAAGTAACACCCCTTCTTTAAAATGTCAAATAGCTACCCCCTACTTTGTAATACATCAAATGAAAATACAAGAAAAATCAGTAAATCAGCCATACAAACAACACTTTATACTATCGATTTATTTTGCTGATCTAACAACAAATTTGGGATCAATTAACTTGCTTCTGAATACATGTCACCTTTATTAACAGTTTGTGTCATTTTGTTTTTTTGTTTCAAAAATATTAATAGTATAGTCATTCGTGACGTTAAATTAGCCATTATTTGTAACTCGATTTATTTCTCGATTTATTTTGAAATGGTGTATTTTCTGCAAGAACGATTAGAAATAATATTTATTTACGGTCATCAAAACAAGTGCGCTCGAGGATTAGTTCGAATTTTTATTGAAAGCCGTCCTGATAAAAATATAGGCCACCAGACCATCATAGAGTTAGTACGGAAATTTGGGGAAACTGGATCCGTTTGTAATGAAAAAATAGTAATCCCAGCGTACTCGACGAAACTGCACAAATTGATCATTTTGCTATAGATCCTACCTTTTCTATTCCAAAAGTATCAAAACTTACAAATATCTTTTTTGGATCCATACACAAAGTGTTATAATTGCATAAGACGACTATGACCGCAGAATTGAATTTTGTGAAACAATGTCCCAAAAAATACAAGTAGACGCTGTAGGGCTATTTAAAAATATTAGTTTACAAAACTCTTCCCGAAGACATTGAAGAACTAAAGCTTAGAATAACTGAAGAATGTAGACGAATTACTAGCGAAACTTTGAAAAGAGTTCGAGAAGAATTTGAAAATAGATTATATTATTGCCTACATAATATTGCAAATACATTTGTAATTAACTTCATATTATCGTTATCTGTAAAATAAATCGATAGAATAAATTGTTGTTTGTACGGCTGATTTGCATGTTTCTTGGGTTTTCATTTGTTGTATCACAAGGTAGGGGTTTAAAGTTCAACGTGTTTTTTGTTGTTCTTGCGTTTACGCAAAATCAAAAGTTATTTGGACCGACTGGTTTTTTATATCTCTGTCTGAATCAAAGGTTTTGTTATTTATTGTAACGCGCGTATAATTTTTTCGAGATATAGGTTCCTAGAAATAAATTAAATATTGCGAGATTTTCCAATTTGGCATTTCACAGAGATATTTTTTACTATCTATTAATATTTATTAATTGATTCATAACTCTTCGAAAAATACTATTAATGCATAAACCTGGTAAATTAAGAAAAACATAAAATAGACCTATATGCGGTGCTCATTGATACAATTCAACAAGAACCTACTTAACCTACTTAAATGGTGGTTGATGATTAATTTTACTTAATCGGAAAGCCGCTTATTATAATACCTATATCCTGATGATGGTTTCGTAGTCGAAACAACGAATACAAAACGGTATTGAGAAGTTCGTTGATCTCTTATTGTTACAGGTTGATACACGTATGCAATAAATCAGGAAAGTAAGGTAGCGCCACGGTTGCGTATGCCCCGTTTTCGATGTTGTAGAGAGAGAGAGAGAGAGAGAGAGAGAGAGAGAGAGAGAGAGAGAGAGAGAAAGAGAGAGAGAGAGAAAGAGAGATAAAAAAAGAGAACAAGTATATTGTAGGTACATATACTTATGTATACAATACTCTATATCTGGATGTGTGAAGAAACAGGAAGAGTGGGTGTATTTGTGTTATTATAAACGCCGAACGTATTTAGAGTGTCACTTAAAAGTGCCGAAAATATATATCGACACTTGAAAAAAAAAAAAAAAAAGAAATGCCGAAAAACAAACGGCATTCTTTACTACGTAGAATAGATTCCTTTCTCCGTCCACTAAAGTCGGTGAAAGAAAGAAAAAAGATCGACTACCGAAACTCTCGGAGCTAGAGAGTTAGTTTACACTCTCATATATAGGAGGTCCATCAGCAAATTAATGTGCTTTATATCCTTAATTGGTGGCCAGACATCGCGTTGTGTGGTCCTTTCGTCTCTGTTAGACTTTCCAACGGCCTATTAAGTCTTTCTCTATCGCTCTCGTTGACGGTGCACCTTAACGTAGACACGGTCGTGGACAAATATTATTAGATAAACGTCCGGCTAATGGGACCTTTTTGTTCAAACATAACCTTAATGATTCTTTGGCTGTTTTTTTTTCTAGTGGATTTCTTGTTCTTCTCATTAGATATTCGAACGGCTATTTTTCTTAATTAAAGTTATTTTAATAGGACGAATAGAGGCATTCGAATCGGGAGCATTTTCGGACATTTTTTGAATCGCGGTCGAATGCTTTGAATGCCTATTTACGAATTTTAATTTGAATTTTTTTCGAGGGCCTTTTATAAACATTTTTCGCTGCCGTCGTCAGTTCAAGTCATAATAAATATGAAAATATCAAATTTCGTTATCCATTCAGATAATAGACGATCATTACTGATCGCATGGAATGCCACAAAATAACGTCAGGATCAGCAGTACTAGAATGCCATTACTGGGTCAAAGGGCACACAGGGGAGGGGTGCGATAGCAATATGAAAGCTGATACACTTAACAGAAAGGTGGTCGGTCGGCTTCAAAAACATCCTGGAACCTGGTCCGAACAGTGTACTGAATACAAAGGATCAAAGAAAAGTTCAAAGATCGGGGAGATAAAATATCCAGTTGCAGAATCGTCAAGACTCTACCAAGGAACAGATATAGCCGGCAGGGTCTATAAAGAGTATTATTGTTACGAAAGAATCAAACATCCTTTAGAATCAAACATCCTTTTGTACAGTGCACCGCGCCTTCAGGACAGACAATGTGACAGGGGCGGACCGGTTAGCCACAATCCGTAATATTATGTTATAGTTTCAATTTCAGAACAGTTCAAGAACCGTTCAGGAACTGCGCAGAATTCGTTCGCACTCGTTTCAAATCCTAAAACTGCTTGAGAACAGTTCACATTTTATCAAAACCCGAATTAATAAATGACAGAGCAATAGTGGGAGGAGAGAACTAAAGATCTAAAAAAGCAAAGCAAATTTAAGATTACCAACAAATGATCTCTCTCCTTCTTAGGGCAAATTTTGCTTATGAGCATGCGTCAAAAAAAATCCCGGAACGGTTCTTGATCGAGGACGGGTACTGGTTTCGGATAGTTCTAGGACCGTCTCAGGACGATTTTTAAAAACCCGAACGCGTAACAAGTCAGTCCTAGAACAGTTCAACAAAACCTGAACGTGACCAATTCTACTGCGCAAACTCCTGATAGTTCTTGTTCGCTGGAATAAGAAGTTGAGAATCAATCAGAGAATCATTAATGGCTATAACTCGAAGAGAAACTCACCTGGAAAAATCACCATCTATTTTAGAACGATACCTAGGCTATTCAAATGCCCAAGAGGAGATCTCTTCCAGTTCGTCCAATGGTGACTAGGTAATTTACTGTACCAACCACTCTCACACTAATTTTCCGAATCATTAAAAAAAATTACAAGAAACAGGTTTTTTGGAATATTAGCATTGTTTAAAAATTCTATATTTCATTAACAACTGTTAATATATCGTCAAATAGTTGTTTTAAAAACATGTCAATTTTTGGGGTAGAGGTATATTTTGCTACTATTTTTATTTGATTAGGATCTTGTGCGTTGAAGGAACGTATGTATATTCATAGACAGAAAGTTTTAAAAAGTATACAGAGAAAATATTATTAAAATATTAAAAATTGCTAAAATATTGAAATCGGTGTTTTTTGGTGTTTATTTTTGCTAATCAAAATGATCGTGTTATTAAAACCGTTACTATCTCAATAAATCGCGACCGCATCCCATCGCCCACACCCTTCCGTCTCATCTCGATAAAGCAAATTTACATCAAACCTGTAGAGTTGGTGAATGTGTGTGTGGGTTACAGATCGCGACCCTTCTTCCTGTAAATGGATGTAGCATTTATGTAGCGATGACGTTTTCTATATTAAACCGACCCTCAAGTAAGCCGATAAGCGTAGTCGAGGGACCCTCCAGGATTTGCAAGGACATTCAATTATCAAGGCGGCTGCGAACACCCTGATAACAACCGGAACACATCTCGAATTTATATTGGATCGTGGACCGGATCTAGTCAAAATTTCACTTTTCCTGTAGAAATTCTTTTTTAATTTTGTGATTAGTAACATAACGTATGACGAAGATGCATCATGCATCTGGAAAGTTTTTTTTTTAAAACCTACTTTATCATATTTCACTTATCAACGATGTCAATAATTTAAAAGCGTCCCGAGGCAGAATTCGTCTCTGTTTTGATTCGAATCGCTCGCTTGGCCAAAATTGAAATTAGAGTGTATCAAACACCGACAAAACTGTTTTTATTAGTTGTTTCGGGGTTGACAAGAAAGGGTGCATATACTCGTTGAAATTTTATTGGGTTTTATTTACTATAAAAAGCTGTACTACTAGACGAGACCAGATTCGGATTTCTCGTTTGATCATATCTGAGTATTATTCGCGAGGGAGAGAAGTATTTTTAAGACGTCTAATAAATGTCAAGTATTTTTAATTTATTTACAAAGAAAAAAGTACGTTTAACACTTCGACCGCTCATCAAAATTTTAATTTGTTCATTCATTACGGCAACGCGCGGATCTATAGTGAGTTTGGAACATTATTTCTATAAATTGTTCACCAAATTGCAAATTACACACGATACACGATACACGAAGGACATTAGCTGGAGGCCATACTCGTCCATACGATATTCATAATATGTCTAATAACCCAGGCATTACGGAATCGCCGTTCGAATAATAAATATGGCGAAATGTGGTGTAACGATTGTTTTCTTTTCTGTTTTTATTTTTTTTATTAAATTAATACGTGTAATTGAAGCGGGTCTCGAACGCGTTTTGCATTTAGTATTACGTCGTTAAATATTTAAACGGAAAATCACATATAATGGGTACACACACGTTCATTATATGGAAATTACTGGTGGTATTGAAGGTGTGGAAGTGCATACACACAATCTCGTGTTTGTTTGCGCATATCGTACGGTTTACGTGAGATAATGAGGTATCTTTAATTTAATAAAAATTATAAAATGGAGATATCGAATCTGTCGAGGAAAGTGACCGTACATACATGCCAACAGACCCGATCTAGTAGTACCACTCTTTGGCTCATTATTAAATTGTCTCGTCCTGCTCACTTACTTACTTACTTACTTACTCCGTAACGCTACGGCCACTGATGGGCCTTGGCTGAGGCAACAATTTGCCTCCATCTGTCTCGGTCTTCCATAACTTCTAGACTATTCCCGATGCCCATTTTCCGGAGGTTCGATGTGAAGAAAGTTCGACGGATTTTTTTGACACCCCGGTAACACATCTATTTACAAACGCAATTATTAGGTATACCTTTATGCAATAAAATGGTTTAGTATCTAATACTAATGATTGTGGTATATAAGTATAAGTGCATGAATAAAAATAACCTTCATTACCCAGGTGAAAAATTATTTTACCATAACCCAGGTGGTGCGTGAGACACCGTATACTAAAAAAATAATTAAATAATAATAAATTTATAATTGTAATAATTTCAATAAATCGATAATACATATTATTGTTAAATTTATATGGTAATAGCCATAGTTACACCATTGCAGGTAGGAAATGACCCTTTTGCTAATAAAACCTTTTGTTTGCGGCAGAAGGCTTCCAAATAAAAAGGGGGTGGCTAAAGTAAAATAATAATTCTCACAATAACAGCTGTTGCGGACCATTAAGCATTCATAAAAGTTTGTTTGACCACTCTGTTAGCGTTTTGCATTTATAAGTAGGATTTATTACTCCGTACTATTTCGATATATATATATATATATATATATATATATATATATATATATATATATATATATATATAGTCCGTTCATAATTTGTCGATAGCACAAAATGTGCGTCCAAGTCATAAAACGGCCGTAATAGTCGTAAAATCATAGGCGGAGGTTCCTGAGGTGTTTATTCATGTCCGTACACAATTTGTTGATAGCTCACTGCAAGTTTGACCCTCATTAGGTTTAGTACGTTTTTGATCGCATTTAATTTACGGCTCGTTGGTGTTTCGGCGTCTACGGCAGTAATTAACGTCTCTAATATTTATTTTGCGAATTTTGTGCAGTGCGTGAGTAACTTTTTTTCATATTCCTACAAACATATACGTACCTTTCGTTCCTGCTTCTTTTGTTTGATTGCTTGCGATGGCTTCGTCATCATCATCAACATCATCAAGTTTTACACCGGTACTGTTGCGTACAGTCAGTAAGTCTGTCTATTCACCAAGAGAGAAGACTATTGTTTTGAACGTTCACGATGCTCTGCTTTCTCAGAATTCCACAAACACTGTTCAGAACATAATCAAGAGTTGTGCCCACATGACGGGCGTAGGGGAGTCAACAATATATAGGTTCCTATCAGAAAGAAAAAAACAAGGTATAGCTAACCCAAATACAAACGAATACTTAAAGAGGGGGAGAAAACCTATTGAAATTGATGAATTTGCCAAAAATGGTATTCGAAGGAAAATTCACGAATTTTTTTACAAAAAAGAAATACCCAACTTAAACAAAATTTTACAAGAAGTTAGAGACGACCCGGATTTGCCTCATGTCGGACGAACCAAATTGTGGCAAGTTTTAAAAGAATTAAATTTCCGGTGGGAGAAATCAGACCGAAAATCACTTTTGATTGACCGGGAAGAGATAATATGTTGGAGAAGAAAGTATCTAAGATCTATACGAAAATTTCGGGCTGAAGGAAAGCCAATTTACTATCAGGACGAAACGTGGGTAAACGCAGGTCATACTCTCACAAAAATTTGGTCAGATAAAAATATATCAAGCTCCAGGCAAGCCTTTATGGAAGGTTGGTCTACTGGTATTTCCCCACCCTCTGGTAAAGGCAGTAGATTAATAGTTTCTCACATTGGCAGTGAAAAAGGATTTGCTAAGCATGGTTTGTTGGAATTTCAATCCAAAAGCACAAAAGACTATCACGAGGAGATGACAGCTGATGTTTTCGAAGAGTATTTTGAGCAGATGATTGAACATATACCACCAAACTCAATTATAGTATTAGATAATGCACCTTATCATTCACGACTAGTAGAAAGACTTTCAACGACTGCGTGGAAGAAACAGGATATCATTGAATGGCTGCGGAATAAGTCCCTGCCTTACAAAGATGGAATGGTTAAAGCAGAACTTTTAAAAATTGCCCGGCAACACAAATCTAAGTTCAAGAAATACGTAGTTGACAAAATGGCGGAAAGACGAAACATCACAGTCCTTAGACTTCCACCCTACCACTGCGAATTAAATCCAATTGAACTCATTTGGGCACAAATGAAAAGCTATGTGGCTAGAAAAAATACGTCATATAAAATACAAGCTGTACGTGAATTGTTATATGAGTCTTTACAACATATTACAGAACAAAATTGGCGAGATGCAGTAAGACATGTAATAGAAGAAGAACAAAAAATGTGGGATCTTGACAATATAATTGATGCGACTGTAGAGACACAACCGCTAATTATTAACCTGCAAGACGACTCGGATTCCGAAGATGATCCTGTTTATTTTGAATTTGAATAGTTTTGTAAGTAATCGTAGTTTATATCATTTAAAAATAGGTATTAATTAAATAAATGTATCTTTTACAAATTGCAAGTAACTTTTTATTTTTAAATAAAATAAAGAAATTTTATTAAAATAAAAATACAATTTACAGTACCTACAGTTTAAGAATATTAATATATTTATTTATTTAAAGTAACGTAATGTTTTAATCATATACTCTACGACACTGGTCAGTCATTTCCACTCAAAATACCTACATAATCGGATTAAAAGTTCTATAGCTGTATTGTATTTATTCAGATACAAGGTGGGTTAGTCGAAAACATCTTAAACTGCCAGTTTTAGGTTGGTTTTTGTTATTATATCATACTACCTGTCCTCTCTGTATTTCAGTTCTCTAATGAGGGTCAAACTTGCAGTGAGCTATCAACAAATTGTGTACGGACTATATATATATATATATATATATATATATATATATATATATATATATATATATATAGTACCTATATATAAACACCAAATTTTAAATAATAATTTATTATTACATGTAACGTATCTATAAGTATATAATATAATATATTTAAAATAAAAATAATTAATTTCATTTCTCTCGATATTCATCATTGACTTTTTGACATGCTAATATAGCAACAGAAGGAGAAATTCAAACGATAGTAGCAAATCCAATGAAATCTAAAAACAAAGAAAACCGTTTCCATCGGGCAATGGCTACTTGACTATCGATAACGACAGTCACGAACCGCTTTGCAGAAACTACATAATGAAGTTATTATTAGAAAGAAAGAGGGAGAGAGATAAATATAACCATAACAGTTCAAAACTACGTAATGACTATAATATACATATACGCAGCGTTTCATTAATAATTGTACGAAAGCTATCTGAGTGTCTCGAAAAAAAATCACCAAGTAGGTACATTAATTTGGTAAAAAATGTGGACAATCGAAAACATTCAGCTAACAATAATATAGCGCAATAAACCGTTTAATTTGTCATTATTTAATAATGTGTTCGATCAATATTTTATAAACAAATTGTCTCAGGATAAATGGAGCTTATATAGACTGGTTTAATATCGAAAAAGGTTTTAGACAGGGACGTGTGGCTTCGCCATGGCAGTTTAATTTATACACAGACGATTATTTAAAAAATTTAAAAGAGAGTGTGTATGGATTAAGAATGATTGATTTGATCGTCAGATGCTTCCTTTACGCCGATGATCAGGTCATATTAGCGTTATCTGAAGAGTAGTTGTGGGCAATGGTTAATATTATGCATGATTCCCTTAAAATCAAAGAAATGAAAGTAAATGTAAGCAAAGCGAAAGTAATGGTTTTTTATAGAGAAGAAACCATGACAAACTGCGAGGTGCTGTTTGAATGAGAAAGAGTGGAACAAGTGAATGAGTTTGTATATTTGGGCTCAAAGTTTACTTGAGGCGGAAAGTATGACTGTGACAATAAGCGAAGGGTGTTGGCAGGAAAGCAAATGAATGGGGCACTGCATAACTTTATGAGCAGCCAGAACGTCTCAAAAAAGGCACGTCTGGCTGTGCATAGAAGAGTGCTGGTCGCTACACTTATGTATAGAAGTAAATGTTGGGTTTGGCAGAAGAAGCATGAAAATAAGATTAATGTTGCGGAGATGAGTAATCTGAGCAGTATAGCCGGAGTGAATCGGTTAGATAAAATGAAGAATAGTAAGATAAGGGAAGGTGAGAAAAATGTGGTTACAACGGTAGATAAAGAAATACTTAGATGGTTTGGACAAGTAGAGAGGATGGATAAAGGATTATTCTCGAAACAGATTTATAAGGCGAGTGTGAATGGGCAAATCAGTAGAGGTCGACCTCGATGAACATCGATCTCAACCAGATTGACATTGTTTTGAAAAAAGGCCAGCTGTTAAGAGTACCATTAGACGACGAGCATGTCTGAAAGCTTTGATGAAAGAAGAAGAAGCGAAATATGTGTGTAAAAGAACCGTAGCGGAAGTGGTCTCTGCCTACCCCTACGGGAAATAAGCGTGACCATTTGTATGTATGTATTAGGTAGTCTATCAAATTATTGGACAAAAATCGTAACCCAGTTAATTTTGAATTAAAACCCCTTGTTGGTTAATTTTTTTTGTTATAGGTAATAGGTACATTAACGTACTAAATTGAATGCTTAACTGGGTAAACTGTATTTATTATATAATACTGAATCATTGTTATATTACTTATATTATATATATTAGGTACCTGTTTTATTTGGATATGGTGCAATAAAAATCAAACACACATGGTTTCTTCTCAAAAGGTTATATTGTACTGAATTATATGGCAGGCTACCAGCTGTTTTGCGTGGTTGCCAAGTTGTATGCACATTATAAGAATTTAAAGAAAAAGGTTCACAACAGAAAAGAAAAAAATGTAACGTCCCCATTTTATCAATACCTAGAAAATGTTAAATCTACATATCTTTGACCAAATATCCTTCAGTTAATTTAAGTAGGTACAAATATTATTGAATATTATTGGTTAGTTAAAGAAGAAAAATGACGATAAACAAAACTAAATAAAAATAAATTTTTTAATTAACGTACGTTTCAAAAAAAACACCCAAACATCCAATCTTGCTCACCCCGAAACTCCTGAACAAGTCCTAAACACGTCGAGAGCTCAAACTTATCTCTTTGGCTTATCAGTTGTTACGCATCTTTCTTTATTGATCAATTTTAAAATACAAAATAAAAAAAAATTGAAAGATTATACCTGATTATAAAAATCCTCTTAAATATTTTCATCTCTTCACTTGATTAAAGTCTCGGTCAATAAAACAGTTGTTTCTTTTTGCGCATACCTTATTTGTATTTATTTTTACTAATTTATTTTTTTTTTGTTTTAGGAAGAAGTAAGTACCATGTCTGCTCCAAAAACCATTTGGTAAGAGTTACGTGTAAGATATACCCCTACCTAGATGTTAATCTAATATTTGAAATGGCTGTCGATTCGGCTTATTTACTCGTATTGTCGTGAATTTAATTAATGTGAAAGTTGTTGACACCTAATCAGTCGTGGGTCATAGAACAGCGATTGCGATGTGTTAATCTTATAAAAAATTCAATCGACCGACGAATCGATACGCCGTTTTGGCGTTAAAGTGTTGAAAACATCGAAATTTCTAACGTTTTCTCATTAATACATCGAAGAACAATTTTCTGCACAACTTCTGTAGAGTTTAATCATTCTAAGATGTTTCAAAGTTTAATAGCCTTGTTGATTTTAACATTGTAATTAGTTTTCGTCTATTATTTCAAGCATTTTTTCCACACCTTATCTTAATGTGTCTCAATGCGGAAACGGCAAATTTCCCATTTTTTGAATATGTGCGAGAAAGAAGAGCTCCTGGAAAGCTTTGGATCCTTCGCTCGATCTGGCTTCTAAAATATAACCTAGAATATGATGATCCAAACACTTCACATTAGTCACTTATCGAAAGAACCAGCAATATATTATCAACTGTAGGAGACTGGATTTTGTAAAGATAAAAGCTGTGTATTTGACGTTTCACAAATTCGATGAACATTTCATCAAAATAATGACAGAACTCCCAAAAAATGGTTGGGTGTCATTGAAAAACCTTGTCGAAGACTTTCTTAGAAATACATGCACACACATCATTGCTCCGATATTTTATCCAACTACGCTGTTGGATGATGATCCGACAAGTACTCAAAGGTTCTCTACGGGTATACACAGTTAGATAACGATCTTGTGCGGGGGTGGTAACTGCTGGTCGTCCACTTTTAAGTCTCCAGTAGTTCGATATCTATACGTAGCAGCCGCGAAATGACACTTTCACTGACCGCAACTTCTCTTTGAAGACGACCTGCCTCAATCACACCAATAGCCCTATTAGCTTCACCTGCATTAAGTTTACGTCTAGGCATTATTCAAAACAAAATTGTAAATTTTAAATTACAGTTGACTGAATAAAGTGAAAACAATAACTGTTGAGTAAAATTCTTGAAAATACAAAGGAAAACAACTTGCCTTAAACTTAAAATATTATCAACATGAAAACAAAAAACTAGTCATTCAATAAATTACAAACAAAACCTTGGTAAATAAAAATTTTGGTGCAGTCAGTGATAGATTTCACTAAGATTTGAATATCTTGGAGGGATAATATGATAGCTCACTCTATTGTTAGAGCATCAGTCGAGATTGTTTACTTTTTAATATGAATATTTGGCATTTGATAGAAGAAAGTTAGTAGGTACTTGTATAAACACAATTTGACTTAACAGTAATTATTTATAAATGGCAACCATTTTTTCTCTGTGAATATCACATTTGGTAATTTTTTATTTTATTTTCCTTTGTAAAAATTTTGGAACAAAGAAGAAGGTATCCTATAGCTTAAAAATTTGACGTGATGGACAAAAACTAATGGAGTAATTTAGTCAAAAATAAGAGTCTCATATTAAATTTGGGTTTTCTTCCAGTGTTATCGTTTAGTTTCTCAATGTTATTTTTTTGTCGTAATATTGTCTCGTATATTACATTATTCGTTTAATAGTGTTAGCTCTTTCTAACATGTGTTAATAAATAAAGGCTCACATTCATTTAGACACACAAAATGCACCGTGATAGTGATGTTTTTAAACCATGAGGAAGAGGTCATAAATTTTGTAATACTGTTCTAGTTCACACCGAAATTATGTGAATTCCTTTTTTCTCTTTCGACCTGTATATACGTCGACTGCGTAAAAGATCGAAACAAAAATAGATATACACCTTTCCGGCTATCAATCAACGAAATTTTTCTTCGAATGGTAATGCGTGTATAATTTCGTTCAAAATATTTTGACATACCTACTTCGTTTTTGAATTTACCTGTGGACCCTAAGAAATTCGATTTTCTCGGCTGTCGTCGATATTTCTGTAAGAGGTTCGTAAATATTGAAATTGCGATCAATAGAATAAAACTTACCTGCGCCAATGGGTAGATTGATAAAATTGCGAGCACAAAAAAACACCCCCGCGGTTCCAGTGCAACCCCCGTTGAGCTACCTAATCAACGAGTCTTGAAATAAAAACGGTACATCTGGACGACTTTTCTAGAATTTTTTTTACTATTTACCTAGTACAAGAACACAGTCAATAGTATAAAGGGTGATTCATTAAGAATGTCCAATCTCTGAATTCTATAAATTCTAGACCTCAAAATATGATGATTCTACCCAATATGCCTTATACAAATATTGCTAGTTTCCGATATACCGGGTGTTTAAAGTTTAAATTTGGATTTTGATTTTCGTAGGAATTTTTCATGTTTTCACAATTTCTATTTGAAAATTGGTAATTTTGTGACACGAGGATTGCCAATTTCGACTCTAATTTAGCATTGCTAATAGAGGGAGCTAATTACATTTGGTTTTGTTTATTTAATCAAAGCAAAACTATGAGTAAAATAATAAAAAAACATGTGTAACAATAACAAATTAAAAAATAAAAAAAAAAGCTTTAAAGTTCCTAAACGTTCAAAATGCCCACCCTTTACTTCAATACACTTTATGATTCGCTTTCGCAAAGATCTGTTAATATCAAAAAATAACCCTTGTCTATTAACTAATCCAAACGATTGAAATCAAAACCTGTCGGTGGCCAAGCAAACTCACTTGTACGATCGATCCATCGATGCGGAAACTGTTCGTTTAAGTACGTTTAAGTATTGACGAACTTGTAGAGAATAATGTGGTGGTGCCCCATTGTGCAAAAACCAAATGTTTTGGCAAGAGGCATATTCTCTAGTAAATGTTCTTGAAAGAAATCTAAATAAAGGAGTCCGTTTAAATTTTGGTTGGCGGTTCAAATTGACCTATTAAATAATCAAATATTACACCACACCAAATGTTAACCTTAAACTCGTGCTGAAAATGTGTTTCTCTCTTAGCATGTGGTTTTTTAGAATGCCACAAATGATTATTTTTTCAATTAAATATTTTTCGTCTGGTAAATGTTGTTTCATCAGTGAAAAGAATTGTATCCAAAAAATCTGGGTTAACATTTTGTTTAGGTATCTTGCAAAAATTGTCGCAGGTAAATCTTGAGGTAATAAATTCCGAACAGGAGTGTAATGATGTGGATGCAGTTTTTCCCTCTTCAATGTTCTAAAAACAGACGATTGTTTCATCCCTGTTGCCAGACTTAATCGGCGAGTACCCTACCGATATCTGGATTCTCTGCAACACGAATTAAATTTCATCTTCTTCAAGGACAGTGAAGAAGCTCCGTGTTGACTTTTAGGACGTAAAGACTCCGTCTTACCTAGGCGGTTGTAAATATTTCGAATGTAGTTGGGTTGCGTTCGATTTGGGTTTAATTGTGAATATCTTCAAGCTGCAGCTGTTTTACTGCAATTTGATTGAGCAAAAACACACATCATATCGCGCATGTCATTGTTGGAAAAATTGTTATGTCTAGGCATTATTTGGTAAATAACTATTACCCTTGTTAATTACTAAATTGTTAAAAAATGGTATACCAATATACTCTTATTAATATTAAATAATATTAACCGCAAGTTTTATTTCTACACAAACTGTCTAAGAGTAACACAAGCCTACTTGAAATTAAACCCCGGCTAAATTCGCGAATGTGATTAAAAATAAAAAACAACGGTTATTTCTTGATATTAATAGATCTTACGTAAGCGGATTATAAAGTGTATGCATTACCTTTTCGTTTAAAAAAAGTTCACCGAAGGTAACGCACCAACAAAAAATTTATATTATAAATGTTAATCAATGCTATCCATGTTTCACATAAAGCTTTCTCCGTATATTCTTCAATGGCCGCTATAATTGAGAAGTACACATAAATATCAGTCTTACCTCACAACAATTACCTTTTACGGCCGCAAAGTAATTGAAATAATAGGAAATATCTTATAGCAACGGCGAATTAAAAAAAAGAGGCGAACGATCGGACTTCTCTTAATCGGGAGGGAACGAACACACACACACACATGTGGCGAGAGCGTTTCAGCGTAATTTTAAAATGTTAAATTATTTACGTTACTGTCAATAAAAATATTTCCATTATCTTATTGGGGGGATTATTAAAAATAAACAAATGGGAACACGTTCGCTGCCACCTTCAACAAGACTTGACAAATTTTTTTTTTTTAAATGACGACTCTAATATTAAGAGTAAAGACTAATACATAAATATTTTGAATTTCATTTAAATTACTAGACTGGATTTTCCCACATGTCCATTCAACTGATGTGACACGGCTACAATCTGCCTTTCACTGATTACTTACACGATTACAGATTGTTTGATCCTCTTAATTCGCCGCACTACGTTATTCGTTGATTGTCTAAAAGTTAAAGTACTCGTACTTCAACGTTTACACGATTGTGGAGTCTCTCTTCTTATTCTCGATTTCTTCTTTAACTCTCGTCACTTGGACTTACCGATGGAGATTTTCATTCAGAGCATACCAAAAAGCATTTGTGACATTTAATGGTAGATACTGAGTTCTGAAATACTTGGATGCAATTGGAATTCGTTTCTTTGGTAGGGGTATAGCCTCATAAATAAAGGTCGAGTGTCTGTAGTAATTTAAGACTAGTGTTTTTGATTGAAAACTAACTCACATTTAATGAAAGATAGATAGCTGGTGTTTCGCAAAAATCAATTCTAGCTCCAACACTATTTCTACTCCACATTAACGACTTGTTGGAAACAACTTCATGTCCAGTACACAGCTTCGCGGATGACAGGACCCTTCATACCGCTTTCTCTTTCATGGCTCCTATATCTGCCCGTGAAACCAGAAATGAACGAGGAAGAAATGTCAACAACATAAATATGGACTTGGCAACAATTCTCGAATGAGGATCCAATAACTTGGTAGAATTCAATCATCTATAAGGTACAGATCCGACCTGTCCTGGAATACTGTTCCCATATTTGGATTGCAGCAACTAAACATGTCCCGAACCTATTGGATTCCGTCCAAAAAGGGGCGATTCGTCTGGTCGATGATGCCTCGCTTACAAACTCGCTACATGGGCTGAAATATCAACAATTGTTCCTCTTTTAGCTGTTTCTTTGAGATTAACCCGTCAAGTTTAACGTCAAGAAAAACACCAATTCCTACCTTTTTTCTCTTGGTTCTTACGATATTCTCTGAGCATTACAGGATATCCCTTTTCGTGGGAACAACCAGAACATAAAAAAAAATATATTTTTGTTCGTAAAGTTTAAATATATTTTCTTTTGTTTATCTTAATGCATCATTGTCTGAGCTTTGTAGATTGGTACTTGTTTTTTCCATGGTGTTTTTTTAATTAAACATTAGTTTCCTTACCAAATATTGACTGTTTGTCTTTGCTTTGTTGCTCATTTCCACTGTTGTTTGTAAATAGTAGAAATGTTTGGTGAACAGTCTGGTTGGTACGTTTATTTCTTTTGTTGTTCCTTCTAGATTGGCAATTGTTGCTTGTATGGAATTTACTTCTGTTGCTGAAACCCCAGAATCGTCGGCAAATGTGACAAGCATGCTACTACTCATAGAGTAAATACCTATACAAGATTTACAGGGTGTTTCTAAATTCATGCGAAAAAATTCCGTATGAAATTTTGATGCATCTTTCCTATAACAAAATTTCCTCTGCCCTCATCCTTCCAAAATATCACCCCTAAAAGGTGGCGAGTATAATTAAGTCTTGATTTTTTTTCTCAAATTTAAGAAAAGATTGAAACTTGAACCTCCGTGCACTCGCAAAGGACTAAATCACCTGTAGGTACTCTCCCTTTTAATTCACACACTGCTTTCACCGCAATAATAAATGAATACAAATAATGGTCTTTGTGTGGTTCCTAACTATAACAAAGATATGAGAATTCTCTTTGTTTGTAGTTGGTGGCAATAATATTCCAAATTAGTTGACCCATAAAAATTATTTAATTAATCGCTGTGTACGGAACCGACTCGAAGGTAATGAAATCTGAGAATTTATGAGTCATACACACAGGTTGTTTATCTGCTTTAAAAAACAAAATTACCGATACATATTTTTTTCTTAATTGAAAGTTCAAATATGGCGAAAGAAAGTCGGCAGGCGCATTACACAAATTATTGGGTTAAAATTACACATCAAAAATATTTTACATCAATCAACGAAACGATCACCACACCTTTTATTGGTAACAAATAATTCGGTAATTAATTATTTAATTTATAGGTACGTTTAACGGTGACCATTTTACGAAGAGGAATGTTTCTCCAAATAAGATAATCTGAAAACTACTCCAATGAAAACATTTAAGTGATGGTAGTAGATCTTTTACATTTTGAAGTCACTTTTAAATGTTAACATTTTAAAAATTCTGAAAATAATTCTTTGAATATGTCAAAAAGGACTGCACAAAGCTCTACAATGATTCTTTTTAATATTAGGTATATATATATACTCTTATTTCGAAATGGTACGGAGTAATAAATCATTTTAGCTAAAAAATGGATTTCTTTATTAACGTACTTAGGAAATTAAAAGTCTTTCGTTACGAAAAACTTCACTAAATGTTTATGTTTAATGTATATGACAAACTGCCAAATGGCTATAGTAGTACACAATTCTTTAAAATCAATTCTCAAACGTTTTCGGCAACATTGCCATCATCAGGAGAGAATTTCGTCAAAATTCTTTACAAAGGGTTAACATAGGAAATGAACATTTCATCAACATCTTATTTGTAAGGAAAGAGTTAAGAAGATAAACATAATAATTAAAATGGTAACCTAGTAATCCTAGGTACCTCCGCTATAAGATATAATATTTATGATCCAGTACCCAGATGCAAAGGTGATCTCAAATGGTAGGAGGATGTGAAGTGCGCGCACTTTGTATCTTTTAGGTAGAACCCGTGTAAATATACCAAATATTATTACCCGAAGAATATACATTTATATCAAAGCCTGTATTTCTCGTGCTGAGTGTGTCAATTAAAATGGCTAATTCAATTATTGTTCCAGTGAAACGAAAAGATTATTATTCTTAATGTACATGACGCCCTCAAAGACCAAAATCTTTTGTATAGTGTTGTTACTGTGGTGAAAATGTTTTCGCACTTGATGGTAGTTTCAAAATCAACAATATATAAATTAAGGAGTAAACAAAAAAATGAGGCTCCGCAACCACCTATACCATATCCAGAAAGAAAAACGGTGCATATCAAAGAAGAGTACACACTTAGAATTAGAAGAACGGTGCATTCGTTTTATTTCAAGCAAGAAGTACCAACCCTCGACAAAATTTTAGGAGCCTTGAAAGAAGACCAAAATATGTCTTCGACGATAAGCAGAAAGGAATTGTGGAAAACTTTAAAAGAAAGGAATTTCAACTGCGAAAAACTAAAATGAAAATCGCTCTTAATCGAAAAAGATGAAATTATTTGCTAGACGAGACATTATTCCAGACAGATCGAAGTAAAAATAGAAAAATTTAATATTTGTACGAAACTTGGCTCAAAAAAGAATATACTGTTGGAAAGATGTAACAAAACAAAAATATTTTAAGTTCTCGTCAAGCATTCTTAGACGGTTGGTCCACCGCCGCCATCTGGGAAAGGAAAGCGACTGATTATTACCCACATTGGAAGTGTTGATGGTTTTGTTGAGGGTGGTTTATTAATGTTTCGGTCAAATCATACTGGCGATTACCATGAAGTTAGGAACGGCGATGTGTTCGAAGAATATTTTGAACAAATGTAACATCTCATTCTTCCTAAATCTGTGAACAATATTGCTTGATCTGCCATAGGCGGAGATACCTCATTTATTTATTATTTTTAAAAATAACTATGTCCAAATCATATTATATCTGTCTTTATTCTCACTACACTGTGCAATTTCATTATTTTTATTAGTCCATGGTCTTAAAAACGCCATATTTCTATTTATTTAAAAAAATTACTAAATTCAGCGCACCACACTACCCCACTGATATCACAGACTATTTTTCTCGAAGGTTTTCGATCATAAATAAGATTATACACCCCTAGTTTGTTAGTTTTGACGCACGTCAATCAATTCAACGTGGACAGATGCTTTCTTTAATTATTCCGGATTTTATACTGGTAGTAAACATTCTTTCTTTTCCAACTTTGGCACGAGTGCCGTGCCTATAAATTAAATATTGATTACTCCTTCACATAACTGTGTTTTGCAATTGATAATGGAAGAACTATATCATCACAGAAAAGTTGACAAAATACCGACTACTTTATGGAGAAAAGCGGGCATTATACAATGGCTTGGACAGAAAAGCGTAGTCTTTGACAAAACTATGGTGAAAGAAAAAGGAACTGTTGTCCATAGTGTCTTTAAATAAAGCTCGCTTCACGAAGTTTGTAGTTGACAAAATTTCAATTAAAATAATATCGTTAAATTTATACGGTAATACCCATATTTACACCACTGCAGGTAGGAAATGACTCTTTTGCTGATGAAACCTTTTGTTTGCGGCAGGAGGTTTCCAAATAAAACAAGGGTGGCTCAAGTAAAATATAATAATCCACACTATAAGAGCTGTTGCGAACCATTTAGCAATCTTAAAAGTGTGTTTGACCATTCTGTTAGCGTTTTGTATTTATAAGTAGGATTTATTATTCCGTACCATTTCGAATTAAAGTATAGATACTTTCCAAATACCTAGAGCGTTCAGAGTACATCCTGTAATTTTAAATTTTTTTAAATTGCTGCTAAAAAAAGAAAACAACTGTGTAGAGGACAATTCTTGGATGTGTATTAGGTAAAGTTGGGGCTATTGTATTTATTTACTAAATGTAAAATTATTTCTTTCGATGCAAGGCGAGTGTTACCCCATCAGGGTGTGCATCAATTCACTAAGTTTTGCCAACAATTAGTCTGCGTCTATTAGTTTTCGGCAAGTCATTCTCCTATCATCTTGATGATGTCGTGGGATGGCGAGGGAGAGAAGCAAAGTGGCAAAAAGACGTGCCGAGAGGGTCCGTTTGGTGAATTACAAACGGAATTCAACATCAATCACTTTGTTACTGCGTGCGCGCTGATTGCGCTTATGGAAATGGTTTGGTGATATTACGATAAACGAAAGGCTCAAGAATATCATTTTATTCAAACGCGCGAATTAATATCGTGAATCTAAAAGTATCTTATACTCGACATTTTTTCTTACGAGACGTATCAAATATAATACCTTGTTGAAATTTTATTACTATCGATCATGTAATTTGTGTTTTTCTATTGCTTTACGTTATACACATATATTTTTTTGAGTTGCAATGTGTCAAAAATCGTTTGGTACCTATTTGTTAAACTCTTTCTCAGAATAAAAGAGACGATTAATTGTGTTTGGTATTTATCTACCATAAAATCTTAATTACATAATTGTTGGTACGGTGGATGGTCTAAATGGTGGTGGATTATTTAAACAAAGAGTGAAACATTGGTGTGGAAATTTCAAATCGACCCGCTGCCTGACGTTCATTAAATTCATTCAGCACAAAATTGACAAATGAGAAATAAAAACGAGAAGTAGGTACACCTATACATGCATACATATCGTGAAGATGAGAGAGTTTCGAAAAATCTTCAGTGTTTTAAATTTTAATGGACATCCTTAAAAAATGACTTTTATACTTAACGATTAATTTTAAATGAGCTTCAATAATATTATCTTAATGTTTGGCTGAAAATAGCTACACAAATATAAATGTCTCGCCCGAAGGCTTAAACTCGCTAAAATAATCTCCTAGTTTCTCGGTAATATTGCAAGCAGTAAACTGATAGCTGATCAAGAGCTTCACCACTCGACGTGTTACACAGAGAATCTCTAATTAGAAAACTGTCAGAATAGTAGCGAACTGCGAATATACACCAATATAACTGTCACCAGTCACATCTTAGTATTACTCGCTCAGTAGCGGGTTAGGTAAGACATTTATTTCGGTCGATCATGTTTTAGTTAATTCGTCATAGAATCGCCACCATGTGATAATGTATTTATTGGCATTGGGAGAAAAAAATGTTGTTTAATCGAGCGCATTATTTTGTTTCAGGTCCTCGAACGCGACGACCGAAGAAACCGGGAGGGAAGATCATAAGCAGCAGTACGACGACGACGACGTCGTCGTCGTTGACGACACCAGAAGAAAAACGTCCTCGCACCGCTTTTTCCGGTGCCCAATTGGCGAGACTTAAACACGAATTCGCCGAAAATCGCTATTTGACAGAAAAACGAAGGCAACAATTGAGCGCTGAATTAGGTTTGAACGAAGCCCAAATCAAAATTTGGTTTCAAAATAAGAGGGCCAAAATAAAAAAGGCGTCCGGTCAAAAGAATCCGTTGGCGTTGCAATTGATGGCACAAGGATTGTACAATCATTCGACGATACCGTTGTCGAAGGAAGAGGAAGAATTGCAGGAAATGCACGATAAGAGTTCGTAAACATTAACGCTCACTATGAATTTTTTTTCTTCCCATTCTCCCCCACGAGTAAACATTTCGATGGTAAGATTTTCCCATTCGTCGCTGAAAAATGTTGTTTTTTTTTCTTCTTTTTTTTTCAGTCTTCTCGAAATTATTTCAGTCGTGATTTCGATCAAAGTTCACTGTCAAAATAACTGAAATTCTGTACAGATTTCTGAACTTTGTTGACAATATATATATATATATATATCGACCGATTCGTTTTTTTATGCGCGGACCATCGTCTCCCGGAGGTATACACCACACACTCTAAACGGTCAAAGGATCTTCTTTTAAACAGTCGGTCCACTTTTTGTCTACACACATCTTTTAAGTATCTCTCTCGGCATTGTTTCTTTAATTCTGCACCGAATTAGGCCAGCGATTGGATTGACACTTTTATCGAAATTTTGCCGCATTTTTCTGCTTACAATATACTTTTTATTAGGTACGTTTCGGTGCAATTTTCATCTTCAGCGTAGGTACTTTTTGCAGCGGACGATGAAACTTCTTTTTTTTTCAAGACGAATAACAAAAAAAAGTGTAATTATTAAAACAATTTTTTTCAATCATCCGATTATTTAAATCTAAACTTATAATGGGTTTCTCGATGATAATGCTATATTTTTAGTAATAAAAAAAAGGCCTGACGGTTTTATTCAACAAAAAGAAACTCTGATTTTTGACGACTGATTTAAAAAAAAATGAAACTGTCCAATTTACCGGGCTATTCGTTGGTTTTTTCTTGTTAATTTTGCTTCTACAATTCTCAGAGGTTTGTCTGGGCAAAAAATGTATTAATGTACCATTCACTTAAACACAATTGCGAGCGGTGTGTGGCATTAAATAAAACTTTTTATGGTGTCATTATTGTTTCACAACTTTATACACATATATATGTATACTTAACTTTTGCTCTTCTGTCTCAATTTTCCATGTTTATTTATTTTCATTGGTAATAAATATGTCAATCAATTCAGAGTTACGTTGGACGATATAAATATTTTTTTTTGTATTTATACAAAACATTTTCTTTACTCTAAAGCTGTTTTGATCGTAATTTTGTATATCTGTGTATTAACACGTTCACTGCCGCCTGATCAACAAATGCTTCTTTAGGATACAGCTCTGTAAGAGAAAAAAAACACACGCGAAAGGGGGGAATAGCGCATTTAGTTGGATGAAATTGGCAGTAAAAAACGTGACGTCAATTCAAACATAAATTAATTTTTTCTATTTATTTATAATTTAACGAAAAAAAATTTAAATCGGAATTTTTAGAATTGATGCACCCAAAAAATATAATTCGGAGAGGGGGGTAGGTATTTAATAATAATAAAAAATTAAAGTTATTAATACCAACTGAAAGTATTGCCGAAACGGTTTTTTAATTCAGAAATAAAAAAAAAATTATGATTGTAATTTGATTTGTATTTTAATTTTATAAATTTTAAAATAAAAATCGTAATTAGGGCGATTGGCGTATTCTATTTTAAAATACTTGGGAAGGGGGTTCCAATTGATGGTTTGTATCTAATAATGTGTGTAGTCATTGTTAAGTTATTTTCGTACTGACAATTGTATAAGTGAGAATAGTTTAATGAAAAAACTAGTTTTTACAGTTCCAGTAACTAGCGTTATTAAAAAGCAATAGAATTTTTAGACTTGTACTCGTTAATTATAAAATGTAAATATTGTAAAAAGTGTAATTTAATATTAAAATGTACATATTTTTACCCTCGTAGCAGTAGTACTTGTGATTTCAAAAAAAAATATTATTTAGGATGTACATTTTGGCAACAAAAGGACACACATTGAAATAGAGTTTTTCAACAAAAAACAAAACAAGGTTCATGCGAGGTGATTGCCAGTATAAAATTATGATAGATCTTTCCTATAACAAAATTTCCTCAGCCCACCCCCTTCCGAGATATCACACCTTTAAAAGATGCGGAGTAAAGTTTATTTTTTATTTTTTTTCTCAAATTTAAGTAAATTTTTCGACATTTCTGTTACATTATAAAGGGGGGTGAAATTAGCATCCCTTACCTTATTTAACGGTGTAAATATAAAAAAAATCATATATAATATTATGCCTAAATACTAAATGTCTTTCAAATGATGTGTCACACATGGTACATTTTCTATTTTGAATTAAAGGGTTGGGGAAGAGGAAGCGAGAAGGTTGATAAATGACAGATATATATCTGTATCGTAAAAATGTATCCCCCTGGAACAAAAATCGACGTGTTTCAGCATTTTCTTAAATTCTTATGTGAATACTGCCAATTATCTCGTGGTGGACTGTTTTCTGTGACCCATTTTAACTTCAAGAGGGGTTTGTTAAATAATTTTATTTTTAGTATGGGTACCCAATTTTGACGGTTAGTTTTTTAATTAATTTCTCTGTGGATTATAAAGGATTTTTTCGACATTTCATCGACGAATGCATTTTTAAATTTTATTATACCCACTTATTTGTAACCAGATAGAAACGTCGAAAGTTCCTGCTGAAAAAAAAACAAAAAAAATCTAACTATTTTTTAACGACTGTCTGAAAGGAAAAAATGACAATTTTGTATTTTATTTATATTAAAAATATATTTTCCTGTTTATTATAGGTAATAGAAATTCGTTTGTTTTAACGGCTATAACGCGATAGCAAATAATATTTATAATGTTGCCGATAGCTCCTCGTGTGTCCTTTGGTGTTAAAATGAAAGAATGCTGAAATTTTAACTTGAAAAAAAAACGAAATTGTATCGGTACGGTTGTAGCATATTACTTATAAAGATGTAAAAATACAAAATCTATTGAATATTCATTAAAGAGTCTATAATTAAACTTGTGTTTTAATTTACATTACTAATTTTCTTTAATTAACACGCAAACTCGTCGAATTAAAATAATATTTTACCTTTTTTATTTTTATGTCCATATTTTAGAGACAGGCGAACTTGTTACTCTAAATAAAAAAATATACAGCTTTTGCAACGATTTTTTGTGTATTTAGGTACATTGAAAAATAATTAATTGTTTTATAGTAAAAAGGATGCAATGAAGAGGAAATACACAAATATTGAACAAAGTTAAAATTATAGAAATTTTTTTTTTAGTTTTATGTTATCAAAACAATGTTATTTACATTAAAAATATACATAATCCACATAAAGTTTACAATTTAGTATCATCAGTTATTTCTGTCAATAGATTGTAGATTGTAGGGGGGGGGGTCGTAAATGCTATGCAACCTCTCAAGCACCTCGCACCTCTTTTCTGCATAACCCTTAATCTATTCGAGGCCCGGGATTCCGAGACTTCGAGCAAAGTTCGAGTTCAGTTTCCTGGGGACAAAGTTTCTGACATCGAAGGGCTTTAGGAAGGCCCTTTCCAGAAACTTAAGCCTCTTGCAGAAAAGCGCTGGGCATTCGCAGAGCAAATGTTCTGCAGTTTCAGCGAAGTTGTCGCAGTAGCTGCAACTATCGCTCTCTGTTTTGCCCATCTTTTTCAGGTGATACCTCAGAGGGCAGTTTCCAGTGAGGAGCCCCGTCACCAGTTTCAAGTCTTTCTTGTACAACTCGAGAAGCTGTTTAGCTTTTCTTGGCCAAAGGTTACTAGTCTTTTCCCTTGTCTTTGTCCTTGCACTTTATGCCAGTAAGATTTCATTTCATCTGTTTCCCAGCGTCGAACCTCTTCTTTCAAGTGGGCTTTGGAAAGTCCACAAAAGGGTTCCGGGCCGGAAAATTGTGTATTTGCCCCTTCCTTGGCAAGGCAGTCTATTTCTTCGTTGCCTTTAACTCCCTTGTGACCTGGAAATCACATCAAAGTAACTTGATTGTTCGCTGCCAGTTGTATCAGGCACTGTTTACAGTCCCAAGTCAGCTTAGACTTAGAGTATGTATGACTTCAGAGCTTTTAGTGCTGCTTGGCTATCTGATAAAATATAGATTTCTGCCCTTCGGGTGTTTCTTTCGATGCACTCCTGGGCAAGTTATTTCTGTAATATTAACACTCGATTATGTTTCTGAAGGTATCAAAGTTACAATAGGCCGATGATAACTAAAATAAGTAACGAAAGTGTTAGGTACTTGTAACGTAGGCGGAGCATAAGCGACGAAGCGAGCCGAGTAGTTACGGGGATGCCCGAATTTTTCGCATCACGGCATCGCGGCACTAACAGTCGTTGTTACCCCCAAGCGCGCCATTAGATGTTTCACATAAAAAAAATTGTATTCATTGAAAAATTTACCTGACGTACTTAAAACAATACGAAAAAACGGCTTGATCGATGGCTAAAATTGCTTAAATAAGTAGTCGATAGTAAATGCCAAAATGAATAGTTTTTGAGAAAATAAATAATCATTTTTACAGATAGGTAACGTCAAAAAGGCCATTCAAATAGAATTTGTAACGATAGGCAAATTTAGACAGCAGGTTTAGGTCCTTTTTACTGTGATACAATAATAAAGATAAAAAATAATTACTTCATTACGTCACTTCAACTAATAGACCACACCAAGCAAATCTTCAGCTATAGCTGTTTTTTCCCCTTTTCTAATTTATGGTAGTCTTTTAGAGGATTCCAATGCTTGCGTCAGGATAAATGGAACTTACACAGCCTGGTTTAACTTCAAAAAAGGTGTTAGACAGTTGGGATGCTTCGCTATGGCTATTTAAATTATTCAAAGACTGTTGGTTGTTTGAAATATTTAAAAGAGAGTTATGGATTAAAAGTGAATTATTTGATCGTCAAATACCTCCTTTACGCTGATGATCAGGTCATATTAGCATCATCTAAAAGAAAGAGTTGCAGGCGATGGTTAATAATAAAAATAAAAGGGATGAAAGTGAATGTAAACAAGACGAAAGTAATGGTATTTGAAAAAGAAATTATCACAAAGTGCGAGGTGTTGATTGAAAGAGAAAGTGTGGAAGAACAAGTAAATGAGTTTGTATACTTGGGTTCAAAATTTACGAGAGACGGAAAGTATGACTGTGACATTGAGCGAAGGGTGTTGTCAGGAAAACAAATGAAAGGTGCCCTGCATAACTTTATGAACAGCCAGAATGTACGACTGGCTGTGCATAAAGGAATGCTGGTCTCTACACCTCACTGCGAAGATAAGCAGTCTGAGAAGTATAGTTGTAGTGACTCTGATGGATAAAGTGAGGCATATATAGACAAAGTAGACACATGATGGCTGTTTTGATGTTTTTACCAGGTTGTTAAAACAAAAAACTAGATATGTATTTAATTCTTTTAAATGTAATTTTGTTTATAAAAATGTTTGTTTCTAACTGCATTATTTTCAAAATATACTAATTTGTCGTTGTGATTATTAGTTTAAAGTGCAAGTGTATTTTTAATCCTCGAAACCAAAAATAAAAAGGTACAAAGGTATACTAATTTTACCAAAATAATAATTAGTTTTTGCTTTTCTGTCCTTCATCAAGCCGTTTTTATTATGTTTACTCCGGCCACCTTTTACGTAAGGAAACCTCTCTAAATAGATAACATTTTATATTTTTAAATAGTCCTACTCGACGAGTATACATACATAGGTACATATAGTCACGCATTTGTAGGGGTAGACAGAGACCACTTCCGCTAAGGTTCTTACACACATATTTCGCTTCTTTTACTTTCATCAGTGCTCTTATACATGCTCGTCGGTTATTGGTTCTCTTGACTCTTGATTTCTTAATGCTCCGCAACGGCTGTTGTAGTGTGGATTATTACATTTGACTTAAACCATTATTTATTCGGAAGCCTGCCGCAAACAAAAGGTTTTATCAGCAAAAGAGTCATTTCCTACCTGCGGTAGTGTAAATATTGGTTTAACAATATTATTTTAATTTAAAATTCTTGTTATAGCTACTATAAAAAGTACATAGACGTCTGTAAAGTGCTGCGGTGTTATAGCGTTATATATTTATCAAGTCCTTTAAATATTGCTTCAAATGACCAGTGGTATGGATTGGTGCGGTGCCTCCTTCACTCCTAAATTTATGTATTGATATTGATTTTGAAACTCCCGTCATTTGCGAACACATTCCCACCACAGCATCAACACCATACAGAGGATTTTGGTGTTTAAGGGCATCATGTACCCAAATTAAGAATAATAATATTTTCGTTAACGTCAGACATATAGGCTTTGACATTAATGTATATTCTTCAGGTAGTAATATTTGGTGTATTTACACGAATTCTACGTCAAAGATACAAAGTGCGTGCGCATCACATCCTCCTACCACTTGAGATCACCCTTTCACTTGGTTGTACTGGACACTAACCATTTACTGACATTTTTCGTAACGAAAGACGTTTCTTTTCCTAAATAATAAAGGAATAAAGGAAGCAATTTTTTTAATTAGTTAGAAAAAGAAGTCTTTGATTACCCGTAGGAGTTACAAAAAATGTAATTTTATAATCCAAAATAAGAAAAATAAATTTTTCACTTTTTAAACAACCCAATTATGTACGCCCACGTAACAGCCCTCAGAAAATGATTTATTACTCCGTACCATTTCGAAATAGAGTATAGTCTCAAACGACTACAATTCTCATATACTATATGTATACCTACACAGTAGGTAGTTAGTTCTCTAAGATAAAACTCTATTGTTTAGGTACTCCCAAACAAATTGGGTGTTTCTGTGCTTTATAATACTTTTAAGATAATAATTGGACAGATCCTTATCCTTGATAAAATTAACACAAATCCCCGCTCCTGATTTCGTGCACGAAGTGAGATAGCACCACCGTAAATCTTATTACGCTGTAGCAGTGGATTCGCTGTCACGAGGGTTTGGGAGACTTTAGGGAGAGGAGCCCCCCGTTTTCAGTTCCCCAGTAGAGGCGGTAATGGCGGCTTGGACGACGCTAATCACGATAACAAGCCCTGAAATATACTCTATGATTTAATAACTTTGATAATGGGCGTGGAGTGTTGCCTACGGAGTGTTTTTGGGCTGGTTCGTTCGACACCGATTAAATATTCATCGGATTTTGTGTTATCTACACAGGACCGGATTGAACGAGAATTGAAAATTTTTAAAGGTTAAATGTACCTACATTTATCTTTTGTATTTTAACGCTGCATCATTTTAACGTGTTGTAGTAGTTGGTCTATAATACTCGTAGCATCTTAAACTTGTGATACGCTTGTCAGGGATTGATCCACTTGCAGAATGAAATTACAATTATGCAGTACTATTTACATAGGTATTTTAGTTAGGTAGATATATACCTACCTATTGAAGCTGGCCACCCAAAAACCAATTTTATCAACTCACTTATCACCCCAAGATAAAATGCAGGCAAACTATGTAAATATTCTCATTTTTAAGATTTTCAAGATTTTAAAAATTTGGTTAAAATTATAAGAAAATATTTTAATTCCACACCTGTTTTTTTTTGTTGTTGAGTATTTGAAATTTGAAAGGAGTTTTTTGATAGGTACTGTCATTAAATCAGTATATTTCGTAAATTACCGGCTATTTAATAAGGGTCTTATTCGTTAGTGGGTGTTAACCAAAATGAGCTTCATAATTATATAGGTAGAGTTATTTAGGTGCCTATACAAAATTCTTTTTTTATTTTAATGGCATAGGTATCTAGATATAGTTAAAATGAATAACACAATTATTTTATATTTTGTAATTATCGACGCAATTTTTATTACTTGTTAGTTTTTTTTGGTGGTTTCCAAACCAAGTTAACATATAGACAACCAACAGGACAACTGCTTACTAACAACCATTGGAAACGTAGAACACAAAGCTAAAGAGCTCTACCACTTTGTCTCCACTTCAAAATTACGAGCTGTTATATTTGTATAACAAATTCATTTAGATCGAGATTAGCGAAACCATGTAGAAACCCGTCTTTTGTAGAAGTTTATCAACGATTCCACGGCACCCACACACACCAACAATAAACCTACCTGCTGCAAACTCATGAAGGGCCATTAATATATATATATATATATATATATATATATATCGCTTATGTTTTTAAAAAGAAGTGCAGAGTCTTAAGTAGTATACTGAAATAAAATGAACTTTTTATTAGATGTTTTAAAAATAATCCATATTTACCCGATGATATTACGGTTACAAGTTTTAATTTGGTTGACGTTGCTTTTGATTGGAGCGTATTTCAAAGAGTATAAATAACAGTAAGTTTATGGTGACGTTCTTATATTTGACACGTTCCAATAGCTGCTGAACTCTATCCAAAGAAAAGCTAAAATACGATAGATCCACGACCTAAGTTTGACCAAGAATAGATATTTTTTATATACATATTTCTTATACAGGGTGTTTCAAAAAAGGTGACCCCGTCTCTAGGATATGTAGTAAACTAAAAAATAATTGGGGTTTGCTTAGTAAAAAATTTTCGTAACGCCATTCGTATTTATACAGGGTGTTTCAAAAAAAGGGGACCTCATCTCTAGAATAGGTAGAAAACTGAAAAATAATTGGGGTTTACTTAGTAAAAAAAGTTCATAACACCATCCGTATTCAAGATAAAGGACGTTGAAAAAAAAAATGTATGCACATTTGTTACGATGCTGCCGAAACTACTGTAAACATTGTAATGACATTTTATACGAATATGTTTTAGAAGCTGATACATCCCATGAATTTGTTTTTAAATCTGACTCTCATAGAGGGCGCTAGTTACACGGCTCTTACCAGGTAGTATTAAACATAACTTTTTTAGGTTAGATTTATTAATCAAAATTTTAAATGAACTTAAACATAATTCGATTTTACACTAAAAAAGTACTCTTGGTAAAACTCGATACTGTGTACCGTTTTCGGAATATTTTGATTTTAAAATTATGAAGTAATAACCAAATTAATAGAAAAAAATGAACACTTAACTGATAAATAATAAGCAATGAAATATGAATGTTTAATAAGGACAATTTTTTTTTGTTTAGACCTATGACTCCCTGATTAGTTTTATTTTTAAAATTATTTGCCATTTCCCAAGCTATTTAAAGTGATCTAATTTTTTTTCTCGGCAGTGTATATAAATATATATTTTTTCAATTCACTTATTATTTTCACAATTGCAACATCCTGTGACCAACATCAACGACGACGAGTGATAACGAGTATAACAGTATTATTCTCAGTGTAAATTTTCAATAAACTCGAATCAGATTTATTAATCGAACACAATTGGCCAGTCAATAATACCAACATTACTTAATATTGATTTATGAAACGCGAGTCTCTGATTCGTAATAATTTCAAATGAGCAAATGGGCATGGATTCCCATCAATACGAAGCAGAGCCGGATTAGGGGTAGGTTTGAGAGACAACAAGTGCTTGCAAATTCAAAAGCGGAGGTTATTATTGAATTTTTACTGTACTTAATACTTTTTTATCCAAACTTACTATTTTCGTGCGACGGAATATTCACATCAATTCTGGCGGTTTCACGTTGTCCTCTACCATCTTGTATCAACGTTACAATTCGTGCCATAACAATAGGATATAGAGGCATTATGGCCCGGTAAATAAAGACTAGGAACAGTAAACCGTCACTACCCACAATCTATTTATATATATATATATATAAAAATGAAAAAATGTTTGTATGTATGTTCTTTAAAAACTCTCAAACGGCTGGACCGATTAGGATTAAATGGTGGTTTTACAGTTTCCAGTGTTTCTGGCTTTCGCTATAACCATCAACAAGGCTAAAGGCCAATCTCTAAGTGTTACTGGTTTGATCTTACAAAAATCCCCGTTTTTCACACGGTCAATTCATACGTTGCCTGCCCCACAGTTGGAACACCACAAAATCTTTTCGTGTTCACACCTACCGAAAATACTGTAAATATTGTTTATCAGCTGGCATTAAAATAAAATTTCAATAAGGAACATAATTTGGTTTTCGGAATGGTGTGGGTACAAAGGAGACATTATTTTCTTTCGATGTGTTAACTCAAAGATGCTTGGACGTTAATCAGAACCTGGATAGACAGGATATCTCAAATCTGTATTACAATCAACGAGACATAGTAAAGATTGGACTGGAAAAATCTGAAGAAATGGAAATAAAAAGAGGAGTCAGGCAAGGCTGCATATTATAGCTATTACTAATGCGTTTTCGGAGCAAATTATATTAGAAGCCTTGGAAATTGAGACCGACGACACAGTAATAATAGCCAATAGTTTGGAGAATTTAGAAATAGTTATGAACAAAATAGTAAGGTTTAGTGAGATTTACATACTCTCCCTTGATATAAAAAAAACCAAGTATATGAAAATATGTAAGAACAATAACACAAATAAAATCTTAATGGTTGGAGGTCAACAGATTGAAAAAGTAAAAAGATACAATTACTTAGGAATTACTACTGAAAACAGTGAATATACCGCAGAAAAAAAAACCAGAATTGAAAAGGCTCGTACCGACTTTATAAAAATGAAAAAAGTACTATGTAGCAGAGATTTAACGTTATGCCTGAGACTACGATTGGCAAAATGTTATGTACTCAGTGTGCTCTACTATGGTGAAGAATCATGGACGCTAAATGCAGATGAAATGAGACGGCTTAACTCTTTGAAATGTGGATATATAGAAAAATCTTAAGAGTTTCGTGGGTAGATCGAATTACTAACATCGAAGTGCTAAGAAGAATTGGTAAATAAAAAGAAGTTAAACGTACAATTAAGGAGATAAAGCTACAGTATTTAGGACACATAATGCGCGGCGAAAGGTACAGCCTCTTACGACTAATAATGCAAGGGAAAATAGAAGGCAGAGGAAGCATAGAAGGAAGACGAAATTCATGGCTAAAAAATCTGAGAGAATGGTTTGGTTGCAGCTCCAAATAACTTTTTAGAGCAACTGCCTCAAAAGTTGCGATAGCGATGATGATTGCCAACCTCCGTCGTCGCGCAGATGGCACTTGAAGAAGAAGACAGACGTTCAATAAAAATTATTGTACAATACTCGTATATTGATAAAAGTATGGAGCGTCTAGGAGTTCTTCAAATTGTTGGTTGACCTGCGGGAAATTTCACTAGGCAATATCACCAAATAGGTTGGTTGAATGCTCTCCTGGAAAGATGTACAAAGAACCCCTAGAGGGGCGTAGGCTGTGGTATAGGTACTATGCCACCCTCCTCCGTTTTAGTAAAATTTCAAATAAATTTAAAAATGAAATACAAAAATTTTTTCTCTTGCAACAACTTACTCATTTAAATTTAAAATACGACACTGTCGGTAGTGACTGTTATTACATACTGTCCGAACTGTAATAATTAATTTACGAGAGTGGCATTCGACTTGGCTTTACCCGTTTTTTGATATTGGTCGGACTGTTCCTTTAATATTATAATTTGAAGTTATGTGTGTGAGATTAATAGGTTAAAGAAGAATTATTGTGCTAGCGCACGAGCTACTGACACTCTAACATACATGATTCGGTCATTAATTAACTGCCAATAAAAAAAATTTCGTGGTGTCGAAAGGGTGGATCATGCGATGGATATTTAAAATGATAGATATTTATAACAGCGACAGATAAGATATTTTTGTTTCTTCAATTATGAGTGCATGTTATTAATTAAAACACTGTGAAAAATTATGGTTTTATCTTGATGATTTTTTTAATTGTCATACATTTTGCATGACTTTATCAGAGAAGGACCGTACGGGATAGCTCATTGAAGTATAATATCACAAATTAATTTTTCTTTTTCGGAAGTCATTCTGTTCCTGTACTTTTGTATTGTTCTATCTTTTTCTTACTTCCTTTTTTCGAAAATAGCTCTCTTAATTCTTCTTTAATCTTTGCGAATATAAACTTAATAAAAAGTTTCTATTACGAAATCGAATAGAATAGTTTCTTCGTTGTTGTTCTTTATGCTCTCGACGCACCTTTTCTCATCAGTGACCCAAAAATGTTCAACCCCTCGCGACTGCACCCTCAGTACACATCGCCAACGAAAACGATCCATTATTTATAGTAACAGAGTTGAATATGGGGTGTCGACACTCTCCATTCGCCACCGTCTCTGATATATTGCCGCCGCCAATTCAATTCAATTGACTGGTCACCTCGAATCGCAGTATTCAACTACATTAGGTACTACGATGCGTCGTCAAATTTTCAAATTTCTTATCACAAACACTATGCCTAATGAAATTACCATAATAAGTAAATAACGGCAGCAAATATTGTTATTGGGAAGATTCTGTTAAACATTGTGAAATACTATATTTTAAAAGGAATGAAAGTTTTATTTAATTGACAATGAGACAAACTCTTTGGAGGTAGACAAGATCATTTTACTCGAAGAAAATCTACAAGAGACCAAGCAAAAAAAAATTATTTAGCTCCAAGAACTTATCCCAACCAGCTATTCCTTTAAAAATATAAGAGTGGATGAAGGAAAAAACATGTTTAATACTCTGTTAAAAATTTCAAAAAGAAATTTTCTAGACAACTTTTATTACTCTTCCAATTTGGATTGAGTACAAGTGTTTAAAGATCACGTTTTAATCATACATAATATCTTCATTTTTGTTTATTAAATTCAAATAAATACGAGGATAGTTCACGAATATTGTTGTCCCTAACATAGAAGCAAACACATGAGAAGACTAAAACTAATTTATTTTTTAACATAGTCACCTGCAACGTTTATACACTTGGTATATCGTCGGTGTTGAAGTATTTCAAACCCTTTTAAAAAGAAAATTAAAAACTTTGAGTCTTCAGCCATTCTTCTACCGCCGACATCATCACTTCGTTATCATTAGCAAAGCGGATTTCACGATGTTCTTTTAATTTTGGGAATAGATGGTAGTCGCTGGGGCCAAATCTGAAGAATAAGGGTGTTTTCAAAATTTTCAAATCCCGCATTGTGAATGGCAGTTATTGCAACACACTTGGAGCACACCTCGGCTCAATTTTCCTCTTCTCTTTTCTCTGATCGTTTCGCGTACTTTTGGTATTAAATTCGCATACTAATTACCTAATATGGTGCGCACACGCGGTAATAATGTTTAAGGACAACAACTCGTGTACTATTCTCGTATACTTCGCCGCAAAATTAACGCATAAAGTTTTAAAAACAAAAAAGTATTTTGAAAGTACGCCAATGGTTAATAAATGTGTATTCATGTTATTTTATTAAGTTTTAAAGGAATTTCTTTCTATGACTTCTTTCTTTCCGCATTCTGGGTCTCGAAGAACGAGGTGGTTCCTTACGAGTACTTCATTACAACAGGAATTTTCTTGCTGATGCTACCAGTTTCTAATTAGTCGGGATTCAGTACGAATAATATTGGCAGAACACAATTTGAGACCTTGTAAAGCTCCCACTGGTACGCTTCTCACCGCAGATCATCGCAGAAGAAGGCTCCAGTTTTCTCGAGAACCACGTGAATTGGGAAGTTCATCAGTGGGCTAATGAAATGGTTTTCAGATGAGTCCCTATTGACGAATGACCGTCGTATAAGAGTGTATAGACGTCCCGGAGAGCGATATGCTCAATGTAAAAATTGCAGGAACAGTTAGATACGGCGGAGGGTCTTTTATGGTTTGGGGAGGCATTAGTTTGAGGCTCGTACAGAGTTAGTGATTGTTCAAGGAAGTCGTCTAACAGCTGCCAGATCCATTACAGACATTCTAGAGTACCATGTAGTACTTGTTTCCTTATTTTTAGGTAGAAATTTTGTGCTGATGAATGACATTTCACGGTTATACGTTACTAGAATAGTGCAAAATTACCTCCAGGTGGTTTAAATTCTAACAATGAATTAGCCTGTAAGAAGTCCAGACTGAAACCCCATTGGACGACGTATTCGAGCTTTACAACCACCTCCAGCAAACTTTCATGAGCTGCATTGCGACTAGTAGAGACGTTGAATCAAATTGAGCAAGACGAGATTAGAAAACTGATTTTAAGTATGAGAAGACGATGTCAGGCAGTCATTAGGGCCAAAGAAGGCAATACCAGTAATTAATATTGCTACCAGTTATTGAAATTCTTTTTTTGTAATAATTTTAAGTACGTAATTAAAATACAGATAAATTTTAATCACAAATTTTTCACTCCATATTTGTTCCGAGAGTAGATTTACACTCACATAATGTTGCACTTAACCCGGATAGATATTTTGCAAAGTCATTGACTATTTACAAAAGTTAATAGAAGAATTATTTATTCACTACAAAATATGCGTTCATTTTACGGCGAAGTGTATTTTATTCAAAATGTTACATATTCTCTATTCTCCCCTATGGCGTAGAAGCAGCAACACTAAATAAAATATCGTTGAAAAAATTGGAAGCCTTCGAAATGTGGTTATACAGAAGAATACTCAGAATATCGCATGTAGACCGAATCACTAACGAAGAAGTACTCAGACTGCTAGGAAAAGGGACAGAGCTTATGAATGAGACAAAAATCCGAAAACTGGGCCACGTTATTATAGGAGAAAGATATACTCTGTCACAAGTGATTGTGCTGGGAAAAATTGTTGGCAAACGCAGCATAGGTCGAAGACGAATGTCGTTGCTGCGCAACTTGAGAGAAAGGTTCTCAACTGTTCGTCAGTCCAGCGATGGATAGAGTTAAAATAGTCATGATGGTCGCCAACCTTCTAAAGAAGACGGCACCCTAAGAAGAAGAAGTATTTCATTAGTTATCGTGAGTAAAAATATACAAGCTTCCTTTTTTATTCCCAACTATAACAAGAAATTGATAGTGTATAGTAGAATGAATAGGAATGCCTAGCCCTGTCCTTTTTTGTGCAATCTATCGCGTGGTTTAGAAAATATGGATGTAAAGAGTTGCCCAGGCATCGAGTACCTAATGGGAAAAAAGTCACTCCAAAACGTGACAGTATCTAATAAAATTAGGAATCCGAGATGATTTCGCAATACCTGATGCAATGCTCTACTGTTACCCCTTCTGCAATGCTTTGTTCAGAAAGCAACCGTGACAGAGTACCTAACAAAAAAATATACTTTTAAAAATCGTTAAACAATGGTTTCCGAATGTAAAGTTAATAAAGTAATTTTGAAAATTTAATTGCACCTTTTTTGTCTCTGGATAAGAAGTGAGTGCAGCATTGTGTGAAAGGAAGTAGGAGTAGCGTAACGAATTTATGAATATCGCTGTAGGAGTACGTATAATAATATTCTTTCAACGAAATTTCGATTAAGAATATTTTGAAATTTAATATTTTCATAAATCAATCGTTATTACGCCGAAAGACAATTTCATTTTTTTAAAGCACTTATTGTTATGTTTTCCTCAAACGGTTAGGTTACATTTTTATTATTCAAAATGACGATGTGTTTAAGCTTCTTAGGATTTAAATAGATATAGATAGATAGATGAAGTCTCGATTTTTTCGTTAGTACATTTTTGTTTTGTTACAAAAGATAGGTAGGTAGGTATGTCCGCTGCTTCTCTCTGATCACCTGTAGGTACTAGGTACTTATTACCTACACAAAGGTTTGATCCCATTAAAGCATTCACACTAATTGTTGATTAATAAAAAGTTGAGATGATTCTGGAGTCTTGTTTCCCATAATTTTTCGCAATCTCCATTTTTTTTTGGAATGTTCCCACCTGGACTTGAGTATCTTTTCATTCCAATTTTACCTAAAAATATTGACGTCCCTATTTAGTACTCGGTTCTAGAATAGTTAAAAAAACCGTAATTGCTTTCTTTGGTACAGCCACACAGCTAAATAAAAGCATTATGTCTGTAGTGTTTAAAGGCCAGCATTTTGGTTTTGATTGAATGTTGAAAGTTTCAGCAGCCTATACAATTTTACTGGAATATACTTTTTTATTTGAAAAGTTAAATTTTTTTTTGTCGATTGTTCCAATTTTACTACTTAGAGCGCAATATCGTCAAAAATGGACTGACTAGCTTTGATGTTTTCTTCTATTGGAATGTCATTTGTATATAACCGATGAAGTACTGGTCTCAACACGCTGCCTTGGAAAAATCTTACGCTTATTGTTTTCATTTGTTTTCTAGCTTAATTTTGATGGGTGATGTTTGATTCAGCACCAAGGCATTCTCTTCGTCTTTTAGATTCCATTCAGAAAAGGGCCATTAGGTTGATAAACAGCTCAACTCTCTCAGATACCATTCACCCACTAGAACATTAAAGAAGAGTTGCAGACCAGACATTACTCTAGATATTTCCATGGCAGATGTTCCAGAGAAATAAAAACTCTTATACCACCACTGGCCACATTCGGCCGAAGAACTCGGCACGCTGATCAGTCTCACATATTTATTCTCAAGATTGACACTACAAGGAAAAATCTCCATCAAGAATCCTTTTTTTACAGGGCTGCTACGGAATGGAACAAGCTTCCAAAATCAGTTTTTCCAGAGAACTATGACCTGCAACTTTTCAAAAAGCGGGTCCACAATCATCTTCCTTCTATAATCCCTTCCCCTTCTAATAGTCGCAGTGTCGGTCGTCCGCGGCCCACACGATAGGTCTATCCTTTTTGCGACTATTTTCAGTAAAAAAAAAATTTATAAATTTATGAGGAGGCCAAACTTTGGCAAATGTTTAGGGCAAATCCAAAAATATACCTACTTCATTCACACTTTTCGTTGGTTGGATGAGACTTCTTTGAGACAATGTATGTTAAGGAAAATGACAACCAAAATCCGAACGTAATTTTTTTTCAAATTTGAATTTTTACACATACAAGTATATATTATATAGTGCTTCATTTTTATTGTTCATTACAATTTAAGTAATCACAGTAGTGGCGTTAAATCGTATAAAATCCATTCATCAACATAAGGCTGAGTATTCAGACGGCTCGTGATCATATGTGACTGCTTTTAATCTTATTAATATTTCCGCTGTAGATGTTAATTAAGCATTTAATACTGACAATTATTTATACGATCATGAAGATTACAGCTGGGAAATAATTTAGATGTTTATTGCTAGAGCTAGAGTAAGTACTTTGTAACGCTACTATATTTTTCTTTGGGGAGGAGTAGTCGATATTAAAAATATTTAAACAATAAAATACTCTACGGATTCTCAGGGATGTGATCTTGACTGGTCCATTAAATTCAATTCGAGGGAACAGGTAAATCAGTTTGCGGATCTATCTATTATTTTTTTTTGTATCAAAAAATAGCCGTTTAAACTAAATTAACCAAAACTGAAATGCCGGTGAGCGGTAATTTTTAATAATAAAATTACCAAAAAGAATGAATGAAATCTCGAACTTATTTAATCGTATCTGTAAATTGGCTTGTCATTTTCCATAATTAACACATGATTTAAAAAAGAATTAAATGAGACGCCACACCTCCTTAAAGTCTGAGCAAAAAATACAGCAACTTTTTTAGTGAAATGATTCAAAGGCTGAACCAAAAATAATCTAAAATACATCGTTTCCTTAAGAAAGCGTGCAATAATATAGCAAATACATCTTTAAAAAAACTTACAATAATTTAACAAAACCCACCGATATAATCCACCTTCGAGATTAACCCGTAAAGTTCAGACTTTACACCACTTCGTGGTCACTTTGGAGACTTGCAGAACAACCATTTCCAAAGGCTCGTTCATTCAACGATCAGCGAGGCTTTGGAACACATTGCCAAGGGAGATGTTCCCCGAGGCATACAACCTCCAGAAATTTAAGAAGAACACCAATTTCTACCTTTCTTCCGTTGGTTCTCACGATGTTCTCCGAACATTACAATATATCCCTTTTCGTGGAAACCAGAACATAACAAAAACTACAAACAAAAATATAATTATTACCAACGATCGCCGTTTTGAACGAAACCAGGATTTTTTATACTAGTCGCATATCAGCATGTTCGTTTATCAAGCTAGTAAAAACTAAACAAATAACGCACTACCGGCTTTTACAACTAAACAGTTTAATTTAATTACCAGAGTTGGTCTAATGGTTTTTCCAAGAGAAAAATTTCCGTTACAACTTGAAAAAGTAACTTGTTAGTTAAAAAATTACCTATGTAATTTTCCTACGGGTTCAATTATTAAAAAAAATATGTAATCGAAAGGATATAGCAACAGTGGCATAAACAAAGCAAAATTTACTATTAAATTAAAAGATAAAAAATGTGATGAGTGGCTTGGTTATAATTGGTATTGAAAGATCAATAACAGTTACTTTTGATGGTCAATTCCAGCCTCTACCACGGAACATTTTAAGAGTGCGTCGTGTGTGGTCCCGATTATTGCGTACGAGCTTCTCTCTACATACCAGCAAATACACATACACACACACAAACACATGCCTGCATGCAGACACATTTACTTAAAACCGCCGACCTCGACTGGCACCCTGGAAAAAATTAAGGAACACCATTTGCACATTTAATCATCTTTCTCATGGTTATTTGCATAGAGTTACACCACCAGTGGCGGAACCAATGATCTTTTATTATATTGATCCAAACTCGTAAATATAAATTAAAAATAACTATAATGTATCCAATATTTTTACTGTGTTATAAAGGATTTCAACTTGGCTTCAAGCGGTTCTTTGTAATTTAGTTGTCGATTGTTATTCGAAACGTTGAATTACTGAAACGAGGATCTATCAAAACCAGTGAAAACATGCCCAAGTTGTGTAATCCTACTTTTTCCTTTTATATGAAAAATAATACATGTACGGAATTTGTAAATTATTTTTTTACGACATTGTTTGTGTATGATGCAATACTGAGCGCTGATTTACCGTCATGTGACTTTTCTATAAAATTTACGTCTTATGATGGGTTAAATAGGTAATTTTAATGAATACTGTTACAATCCGGCCCTGTTTATTGGCATCCGAGCATCGTCCAGAACGAAGGTGCATATTAATGAGCCTTTGTCGGCGTCTGCCTCCGTCTAATAAACTGTCGCCGCGCCAAAAGACTTCCAGATGGTTCCATTGCTTTCGAAAAATGGTCCAGAATTATGATTAAGAAATATAAAAAGGACAGCTGTCTTAACATAGGAGAGTTTTTTAAAAAGTGTTTATAAGTTATGAAATTTAAATATCTAAGTGATTTGTAAAAGTAAAATTTATTCTGTAAAAGTATTGTAATAAAAATTGTTTTGTTGCTGTATCGAGAGTTTGAAATCACGGGACCCAAGAAAGAAGTAAATTTCGAAACAATTTTTTTAATTAGTTTATGACTTTTTGCGTGAATCATTTAACAACAATAGATGACATTGATAAAACATAAAATTTTGAAAAAAAAGGTAACAATAACATTTTCCATAAATATACGAGTATACCTATATAAAAATCAAATTATGTTTGTTTGTCCTTTATGCGTTTCTAAACCGCTGGACCGATTTTGATGAAATTGTTAGACAATCTTCAAATTAACCCGGCGGGTGTTCCTGTGAAGTTTGGTAGTGATCGGGATTAACAAAAGGAGTGGTAAGGCGATAGAATATAAAAACTATTAAAAACGCCGATATTAGTGTCGAATTCATAGTTTTCGAGGTCACTGAGTTTGATAGTGACATTCCCAATTATGTAAGCACCCATACAAAAGGGATGGGAAGGGGATGAAACATAAAAAATATTTAAAACGCAGATATTAGTGTCGAATTTATAGTTTTTGGGGTCACTGAGTTTAATAGTGACATTTTAATTTTGTAAGCACCCCTACGAAAGGGATGGAAAGGCGATAGAATATAAAAACCATTAAAAACGCCGATATTAGTGCCGAAATCATAGTTTTTAAGATCGCTGAGTTTGATAGTGATATTCCCAAAGCAGACAAGCCATTGTTAAGGCAGGACAACGTCCAATATAAATTAATCAAGTTTCTAGAACGAAATAATCGTTTCAGGAAATAGTGATATCGATTTATTAACATTTAAACAAAGTAAAAGAGTAGGTAGATCGTTTAGACTAAATTTTATCGATTTATAATTTTTTTATAGCAAAATGTTTTTTACCACCCTAAATACCAAATGAAAGAAATAATTTACGTACCTACATATCATTACTTTCTACTCTTTTATTAGAGAAAAGTGTATATCGTACATATATATCCTAATTTGATTTGACTGATTGGTTATTAATTCAACATTACATTTTGAACTATTTGACTTTTTGATTTTTAAATAATTTTTATATTTATGGTATCATACATATAAACATGTAAGTACTCTGGTGAAATTCGATACAAATAAGATAAAACGTTACCAACGCCTTGTAATGGTTTTTTGTAATAACATTTGTTATGTTCACGATGTTTAAAAAATCTTTAGCTGATTCTTCAAAACCAATGGAAAGATAATAAGGGACAATCTACTACCATCACTCGAACGCCCTTAACCTATGTTTACAGAAATAGGAGACTTACTCGAAGAATAAGTCGGTGACGATGGGAGACAGCATTCATTGATGATTTGATTATTATCTTTTAACTATTAAAACTATCAGTTCTGTAACTTTGTTTCTTTTATCTAAAAAGTACTGAATTATATAGCAGTTATTCTTTTAAGTTACTTTTACAAGTCGCAATGAAAAGACTTTTAGTGCGATCAAAAGTGAAATCTTAAATACATGTAGTCAGGCGTAGGAGTAGGCAAAGACCACTTATTTCCACTTCCACCGCTACGGTTCTTTTAGACACGTATTTCGCTTGTTCTACTTTTATCAGTGATCTCATATATGCTCGTCGGCTGTTGGTACTCTTGGCTTTTTTTCAAAACAATTTCGATCTGATCGAGATGAGTTCACCGAGGTCGACATCTACCGACTTCCGCCCATTTACAATCGCAATATAAATCTGTTTAGTCAATCTTCTTTCATCCATTTTCTCTACTTGTCCAAACCATCTAGGCATTCCAACTTTTTTACCAAGTCTTCTTTCATACCACAACGTTCTCTTACTCATTATTCCTCACTTTATTCATCAAAATCACTTCGGCTATACAATTCTCAGACTACTCATCTCTGCAGCATCGAGCTTACTTTCATACTTCTTCTGCCAAACCCAACATTCACTACCATACTGATAAGTGTAGGGACCAGCACTCTCCTCTATGCATAGCCAGACGTTCCTTTTTTGACACGTTCTGGCTGCTCATAAAGTTATGAAGGGCCCCATTTATTTGTTTCCCTGCCAACACGTTTTGCTTAATATCAAAGTCATACTTTCTGTTTCTCGTAAACTTTGAACTCAAGTATACAAACTCATTCACGTGTTCCAATTTTTCTCCTTTAATTAGCATCTGGCAGTTTGTCATGCTTTCTTCTCTTTCAAAAACCATTACTTTCATGCCTTTGATTTTTAGGTATCTTGTCTACATGGTCATGTTTCATTTATATATACATATAAAATGCTTTGTCCTGAATGACTGAATGTCTGATCAACGCACAGCCTAAACCGCTGATCGTAGAGACCTGAAACTTGGAGAATGTGTTCTTTGTATGACGTAGGCATCCGATAGAAAAGGATTTTCCGAAATTCTGCCTCTAAGGGGGGGAAAAACGGGAGCAACGTTTGTATGGGACAACGTGACTCCTTGGTCCAATCTACTTCAAATTTTGCGTGAACATTTTTTAACGGAATTGATGGAAGACGTGATTCGTATTTTATTAAAATCCATGGCTTAACGGGTCTTTTAATAACCATTTTCGACTTCTACGCGGACCAAGTTGTGGGCAAAAGCTTGTCTTGATATATATTTACTGATGAAAATAGGTATATGGCTATTTTTGTTGGCTATTAACCTAATGAGCGGTTCGAAAATTAGACACATTCTTCGTGAATCTCGCGATTAAAAGAATACGGCTAATGTGCCAATCTACGGTTTCTATGAATAATTGTTGATAAAGAGAAAGGGTAAGATTTTTTTAAAAAAGAATTTTTAAAATCGTCGGGCAAGTGACAATTGGCGTATCGACGCGACGCTGCCATTTAATTTTCCACGCTGATAAATAAACTTGTTCATCAGGTAAATACTTACCTACTTATACGAGTATATGTCTTTAAACGACCGCAGAGGAGTTTTTGAGTGTTGACTAATTAGCATTCACTTCGATCCGTTAGTTTGTTGTTCAGTTCGGCTACCGAATCCTTAGACCGTTTTGTTCTAACGAATCCGCGCTAGCGTCCCAATAACAAAGAGTGTTGAAAAAAAAGCGGGCGCTAAAACGCATAGTTTATTTTCAAAAGTGCCGCCTTCATTAGCACTCGTGATGCACACGGCACGGCCGGTGCGGTGGCGGCGGCGGCGGCCCGTTAAGCTTTTAATGACATGACGCATATAATATACGTACGATGCCCTATTACGAGACTACTGTGCGGTGACGTTTCTTAATAAATTTAATTAGTAGGTCTTTTGAGTCTTTTGGTATAGTCAGCCGCTGATTTATTGTGTTATGATTTATTGGGATTGATGCGATATTTTTATGTTTCAAGCGGGCTATTTTCGGTGGTATGGAGTTTCGAGGTGCGGGTATGACTTGGAACTTTTCGGCGTTACTCTTTATTAACCACACATTGTATGATAATAATACTACTTACTAACATCATTTCTATTGAAATCGTAATAAAATATCGTGTTCTTTTCCAACATTTTTGTGATGGTATATAACGATTTTATTCGACATTTTTTTAAAAGGAATACCTATCCACCTATTTAAATTTAAATAGTCTTTCTCCAGATGTGTTGGAAATATTTTTCCCTGGAATCGTTTGAAGCCAGATTCCGTTGTGTTAGAAAGCAATAATTCATGTCATTATCATACAAATAACCAAAGACTTGTGATACGTTTAATTGTCTTGATGAAACAGCACTTTCTTCTTTGCCCTTTTATCTTACCTGCTACATTTAATATTCACTATTGATTGTTTCTCCTATTTCAAGGTAGTTAATGACAATATTATACCAAGCGCATCCCAAAATACCAAAGTCGTAACCTATCTACATGACCGTTGTGTCTTTGACTACTTTGAGCATTGATCTTTCATGCTTCTTATTCTGCCAAACCCAACATTCATTCACTCCCATACATATAAGTTTAGGGACCAGCACTCCTCTAGGCACTTTAAAATGTGTGATGAAAACCAGCTTAGCACTTTAAGATCATTGGTTTATTATTTGGGTTTTGAGAATCTCGATCTATTTTGAACACTTCCTCACATTCATATTTTTCAAATTTTTCAAGCAAAACGACTTTCTGAAACCATTTTAAAATAAATGTTAAACTGGTAAATGGCAGCGTGTTCCGGAAATGTACGATTATGGCAGAGTGAATGAAAACGGAGAAACTCTACTTGAAGTATGTTTGGAGTGGAATCTTGTAGTAACAATCACAATGTTTAACCATAAAGAGATTTACTTGTACACAAGACACAAGACAAGAAGAATACCAGAGAAGTATGAATTATTTCGTGATTGTGGATGAAAAATTGAAGAAGAAAGTGATGGACACTCTCGGGCATACCGCGGTGCAGGTATTGACACAGACCACTTCTTAGTAATGAGCCGAATAAGAGGTATCTTTAAGCGTTGGCGGCATCGTGTGCAGGAATCAAGTAGTCTACTAGAGCGTATAAAAGTTGAAAATTTGCAAAAAGCTGTCAAAAATGAGTTCGTAAGTAAATTGATCGATAAATTTGACAGTTTAGATGAAATATCTGAAGTTGAAGAATTGTGGAGGCCATCAAGGAAGGAATCGTGGATGTTGTACGTTAAAGAAAGAGTTTGCATACTTGGGTTCAAAGTTTACGAAGGACGGAAAGTATGACTGTAAAATTTTTTTTCTGTGGTGGAGAAAATCCTTTATGGGGTGGTTATAAGCTCGAAAGCTCAACATCTACTGTGAGACTCCACTGACTGTTTCAGGGCTACTTACTAAAAACTCCAACCCTATGTAGGTCCGTCAGGCTGTTGACTTTGGTGATACTTAGGCTTGTTGGCCCATTGTATCTTACCTATATAATTTTATGTCATTGTACCCTATACAGTACTTTCGTGCATTGTAAAAGTTTGTACAAGTTCTGTACTAGGTACTGGGAACTATATAGAAGATTGAGGAAACATATTTATAAGCCGGGTGTGAATGGGCGGAAGTCGGTAGAGGTCGACCTCGGCGAATATATCTCGATCAGATCGATATTGTTTTAAAAAAAGGCCAGATTAAGAGTACCAACAACCACCGACGAGCATGTATGAGAGCACTGGCGAAAGTAGAAGAAGCGAAAGATGTGTGTAGGAAACGTAGTAAGTGGAAAGAAGTGGTTACTACTGTGAAAAAAAGCGTGACTATATGTATATATGTTAAATGTTAACTATTGGTTTGAAGCTACACTAAGTAAAAATGCAAGCTGAAAAAAACTCGTCGTGATTATAGCACAGTTTAACGCATTTCAAGGCGGGTGATTAAAATGTTTGGATTTTCGCGCTTTACGTGACCCCTTCGAAGGAGAGCCCGTACCCGCCAGCGTCAGCGGTCGTGTTTTTATATGAAGTGTGCGTACACATTGTCAGAATGAAAAATAGATTCAATTAAAATACAAAAATAATTCGAGAATCAAGACTACAAAAGATGAGGAGACGTGTGCACTTAGGTACATTACGAAGATATTTTGATGAGATGATGAGTTCCTTGTGTGCGTGAGCGCAGCACATAAAAATTTATTTATCCCAGCACAAAATTACTTTTTAGAACATTTTTTTACCAAATTATAAAAATATACTATGGTCCATCAAAAAATAAATTTCTAGCTATTGTCGTAGGTACATCAAAGGGCATTATTTTTATTTTTTTTATTAACGTTATAATTAAGAAATTTTCCACCAAATGAACCATTTCTAAAGTCTCTTTTTCCTCGTTGTATTACCTACATTAGTCGCCGAGTTTACACTTGTAGTTTTACAGATCAGGTTTTTGTGTATGTCAGTAGTGGCTTCTTAGTCCTTCTGCTTTCGATCATAGGCCACAGGTTTCAAACTCTGGCGCAGTCATTTAGATTCTGCTGCTGTAACTTTCGATGATTTTTCAGTGCAATTTCTTCGTTACAACTCAAGGACATCGAAAATTTTACAGCAGTTGCAAAAAAACATCGCTATATTTACCTACAAAGTAGGTAAATATAATTCTTCTCTTGATCGGTTGCTTTTAATGCCCGAGTACCTACCTAAATTTTTGAATAATAAATAATATTTAATTAGTAGGTGTAGTAGCATTATTATTAGGTGGTAAGTCGTTTAAGATTCTTTGTCGATGAAAAAAAATAGGGGGAGAGATTTGAGTCCGCCTCCGGGGCCTCTAGCTCGGTGGCGGCCCGACGAGCAGCGACACCTCGGCCGGCAGTTGTCATGTGTCTTGTTAACATTTTTGGCGCTAGTGTCGGGTGTCCCAGACCAACACCGGTCGCACGGGTGGTCCCCGGCGCTTGATTTACGGCCCCACCGACGTCATTTGAATAAAACATTAAATGCATTACCGGCTTCGGGTTGCCGTTATAGCCCAGGCGAACTTTTCTATCGATTAATCCTACCTTTCGAACGTAGACTACCGCGTTCACAATCATTATCATCATCATCATCACATCATTTCTCTTAGTTATTCCTACTATCTAAATTTCTAAAGAAGAACAGAAGAAATTCAACATTTATCTCACTACGTTAAATACCCGATAAGTAAAAAATTTGTGAATCAACTGGAGTTTAGAGTTGATTTTTTAATTTTTTAGCAGTTCAAATATATATTATTCGCAAGGGGACAGATCTGGGAAGTGAGACGGATCTTGTAGGTACGTTCGTTAAAATTGTTAAACGTCATCTTGTTTGGCATTTGTAGGTTGCGATTCCTGGCCTATGGCCAGTGCTTCGGATTGCTTAAAACCGCTATTGCTCCTGCTCTGCAGCACTGAACTCGGGCCAACAACATGAAAATGCGAGATTGTATTTACCGGGGATTTATGGGCAATTGAGGGAGTAGCAGTAATTTTTTAAAGTGGGTCTATATACCTCTACCGAGAAAATATAAGGGGTAATTACTATCAATTTATGCGATAGAGAATGGCAGAAGGTATTAAGAGAATGCACATTAAGCGTTGATGGCAAAATTAATCACTAATAGATTCATTTTGATGAGGGAAAAAATCGAAACATTTGAATAATATTTTTACGAACCTTGTTTTTTTTTTAATGTTTATTTTTTTTTCTGATTTATATTTTATTGGAATTTCAAAAACAATTGATTTAAAAAATACTTTTTGGTGTATCTATATATGGTTCTTATGCCAAACTACGAAAGACGGCTATCGAAGAATAATAATAACCTCCTTGATTTTATTTTCGATGTTCAATCTTAAGAAACCATTTATCTTCCTTAATGATTCTAATAAACTAATTGTAGAAAAAGATATCGTAGCAATTGAGCCACATTTATAGGTCATTTTCAATTAGGTATAATTATATTACATATTCAATCAATTGCTGTTCTTAACGCATTGTTTGTAAAGGCACGTAATCAATCCATTTGAAAGTAAAAAACAAGTCATATCGCATTAGTAATAATCAAATTTATCATTTATCGTGCAATTCTCATCGTTTTAAAGAAGAATTATTTCGGTAAATATCCAAACATAAAAGATATAGAAAAAACACTCTTCATCGGAAACAGATTTTAACAATTTCTATTTAAAAATTGACAATTTTACGTTTTTAGGCATGAGGATTGCCAATTTGGAATTTAATTTAGCATTGCTGCTAGAGGGCGCTAGTTATGCTTGGTTGTGTTTAGTTAATCAAAGCCAATTTTTTTTTTTGACTCAACTATGAATAAAATAATAAAAAAATATTAAATTTTTTTTTAATTTTATTAAAAAAATTCTTCTCCAAATGTGTAACAAAACAAATTAAAAAACCAAAAGTAAATAACTTCAAAGTAAATGTTTAAAATGTCTACCATTTACTTCAATACACACGATACGCTTTCGGAAAGATCTATTAATATCAAATAACTCTTGTGTATTATTTTTAAACACATTCGGGAATTTAGCCGTGGTTTAATTTTTCCTTTTTTTTCCAATTAAGCTTGAGTCATTGTCAATGCATGTTGCATTTATGAATTTAGCCGTGTTTTAATATAATTTCAATCCAAAAGATTGAAATCAGGACCTCTCGGTGACCAAGTAATTTCACTTCCATGACCAATCCATCGATGACTGTTCGTTTAAGTATTGACGAATAATGTGGTGCTCCGTAGTGAAAAAAACAAATGTTTTGTCTTAAGGCGAGAGGTATATTCTCTAGTACTTCGTATAAATGTTCTTAAAGAAAATCTAAATAAAGGGATCCATTTAAATTGGTTGGTTGTTCAAAAGGACCTATTAAATAATATCACATATAACACCGCACCAAATGTTAACCTTAAACTCGCGCCAAAAATGTGTTTCTCTCTTAGCATGTGGATTTTTAAAATCCCACAAATGTTTATTTTTGTATTTAAATATTTCCCGTCTGGTAAATGTTGCCTCATCAGTAAAAAAGAAATGTATCCAAAAAATCTGGGTTAACATTTTGTATATTTTGCAAAAATTGTCGCAGGTAAACCTTGAGGTAATAAATTCTGAACAGTAGTGTAATGATACGGATGCAGTTTTTTCCTATTCAATATTCTAAAAACAGACGATTGGCTCATCCCTTTTGCCAGACTTAATCGGCGAGTACCCTACCGATATCTGGATTCTCTGCAAATTTCATCTTCTTCATTGACAGTGATAGTTTTTGTAGCTCCGAGTTGACTTTTAGTTGGTACGTCAAGACCCCTTCTCACCTAGGCGGTTGTAAAAATGTCAATTTCTTATTAAATATCAAATAATAATAACGGCAAGTTTCGTTTCTACACAAACTGTCAAAGAGTGACACAAGCCTACTTAAAAAACATACATTAAAACACATGCAAAATTCGCGAATGGGATCAAAAATAATAGACAAGGGTTATTTAATATTATTAGATCTTAGCGAAAGCGGATCATAAAGTGTATTGAAGTAAATGGTGGGCATTTTGAACATTTACTTTGAAGTTTGTTATTTTTGTTTTTTAATTTATTGTTACATTAAACTTTTTAGAAGTAATTAACTCTATAACCGATCAAGTTACTTGAATCAGGGGTAACTTTTTTTTCTAAAATTTAACGCTTTTTAATATTTCACCCATAGTTCAGCCGAAAAAAAAATTTACTTTGATTTACTAAACACAACCAAGTCTAACTTGCACCCTCTATTCGAAATGCTATATTAGAGTCCGAATTGGCAATCGTTATGCCAGTAAAATTGCCAATTTTCAAATAGTAATTGTAAAAACCTGAAAAATTATTGCGAATAACCAAAATCCATATTAAAAGTTAAACACCCAGTATATCGGAAACTAGCAGTATTTGTATTTGTACTTTGGACAGAATCATCATATTTTGAGATCTAGAATCTTTAGAATCTAAAATTCAAAAATTGGAGATTAATCACCCTGTATATTCCATTCTTCGTAATAGTGAAACATCTTCCACTTATGATTCGCGACCTTCCAAAAACCACCTCTTGTGCTTCATAAAATTTGCTGAACATGACATACGATTCTATGTTAAGCTATGTTAATATTTGTTGGGATTCAAGCAGTTTTTTTGGATAAGATTTACTAGGAATTTAATGTTGGCGAAAAACTTTTTCATCGGTTCTAGTATTTTTATCGGCTTCCTGAAGATATATACCCGTGTACTCGTATTTCAGCATAAATTAATGAAAAAAAGGAAATTTTTGTTGTTACATTCGGACTATTCAAATGAAAGCAACATTGTTGTATATATAGGATCATCCTCCTCTGTAAATCCCCCTAAATTGTGTGCGATCCATTTCATCCTCGGTTCGGATTACAATGATTTAATAAAAAAAACGAAATCGACCGTCGTCGAAAAGGGGAGGGCGAGAGTGTGAAAATTCGCGAAAGAGAATAGAGAGAGCGATTTTCAATTTAAAACTTTTCAGAATGCGTGACGAATCAACAACTTGCATTCGTTTCTGGATGCCATTCTCGATGACGTCAACTTCATTCGTGAAACTTATTTAAATTCCGAAGTTTCAATTGCCGACACATAATATACTCTCTGGTGAATTGTTGTGTCAAATTGAACCGAAGGGATGTACTTTTTCGAATTTTCCATCCGCGGCGGAAGAAAATTTAATATCGCAGGGGCGTACATGTTGCGGTTTTCTTTCTTTTTATTTTTAATTCGAAACAAAAATCCAGAAAAAAATTTGTCGTCAAACTGCAACCGACATACATTCATTATAAAAATCCTACAGAATTTTTTTATCGACGTAAAGGAATTACGAAGCTTTTGCTTCGCATAAAGGGTGATTTAAAATTTGATGTGGATATTTTAAGGACCTATTGCTGGCATCAAAATAAGACTTTTTTTTCAAATAAACGTGTATCTTAGAAATTCACCCTCTCCGAGCTACAGCCACTGCAAATTGCGTGATTTTTTGAAATTGTGACTATAATAACGAATCTTATCTATTGAAAATCGACATGCACTCGTTTTTTTAAGCACTCTTTATATATTTTGCTTCAAAAATTAGGCGTAAACTCAGTTTTGGGGGAGTTGTAGGGAGGTCGACACTTTTATTGGCCCAAATTTTATGTTTAAAACTCTAAATTAAAACAATATAATCTTGTTGGCCGTGAAAACATCTAAAAATTTGGTTTTTTCGATTTTTTTCACACAACCAACCGTTTGCCAGAAAATCGTAATCAACGAAAGGGGTGTATTTTCACAATATCAGACAACAAAACTTGGCGGGCTGCGATTTCTAGATTGAAGTTTGTCGACACTAAGGTATTATTAATTGTCAGTTTCTAGCGGGTTGTTTATTGGTTATTGGTTATTGCGCGACCAAGAAATTTGTTTACGTTAAAAAAGGAAAATATTTCATTTTCTTTTGCGCATCTTGCTGATATTTATTTTGTTTATGGTCGGGCGTTTATGGTAACGCATTTAAAGCTCATACATTTACAAATTGTCCACGTCATCTCCGTGAACAAGGCAAATTCCAAGCTGTGAGAAGGTAATAAGAAATCCCAGAAGTGCACGAGGGATCTTAAATTTTTATTTCGCGGATCCTTTTCACCACCAAATCTCAGTATATGCGTGATAGTATGGTGAATTATCAGTAGTTATACCACAAGTGATTGAATTTTAGCGATAAGTCTGTCGATTTATTTCATAACGAATCTGAGTTGCTTGAAAACACCACGAGTCCTTTTTTTTAAATTATAATTTATTATAGGTGATAGATATAATATCACGAAGTTAAATATGCCACAATACTTCTTCGATGAAATCTTTTGAGATGTTTTGAACTTTTTTAAAAGTGTCTTTGTAGGTACAGTAAAAAAGTAGAGTACCTAACGTTTACTTTTGCGAAAGGATAATGCTGATCGATATTTCTTGATAAACTCGAATTGATGTTGGTTATTAAATAATGGTTCCTACGTTAGGCGACGACACGAATTTTATATTTCGGTAGCCTGCATTTATCGGACGATATTAATTTGAACGGAGGAGGGTGGCGGCTGCGATCGTTTCTGTAAAGAGTTTATTTAGTGGAAAAGTTATTGACTGCAAGTGCGGAAAAGATATGGTCCGACTCACTTTCAAATGATTTATGTACGTTGAAAAATTTACACTCATCATTACATTTTATAGTGTGTGTGTGATACACCGCACGAAGGAAGCATTTATTCCGTTAAATGTAAAGTCAAGTCGAACGCGAGGGGCGTATCGAAAATTTATCTAACACTTTCTTGACAAAAATCGAAACATAAAAGAGTCCCTCATTAAGGATGAATAATATGCGCCTCTGGTAATTAAAGCGACAAACTTACCGTTTACGTTGACGAATTAACAGTGCGATGCGCCGTTAAAATACGAAATTTGCCTAACAGATTTATGTAGCCAAAACGGCTCTTTAGCACGCGAACGATTTTCAAAGTAGCGAAACTAACGACCAAAGATTGTTACCACTTTGCCGATGAATTGGATACAACTTACATTTTTCACGCATCAAATACTAAGCAGAATCTTCCAACTATACTCTTATAAATATGCATACAAATAGTATCTAAGAGTTTGGATATTATTTTCAAGTTTCCTACTCCACCGCTAGTGGCCGTAGTTCACAATAATAACACAAAAACATCATTTTTCTATAATAAATGCACAATAATAGTACTACAAAATTTAAATATTCGTAATCTTTAGATCATTTTACGTAAGTTTGCCCAAATACATTTTCCTCTACCTTGTAAAATAACTGTTAGGGGTGAGTGAGAAAGCTGACTCAATAAAACAGTTATAGCTTTTGTTCCGTTTTATGGATTTTAACAAACTTAAAATCATTTGTAAGGGAATTCAATGCCTACTAAAATACTATATCATCGTTTTATTCCGGTGCTTTTAACGATCGCTAGGTGGCGTTGATCGAACAATCGTTTTGTCCTCAACTCGTTTTGGGAATCTTCAAATGCGATGCTATATTTTTTAATCATTTACTTGAAAGAGCATGAAATTTAAAAAAAATGGTAAAAACCTTCTTCTTCTTCTTCTTAGAGATCTAGATGATCTGTTGATTTCGGACTTGTATCTGTAATATTTCCTGAGATGTGAACTGCCAGCTGTCTCTCCATCTCTTTGGTGGTTTTCCGGGTCCCTGCTGGTTTTCCCTCTAGTACAATGCGTGGTAGTATATCGTTGGTCATTCTCTTCACGTGGTTATACCCTTCGCTTCTCCTCTGCCTTCCACATCTCACCACATCCTGCAAGTCGCATTGTGCTCTAATGTCAGTGTTTCTTACGTGATCTCTTTTTGTTTTCCCGGCTATTGTTCTCAGTACTGACATTTCGGCGACTCGTAGCAGCCTTTTGGTCTTGTTGGTATACTCTCTCGCTTCTATACCATATGTCATTATTGATCTGACGCATGTTTTATATATTTTGATTTCACTCTCATTTCACATATAAGGACTAGCCCATACAGTTTCCCTTAGACATCCTGATATTATGGCTAATTTGTTAATTTGATTTCTCAGGTCCTTTAACGGGTCGTGAGCGCTGAACATATCTATGACCAGGTATCTAAATTGCATGATCTGCTCTATGGGTTTATTATCTATTACCAGTTTGCATCTGATTGGCTCCCTAGCGATGGTCATGGTTTTCGTTTTACCTATGGATATATCCCTTTTGAGTTGCTGATTGATCTGGTAGAACTTAAATAACTGTCTCTGTAGGTCATTCTTACTTTCTGAGAATATTGTAGCGTCGTCGGCTTAGCAGACCATGCTGATAGCCCTATTGTTCATTATGTATCCCGAATTCATGTAAAAACCGCATTTCAATTTATATTTTCCGAACAAAGATACGATAAAAATAGATATACCAAGTGATCGAGTTTTATACTTAAGTAAATTGAAGATGTAACATAACGTGGTAGGCGTACAGATGTCATAAATTGTTGACAGCTTAAATATTAAATTAATGTAAAGTGAATTAATAAACCTGTAATAGTTAGTAGGTAATTTAAAAATACGTAATGCCTTACTCAAATAGTGACATAGCTTATGACATGTTAAAAGTTTATTTTGAATGTTTTGAGAATGCTCCGATTGCAGCAAGAGAATTTGCATTAATATATCCCCCCCATCAGCGAGAACATTTTTGCAGAAGAGCATTTAAAAATTTGGCTTCTTCTTCTTTAAGTGCCGTCTCCTCAACGAAGGTTGGCGACCATCAACTGGAATTCCTCCCTGTCCTCTGCTAAACGGATAATCGTACTGGCCTCTTTTATATCAAACCACTGACGCAGCCAAGAGAATATTTTACGCCCGATGCTTCGTCGTACTTCGATTTTTCCCTTAACGATTAGATGTAGAAAACTGTACTTGCTGTTTCTAAAAATATGGCCTAAATAAACTGCTTTCCTTCTTTTTTTGTTGTTAAAATTTAGCTAAACGTTTAATCAAACCGGATCAGTTGAACCTAAAAGAAATTCTACACGTCGGCCAAAAAACAATACAGAAATACATGAAATAAATATTCGCTGCAGATTCACAAATAGGTAAGAGTATAAGAAAACTAGCTTGCGAATAAGGAATTACTAGTTATTGTGCTCTCTCTATTTAAAAAAAAAGGTGTGCGTCTCGGGACGCCCGACAGAAGTGATAACTTCAAATTATTTGCGTAGAAACCATTAAATATTGGACTATTTAACGTAAAAAATACTTACTTTAATATTAGAATTAAAATTATCATTTGAATGAGGATTATCGAATGAATACAAAATTTTTAGTAAATTAGTGATATAATCAAAAATTTTTAAGAAAGTATTTAAAATAAAATATATCTTAGGTATGTATAAATAATTAACATTCTTCAATAGATACAGTTGACTCGATTTCATTTACATTAACATTATTTAAGCCTACTAAAGCTTTAATGGGCACGGCAGTGTATTTAAGTTCAAATTCCCGAACAACTTTTATTTTCAACAAACATGACGTCACAAATATAATTTTTTTTAATTTATCTTGGACGTTTGAAGTAAGAGTGCTTGGTGGCTGAATGGTACAGATATCTGTTTAATATTTAATATTTTAGTAGGCATTGAATTTCCTTTCAAATTTTACCAAGTTTGTTAAAATCCATAAAGCGAAACAAACGGTATAACTGTTTTATTGAGTAAGCTTTCCCATTCACCCCTACCAATTATTTTACAAGATTAAGAAAAAGTACTGGAGCACTTACGTATAATGATTTTTACTAGCGATGGAGTAGGAAGCTTGAAAATAATTTCCAACAGTATCTCGCATGCGAATTTGTAATACATACTTGTTCCCCAAGTTGTACCATATACAGGGTGTTAGTAAATAAGTGCGACAAACTTCAGGGGGTGATTCTGCATGAAAAAATAATGACAGTTTGCTTTATAAACGTGTGTCCGCAAATGCTTCGTTTTAAGAGATACGGCCTGTTTTGATTTGGATAGGTAGGGGAGGAACGGAACATTGGCCTGCTCGATCGCCGGATTTAAATCCTCTAGATTTTTGCAAGTGGAGTTTTCTTAAGTCATTAGTTTCCACTCCCGTCGAAAATGTTGAAGACCTGAGGAATCTAATTATAACCGACTGTGATACAATAAGAAATACACCAGGAATATTTGCGCGAATACAACAATCAATGAGGCGAAGAGTTGAATTGTTCTGGTTTAATGTTAGTGTATTAGATAGTTCTTGATAATGTATTAAAGAAATGAAAAATACGTGTTAAGTGTTTTATTTTTTTCCATAAAAACTGCGCCCTACACGATAAAAAATCAAGAGAGATTTTTTGTCTCAAACTAACCGAGAAATTCAAACGGGATTTTTAATTTTAATTATCCCAGTGGCGTACCATTCTTTTCTTTAAAAAGATTGGGATCATTACTCGCGTATGAGCACCAAAGATAATCATAAAATTTTTAATTGCATGTCAAAAAATGTGCAATAAGTACCTCTTTTAAACCCACCAAATTTCATTTGCATAAATCTCGACCGGTTTCAGAGCAATAAATAAATCGTTAGTTTTTAAGAAAAACTTTAACACCCCGTATTCCTGAAACGAAGTATTTGCAGACTACGTTTGTGTAGCAAACTGTTATTATTCTTCCTGATATTTGTCGCACTTATTTACTAACACCCTGTATGTATAGTTTCTGAGATACAGCGAGTTACCTCTCTTAATCAGACACCCGGTACCTATATAGAACATGATTTCATTTTTATAAAATAAGAGTAGGTAAGGGGTATCTATAAAAAAGGGTGTTGCCACGAAATGGACCGAAAACCGGGAGAGAATTCAGGGTAGTTGTGGAACCGATATTTTCTCCTTCATTGTTTTTTTTCGTCACTGGCGGAAGGAGGCAATTTTTAAATGAATCAAAAATATTTATAAAGTTGCTAGTCACTCGATAATAATGGTTACAAATTCACTGGCGCAAAAACATGAAAAAGAAGTTCGTTTACAATAGACAAACAACAGAATATAAAACCATAATTCACTGCAGGCGTCAAACACACATACACACAGAGAGAGGCACTAAACGCGCGTACCACCCGGGAAAGCCAGTTGCAAAGGACGACATTTGTCTCCTAATTAGAGCGATTGTGACACTACGGGCAAACCGTGGGGCCCCATTAAAGTGCCGTATTAACTTGCTTGAAATATTGGTCCGAGGGAATACGGACTCATTATGACGCCATTTAGGAACATTATCATTGATAATATAGGGCTTGTTACGGGAATAATGATGCTAATAGCTAAAGGATGGATGGGTCTTTGAAAGGAGACTTGGGTCTGGATCGTAAGCGGAATGGAGGTCTAGCATGTGAATTATTTTGTAACGGACTATTTTCGCATAGTTGGCGGTTTTATACGAGGTCTACAAATAACTCGCGTTGCCTTAGAAACAAACTGACAATCAAAAAGTGTCACCCAGAACAGAGAGGAGTGGAAAATTGCTATAAAAATGGCAGAAGCGCATAGTGCCACCAAACCATTGTGAGGGTGATAGGACCGAGGAGAGAGATACAAAAGATTTTTTTCTTGCAATTACTAATACCTAATAGTTACCTAATTAAGTTTTACGAATTGTAATTTATTTGAATAACATTTTCCGCGTACCCAAGTTTCTAGATATTTTTATCCTATTGAATTAATGGTTTTTTTCCATTTTAAAAAAAGTAATGAATTATTCTTTCCAAATTAATATTGTACGATTTTTCATCGTCGAAAATAATTTTGGGATTGATATCGACGAATTAATCTTGAATTATGAATGTGCGTTATAATTTTTTAATGGAGGCTGTCGCATCATCTTTTAAACTCTCTTATAATGTGGGTACAATGAAATCTCACCGTTTTTGATGGATCTCGTTGTTCGTACAAATAATGACGTTCATTATATAGATAGACGAAAAAAATGCATAAATTTCGGTGATTTATCGAAATGCTGAAGCATAGTTACACGCGCGAGGTGGTAAAATGTTGGTAACCGCGAGAATCGCATCTCTCGTTAAAATGCTGTTTATGCATTAATACGTTAATTGTATTTTTTGATGAATGACTGTCCGTTTCCTGCCTTTATTAATAAAGTTTAGATGTTTAACATATAGTCACGTTTATTTAAAGTAAACGAGGCCTGGAAATTCGATATACCTACTATTTATTACACTTGCTCGAAGAAAATAATGTACGGGGGCGACGCCAAAATGAATAGAATCTCATTTGGTCAAATTAATGATTAGTCGACCATATTTTTTTTATCTGACAAATTGTCTATTTGTGTTACCTACCACATTCTACTTTTAAGGAATTTATAATTTTTAAAAACTTTTTACAAACTATTTATGTAGTCAGGGCAGTGAATCCTCGAAGCATACAATCCTAATGGAGCGAAAAACGATCTTTATGTGTGATATCTATCTAGAATTTATTTTTCTTGTTATAAAGTTTAAACAAAATCTTAAACGAACAGTTTTCGCATTTATGGACTGGTCGTGGAAGTGAGTTTACTTGGCCACCGAGAGGTCCTGATTTCAATCACATTAAACAACGGCTAAATTCATAAATGCAAAATGTATTGAAAATTACACGAACCTACTTGGAAAAGAAAAAAATGAAAAATTCGCGAATGTGATTAAAAATAATAGACGAAGGTTATTTCATATTAATAGATCTTTACGAAAGATGATCATAAAATATGTTAAAGTAAAAAGTACAAAGTTGAACATTTACTTTAAAGTTTTTTATTTTTGTTTTTTAATTTGTTATTCATACACATTTAGAGAATAAAATTTTTTAAAAAATTAATATTCATTGAATTTTTTAGAAGCAAATAACTAGATATCCGATCGAGTTACATGAATCAAACTAACTTTTTTGTAGAATTTAACGCTTTTTAATATATTTTTTATTATTTTTATATTATTACTCAGTCGATTTGCTTTGATTTACTATACGCAACCAAGTGTAACTAGCGCCTTCTGTTAGCAATGCTAAGGGTCCAAATTGGCAATCCTCATGCCAAAAAATATTAAATGATTTATTTATAGAAATACGAATATCTTTGTTCAAATATTGCCTAAATTAACACACGTGACAGATAGACGTTATAATTAAGGAAGTGTTCAAAATTCAGATCATAAGTTTTGGTCAGATAGGTATAATTGAAAAATAAATTTTTTTTTTTAAATTATGTTTACATAGTATGTAAAAGAAAAATTTGCAAGAGATCTTGGAAAGGTGTTCTGGGAGATGTTTGTTTGAAGAATCGAAATTGGAGAGTACCTACCTATAAAGAAAATATTAAGAGTAGACGTGTTTTCGCTGAAGTATTAAAAAAAATAAAAGTTTTAGTCAATTTGTGCAATTTAGATAGTAAAATCATCAATTCAATTATCATATCAAAATTTAGAAGCAGTTGTCTGGTAAAGAAGAAAGAAATTGTCGAGGAGGGGTCCCCAGGAAGTGATCTGTGCGCACAGAAGACAACGTGAAGAACTATAGAAAAGGTTGACACATTTTTTACTATTTTGGGGTATTCGTAAATTTTGTAAAATTTTAATATTTTAACCATATCTAAAAATTTTGAGGAGATAAAATAGATATATACAATCAGATAGATTTGGCCAGTGTCGTTTTAAATATTGGCCTGGCTAGCTGAAAGGTTTGCATCTCGACATGAAGACCATAGTATTACCTACCCGCCTATGAACATTATTAATTATGCTCCATTTTACTGCACTACTGGTTGATTTTAAATCACATTTATTACTTTTTTAGTAAATAAAGAAACAATTTCGGTCTCTCTCTGACAACTCTAGATAGAACTAACTAACGAATGGCTAGAACCACTAAAAATAAGTGCACCAAATGCATGGGGCGATCTGAAATCTTGGCAATAATATCTAGGGGCAGCTTAATTTTAAGTACTGCCACACAGGATAAGAGGTAATTTTTTTTTTATTATTATTATTTCAAACTGCTTCAACCACTAGGGCTATTAGCAATGATCGATATAAATTATAACAGCTACAATAAACTTGAATATTTTAAATCAGATTTGAGAGCCGTTGAGCGTAAGAAGTTTATTATTGAGTCACTATCACTATTCTCACAAAAGCACTGTTTTAAAGAATTCGGTATATTGTGTTGTTGTCTTTCAAGTGTGTAAAAGGGACACACTCCCCACTAACAGATGTTGGATGTTAATTTCCGTACTGCAGACATAGGAAGCTCATGTTTGAATAAATGATCGTGCGTAATTATTGTGTGTCCTGAAAAAGGTAATCTGGACATTATTACCTGGTCTCCAGGGTAATACTTTTTGTTTTATAGATTGTAGAATTCGATGTGTTCCATTTTGATTACCACTTGTTTGTAATTTTGTTTATAAAATGCTGTTTTAGGTCAAGGTGTACGCATGATGTTACTGTGAGTGTAATTGGATTTTCGATTTTGCTAATGTGTCAGCCATGTCAGTTCCCCGTATCCCACAGTGAGAAGGTATTCACAAAAACTGAAGTGTCCGTAAGTTTTGTTGGCAAATTGGGGTTTTTGATTTTTTTTTTCAAGTAAAATATCGGTATCGCAGATTGGGAGAAAGATTGTCCATGGAAAAGGAAGGTTGCTGTTGGGAATTTTATACATGGTAGTTATTTTTGTATTCAGGTTTTCCAAATAACATTATATTCGATGGTAGAATGGTGGGTTCAGTCGTTTCTTTGTGTTAAATGTTGAAGAGAATCTATCGGAAATGATGTTTTTACAGACACAAGATCGGCTGCTATTCTTGAGGCGTATGATAGGCTTAGGTATTCTCTTCTAATTCGTAATGGTGGTTCCCCAAATTCACAGAGCCATATCCTAAACTGGGATTGTATGGTGCCGTATTTTGGCGTATTTTGAATTCGATTTAAAAATTTTAAAACGGTGTTTTTAGCAGAGCTGTATGCAACTGCTCCATAATCTAGTTTTGAACGGATAAACGCTTTATATAGTGCCATTAGGGTTTGGAAATCGGCCCCCAGTCCTTGTGACCTACACTTCTCATCAAATTTAGTCCGTTTTGTGTTGTCTGGCGAAGGTTGTGAATATGTTCTTTCCAAGTTAATTGCTTGTCTAGCTTCATTCCCGGAAAGAAAGTTAAGTTAACGTATTCTATTAAGGAACTATTTAAGTGGAGGGTGGGTGGCAGGGTGCTCTTTTTGGGGTTTTTGCTAAAGAGAATTGCGTTGGTTTTATTTATTGAAAATTGCAGTCCCGTAACTTTAGACCAACTCTCTTTTTTTTTAATTGAGTTTTGTACATGTTTATGAATTGACAATATATTTTTCCCTTTGACTTAACGATATCATTAATAGCAATAAGAAGAGATAAATTTAATTTACCTTTACTCCCTATACCTATATTCTCTATAAAAGTTTGTACGTAAGAATTCTTTGTAGTCAAATTTTGAAAAAGGTACTTTTTTTAGTTTTTCTTCTTTGCACTTTTTTAGTGGTTTTCGTTTTTGTTTTCAATTATATATGTTCTATCATTTTCAAGATTTTTTTTTCGTAGCTGTAGAGGTATATATATATATATATATATAAGAAGACGACAAAAACAAAACCGTCGAACAATTTATATATTTTTAATTTTGTTGCTTCATAATATATAATAATTATTATGATGCATATTTCTAGTTAACATTGCACATGTAAATTGTGCGAGCTTTAATTTTTTGAATTCTCCATAAATCTTCATTTTTATATTCTATTCTATTGATTAGAATTTTTTTCTTTAATTAAATGAAGAAATAAAGTGTAAACATATCGTTTGTAAGTATCGAATTAAAATCAAAACTCGCTAGTTAATTTTAAAACTAACATATCAGTCTATTCCAAAAGCTTTTTGAAAAAGCTATAAATTAAAAAAAAATTCACATCACTATACCTATTGGCGATAAAGCATTAAACATCAATTTTATATCTATAATATTTAGATATATATGTATATACACAATATTTACAAGTTTATTTGTACAAAATAAATACTCTTAACATTGAGATCCTTGGAAAATTTTACTTTTCTGTGATAAACAAAACCTTGTTACGAGCCGGCCCTGTGTCGGTCGGCGTCAGCGAGTCGATCGCAATTGGCGGACTGCTTTATTATGCCGGCGCGGCGATTGTAACAAAAGAAAAGACCGGCAAATTCTAGAATACTGCGTTTAATGGTTCCGAAACGGTAAAAGGATTATTCTGGCACTCTCTAGAAAAAGGTCCAATAGTTTCGAATGAATGACGATTCTTCTAGAATTATGATTTGGAATTATAAAAAGAACGGCGGTCGCGAAGAAGGCAGTTTTGAAATTTAATTAGTTCCAAGTCAAGTATTTAAAGTAATTGTAAAATGAATATCTAAGTGATTTGTAAAGTAAAATTTATTGTGTAAAAAAATTGGAATAAAGATTGTTTAGTTATTGTACTGAGAGTTAAGAATTACCGAACCCAAGAAAAAAATAACGTGACAATCTAAATAGAAATCAACAGGAGTTGATTAGGTAAACGGAAATTTTTTGACAGTTGCATGGAAAGACACTTTTACTTTGATTAATTTACATAATTTGACAAACTAAATCTCAATATTTCTTGATAATAATTTGTTATTAACATCTTCATTTGAATTTGAAAATTGTTAGCGAACGACACAAATTGGGCATTAGATAAAAATGAGAATTCATTAGCACACATTTAAATTTCGAATTGAAATAGTTTTACTTGCATTAAATGAAATAATTTAAAAAAATATTACGGTAAACAAATTAGTTTTGGTTTTCAAAAGCCGTTTAAAAAAAAATCAACCAACAAAATTCAACGCGAAGTTCGAGCATTCCGATTTGACTTATCACAGATTTAGTAAGACACACAGACACAAACAAAAAGGAAAAATTACGAAGACAAAGGCATATCGTCCTCGTCGCAAGGAACAGTCGAATGATTGTAGAGTCCTTGAGCCATGAGCTGGAGAGCGAGCGCGTTTTTTTGGCCAGAAGATTTTTTTATTTTCGCCCTCTTATTTTGAAACCATATTTTTATTTGAGCTTCGTTCAAGCCCAATTCGGCGCTTAATTGTTGTCTTCTTCGTTCGGTGAGGTATCTGTTTTCGTTGAATTCGTGTTTTAGCCTTTGAAGCTGAGCGCTCGAAAAGGCCGTTCGCGGTCGCTTGTCTTCGCTGCTTTTGGGACTCTTTTTTATTCTTCTCGATCTGGGACCTGCAACAAAAACAAAAATAAGTTTAGCACCACACTTATACTATTAACTGTAAGGAACAGCTACCCCCATTTGGGGTAAGGTTAAAATTTCACAAATTAAAACTGGCGTGTGTTATTTAATCACGTATTCCATTGAAATTTGGGTCGTTTAAAGTACTAAATCAAAAATCGATTCAAAGGTTCACGCTCGTTCAGCTCGTAATAAATTACCAAGTACCTACCTAAATTGTTATTTATAGGTACCTAATGTGTACGAATATGAATATAAAAGCGTCTTTTCGATTTACTGGATGTTTTAAATTTCGTATCACACGACTTGTTTTCCAAAAATAGATCGTTTAAAAAGCACTTAAAAACGGCGTTGACACGACGTCTTCGAAATACACTTTTAAAGCCGTTCATCATAGATATTTTCATATTTGACGACGCATTAATAATCTATAAGCACTTATATCTCTTCGCGTATAAAACTGAAAAGAAAATTATAGTTTTCATTTGACAAATTCCTTTATAAATCGAAAAGTAATTTTCCAGTTGTTGAAAATCTATTCAATGTTTATCGACAAGCTTAATTTTTTTTAAACCTAGTTTATTTGTAAGAAGCGTCTTAGGCGCGTGTACCTACAGGGTGTGGCGCGAAAAGTTGGATAAAGTAAAGAATAGTGGGATAAGAGAACGATGGATGAAGGAATATTGACGAAACAAATTTATAAGGCGAGTGTGAATGGACGGAAGTCGGTAGAGGTCGACCTTCGGCGAACGTATCTCGATCAGATAAACATTGTTTAGATGAAAGGCCAGCTGTCAAGAGTACCAACAACCGACGAGCATGTATGAGAGGAGTGATGAAAGTAGAGGAAGCAAAAGATGTGTGTAAGAATCGTAGCGGAAGTGGAAGGAAGTGGTCTCTGCCTATCCCTACGGGAAAATGGCGTAACTATATGTATATATGTAAAGGGTAGGCCTCGGCTGTCAAAGATTTGATAGTTAATTGTTTCTGTTGTTTTGACAATTTTCTTTACCAGTTTGTATTTCATAATAAATAATGGCAAATGTAGGATTTACTGATGATTTCGATATTTTAAATTTTATTATTATTTACGGCGAGTGTAATGGAATTGTTGAACGGACTTGCCGTGTTTTTGCAGGAAGATATCCAAATCGACCAAATGCAACTGGTGATACGTTTCGCGCCACACCCTGTATACAGTGCGTCCATAAAGTAACGCGTACATTCATTATTAGCTAAATAAACAGTAATATGAAATAATCCCACGGCAGATTTATTTTTTATTTTAATTAACTATTTTTTAAAAGAATTATCTATCATACATTGTTAATAACCTTTGTGTGATGACGTTGATGACCGGTTTTTTTAAATTTTCGGATTTCACTTGCCGAACTGATTCCAAAAATGGTGTATCACAAGTTGATTAAAATTCGTACGACCTTTTTCTGGACAGATACCCCTATTTTTGCTTTATTAACCACATCTAAATTGACGATATTCGTTCTGAAATGTTTATGAATAATATCGATAAAAAAAGAAAAAAATTTAGACGACTTTTATTTGTTGTTCGCATTTTTTTTGACAATGCTTAATATTCTTACCGCGATCCGAAAAAAAATACCTTCTAGGTACCCTTTCGGTCGTTTTACTTTTCTTATTTCAAAGTCAAATCGATCTATAGGTAGTTTACCTATTGTGTTATTCATTATGGTCGATAGACACCAAGTCCAGCAGACTTAATGGCTCATTGTGTGTTATCTAAATCGATACCCCGAAAAAAACAACTTTTTATTTTTAACACGTCATCACTAAAACGGTCTGCTAACAATGGCGTTATATTTCATGTCGATGATAGGAATTAATCAAACGTTGTGCCATTGTTTCTGGAACTTAAAACTTTCGACTAATTAGTCTATGGCTACCGCGTATATTAAACGACATCAGATAAGGTCGACCAGTTTGAAGGTATTTTTCTTTAAACATGCACCTCGAATAACTTTAAAAACGATACACTTTTTGATATATTAGGGGTGGAAAACCCATAACGATTCATCGATAACACGGCGTCTGCATTTTTAGGAGTAGCCAGTTAGAGTGATTAAAATTTAAAAAATATATCGAGTCTTTTGTCGCAGTCATTTGTATCTTTGTCACCGCTTTTTCGGTCTTCATTCCCATCTTAAAATTACTCTTTACCTCTATATGGGTACCTTTTACATACAGTGTGTCCCAGATTCGCTCCACTACTCATATCCGCAGCATCGAGCTTATTTATTCTGCCAAACCCAACATTCACTACCGAACCTAAGTGCAGTATAGCAGCACTTCTCTATGCACAGCCAGTCGTGCCTTTTTGACACGTTCGGGCTGCTCATACAGTTATCCTGTGCCCCATTCATTTGTTTCCGTGCCAACACCCTTCGCTCAATATCACAGTCATACTTTTATTTCATCTCTCGTAAACTTTAAATCCTCCGAGTATACAAACTCATTCACTTGTTCCATTCTTTCTCCTTCAATTAGTCCCTCGCAGTTTATCGTACTATCTTCTTTTTCAAAAATCATGATTTTCGTCTTGCTTACATTCACTTTTCCTTTTAATTTTTAGGACATCAAATATTAACCATCGCCTGCAACTCCTCCTTAGATGATGCTAATATGACATGATCATCGGCGTAAAGGAGGCATTTGGCAATAAAATCATTCATTCGCAATCCATATGCATTCTCTCTTTTAAATCTTTTAAGCAATCGCGTCGATGTACTTTTAAGCCAAACAGCCATGGCGAAGCCACATTTCCCTGTCTAACACCTTTTTCGATTTTAAACCAGTCCGTGTAAGCTCCGTTTTAAGAGGAAAAGTTTCCATAGCATCAACGCAAACGAGATTGAAGCAAATGTCTTGAATTCGGAGCGGTGCCGTTAAAATAGATTTCATTAACTGCTAAGAGACGTAGAAATAATGAATCGAGTGGAAGAGAAAAACACGTAAAATGAGTTAAGCGAGCTCCTATGTACCGCGTAGTGAAAAATAAATGAAACAAATATTAACATGGTTTGAGAAAACCGAAAAATATAGCCACTAGGTACTATTTCGATATTTTGCAAATCGTAAAATGTCTTTCGTAATTTTTTGTTTTATTTAATCGTTTTAACAAATAGATTTTAATCCGAAGAGATAATAATGAATTTTTTTATTATTTAACGCACAATATTATTGTGCAAGCGCAATAAACAATAATATTCATTACTAAACTAGGACGTGGAATAACAAGCATTCAATTAATGCAATGTACTTAGTTAGTGACTGCTATTTATCCATTTTAGCATGTCAAGGGAAGCGTTTGTTGATTCCAAGTATAATTAAAAAAACGAGAAATATATGTATAAAGAATGTCACCCTAATTTTACAAAGTGTAATATAATTACCGTGCATCACACATACGAACTTACCTATCATTTCTGCAACAAACAATACGCGTCTAAATTTTTTTATATATGAGTTCATCACGCGAGTCGGCTTTATTTAAAAAAAAAACACATATTCACAAAAAGGATGATTTTTTATGTCTTTTCGTTTAGGTAGACGACAAATGACAGTGTGTATCGAGATTACGACCTAGAATCACGAAGATCATTTTCACTTTTAACTGAAATGGCAAAACATCATTTCCTTTTGCTGATTGTTCTTGTTTTAGGTAAGTAGATATGCAAGTTTTATCGGTAGCTGTGGGCAAAATCAAAAAGTAAAATTAAAGAAATGTTGGAGGAAATAGGTGCGTAGGGGTACCCAAGTTCCAAAACTTTATTGGTCTGGGTAACTTATAGAAAGACGTAAAAGTAGAATTGTACAAACGGGGAACTAATCTGATCAGCCTAGCATATAATTATTATCTGATGGATGTTTTGTTGATATGAATGATGTGTTATCTACATTACAATGAATATATCTACTTAATTTTTTTGTACACATAATCCTCGAATCCTCTACCTATCTTAAAAATGATAAGAGTTCGCATGTCTGTAGCACCTTTTAAATTCACAAGTAGAATCCAATAAACAACATAAGTACAGGTTGTTCCGTTTAAAAAAATATACAACTTTATGCTTTTTTTGGGATAGCTAGTATCTATAGATATCTGTAGTTTTGGATATTTTTAAAGTAAGCTAATCTTTTAACCATATCATACATAAATACATATAGTGACGCCTTTTTCCCGTAGTGGTAGGCAGAAACCACTCCCTTTCACTTCCACCGCTACGATTTTACACATGTCTTTCGCTTCTTCTACGTTCATCAACGCTTTCATACATGCTCGTTGGTTGTCGGTATTCTTGACGAAACAATGTTGATCTGATCGAGATATACGTTCGCCGAGGTCGGACCTCTACCGAATTAATTGTCCATTCATACTCGCCTTATAAATTTGTTTCGTCATTATTTTTTCACTCCACGTGTCCAAACCATTTAAGCATTCCTTTATCTATCTTTGCAACCACATTTTCTTTCGCACCACAGCTTTGTTCCCTTATCTCACTATTCCTCACTTAATCCATCAGAGTCACACTGCTGCTATACAATTCTCAGACTACTCATCTCCGCAGCATTGATCTTACTTTCATTCTTCTTCTACCAAACCCAACATTTACTAACGTACTGATAAGTACATAAAATTAATCCGAAAAGAGGGGGGATTGCCAACATCTCCAATAAATTCCCTGACTTGGTTCTCCTTTAAAACTTGATTTATAATAAATTATAGGGGTAGGTACCCCTACGCGGTTTTGACTAAATGTAACGAACAATTTGTTTGTGTTTTTCACGCAAGCCCAGCATGGATCATCTCTCTTATTTGTTCCATGGATTAAATTAGCCGGTTCCCTTTATTTGCCGGTGTTTTTATGGATTCTTCACTTCGACCCTTCCCGCGACTACTCCATCGTTTCTAATGTGTATCCATACTTTCTCTTTTATTTGAAAGCATTTTATTATTCCTTAACACACACTCTCTATACGAACTACACGAGGGTCGTCTGGAAATATTTATTATTTGACGTGGCTTCATTCATTAAGTTTAATCAAATAGTGAATAGAACAACTACGTCACGGCAAAATTTGCTAAAGTACCTATTATTATCGCAGCTGATTCCATCTAGACAAATTGGTAATTTAATTATAAATCAGTGTGGAGTATTAGGTATAGGTACTAGATAATCTTCGAAATAATAAAAGCTTTTAAAGTCGTAAACGTGTAACTTCAAAGATACAGCAGTATTTCCCATTTATTTTAAAACGATATCTAAACGAGTAGATATTAACAAAAATGAGACCTAAACAATTAAAAATCTGCTGATGCCGATATACGAAACATTGATAGTTGCAATACATCGCGCTTGGAGATTACCTAACAATAGATAGGCATCAATATTTAGTTTTCACTCGGAGACTCAAGAGTCCAGAAAATGCTTTCTTAGCTCGACAATAAATTATGCAGGCCTCAGAAACAGCATCGACCGATGAAAAGCCTCTGGAAACCAACATTGAATGACTTCCAAAGAAGATATGGCCCCTGTGGGTGCGAGGAGAACTGTGAAACCTAGAGAGCGCTGAACAGGCTGCGAACAGGCACCGCTATATCAAAATACTGTCTCAACAAATGGGGATATAACACACCTTCCACCTTATGTGACTGCGGAAACGTCCAAACAACAACTCATATGTACACTTGTCCACTGCGCCCAGCCCAATGCACCCTGGAGAATCTCAAGGCGGCAAAACCAAATGCTATAAGTATTCACGTCGCCCGGTTTTGGGCTAAGAATGTTTAATTTAATGCCTGTTACCGGTAAAATGTCAACTTTTGTTTTGTTTTGTGTTATTTTATCTTTATTGAATATGTTGCTTCTACTCGGAGGGTATTAAAAAAAAATAAAATTAAGATTTAAAAAAAAAAAACAAATAGGTACCCCTACCGTCGTACTACATTTACAAGTATGACAAAATTATAAAATCAATATCATCATTTCGTTTATTTACGTTTCTACCCCTGGTAGATCGTCCGTTTTATTTTCTCCCCTTAGCGGGGAGAATACAAGTTTTACTGTTTTCGCACCACGAAAGTTAATTTCCCCTGGAAGAATCACCGACATGGCAATAAAACAATGAAAACACACACACACACACACACCACACCTTTTTCTCGAATGAAAATTAGCCCGAGACCATTAAGAAGGGGATAAAATACGAAATGATTGATTCACTTTCGGCACGAACGCCGCGACTTTAAAAACACTAGGTACTTGAAATTTTTTGTAATAAATTACTTTCTCGGTTGTTAAAGTGGCAAAAACGTTCTATTTTAAAAGTCAACTAGGTTTACGTAACATAATCCGCTATGTTATTTTAAAAGCTTACCTCTATATTAAATTTAAATGATGAAAAATTCAACGATAGAAATAAGTAGTCGTAACTTTCTATGTGAATCATTTCTACAATGATGCCTTTGTACCCCTATCGAGGATTCTTTAGCTGTTTATATCTACACGTTTGGTTGTTTATAATATATGTGGCTATTGTTAAGTCACTTCTACAAGTCATGTTTACGTATTAATTTAATCGACTTTTTGTTTAGAGTATCGACCTACAAGGAAAAAAGGTCATTCTAAAGGGAGCCTGATTAAAGAATTTGACCTGAAAAAGAACCTCGATTCGTTGATGTTCCATCGCGGAGCAGGCCTTTATCTTTATTATAACTGAGAAGCTGTCTTTCGGACTCCCTAGTTGTGTCGCGATAAGAGCCACAAAAAGCTGTCACCATTACATTGTGCACCTTAAAATAATAGGGGTATATCTAGGACTTCACAAAAAGAGCCTTAATTATATATTGGAAAATTCGCTTTCACTTGATTTTTGGAGTGAAAACTGTTTAGACGCGTTTAGCAAATGTCTGTCAAGAAGTGGCCTAGATAGAGCTAACAGCCCACTTTTATAATTTAATTTATTATTCAGTTTACAAATTATGAAATTCTAATTTTTAATACCTACTACAATTAATTTGAAAATTAGGTTTACTCGTTTTCAAAGCCTCTTTTGAGTAGAATAAGTACTTCAGTTGGAAATGTCGGTAGGAAGAACTTTTTGTGACTGACGTTGATCCAGCTCTACAAGGAATCATAAAAATGATACTATGGAAATTCAGAGGAGATTGGGATAGTTAATATGCCTTTTGATTGTTGTCCAAAAATCCTAGTAATTTTCTCGTTGTTAACTCAATCAGTTACGTTTCCTTTTAACTAATATCTCTTTTATCTTTTAAGCCTGTGAAATATAATAACCTACACGTAAAGTTTCATTCGCTATGTCCACCTTGGGGTTTTGCTCGTTAATAATTAATTTTAATGAACACTTTGATACGTTAATAGTCCCACCCTATACAAAAATAAAAGTGAAATACGCGTTATGCACGCCTGGTTCTCTATAATGATGGACAATTGAAAATTCAATTAACATTGAATGAGAGTGATGCCCCATATCGTTACTGTTAACTAGGCAATTTCGAAAATACTAACTCGATTGAATAATCATATGGTTTACATGCGAACTAGTGGCGTGTTTAGAAATAATTTTAATTAATTCAGTGATACCAAAATTAGCAGATAAATAATTTTCATAAATGTATGTAACACGATATTTTGGATTAATTTTTTATCTGGGTTTTGGTTTGTTCGTCTAAAGTAAACAATGTTTCTACTTAGTTGTTTTTTTTTTGTTTACGATACTAACGAGCTTTTGATAGGTATGTTTGTCAAATTAATAACTTTTAGTTTTGAATATTTATGATTACCTAATAGCGTTTGTCCAACTTGTTTTTCTTTTTATAAATACAATGTTTTTTATCAATTACTAGCAATCTTTGTTTGCTTAATACAACTTAGAAATAATTTTAGCCTATAAGTACTTACAAATTATTATTAAAGATATTACCATTATCTGAAATGAATGGAAAGCCTATATAGCCTATTGCTCTAAAATTGGTAGTGACATTTTCAAGGGAATGAAAATTTCTCAGATCACCAAGGTAGATCATCTTTCTTCCAGTAGATATGTACTTACATACTCTCTTATTCACGTGAGATGGCAGAGCAACCGTTAGATGGTCTTTAATCTTCTTGATCGCAGCCTTTCATAAAAAGGTGTTTTACAGATTTAATTTATTGTTAGAAAACGTACCTTACTGTTTCTCTCTCTCTATTTCTCTCTCTTTCTGGACATCGCCAGATAGATCTTTGCTGTAATATCGTAGGTAACTCATTTGCAAGTCTGCAGCTGGTTGTTTCATTCCACTAAACTTTTCGTGGGTGCTATATTTAATCCTTTTTTCGTTTTGGTTTTAAAAGAGATAATATAGTAAAGGGGTCAAATCCAAGGATATTGAAGCCTTCCTGGCAGGTGTATCGGCTTTCATGATGCCGTAGAAAACCATAATGTACCCTTTGATCGAGCTAACTTTTTTAATTTTCAGTAGCAATTAAAAGAACCCTAATCTGCATTAAAAAAAATACAACGAAAAATTGCTAAAACAACCCTATAGGCTCTATTTAACTTATTAACGATACAGGTGTAACAAAGAATATCTTTCTTTATTGGCTCAGATAAGTAATACTTAAGTACCTACCATACCATGCTCTATATATAATACTGTCCAAGTATACCATTTCCTTTTCTGGCCATCGATAGGAATCACTAAGAATGATTGTGATCGTCGTGCTTCAGATATCCAGGGGTGTTTTTAATTTCATGTGAAAATTATTTGTTTTATCGCCTTTTCAAAATTCCTGTTGAATTATTAGGAGGTGAAATAAGCAAATCTTACCTTATTTAATATCAAATCCTTTTTTCGAGAATAAGTTTTGTAAAATAAAAATATTACTTAAAATCCCTGTTTGTTTAAAAACATCTAATTTTTATTCTTTATTAAATAACAAAGTACGTATTGAGATTGGAAAACAGTAACGATGGAAAATGCAGGAATAAATTACGATTCCTCAAATCGTTGATATCAAGTAGGTATCGGTGTGTTGTAAACTAATGATTTTAGGTAACCCCAGGACCAGAAATTATATGGATTTAATTCTGCAGTACAAAAAGGCCAGTGTTACCAGTGACCTTCTTCGACCGGTCCAACAGTTGGGATAAGTTCTAAGTATTGCCTAGAAGTCTGAATAAAGTGTACTGGAGCACCATCGTACGTGAACCACATTTCATAACTCATATTGAGGGGGTACCTTCAAGTAAATCAGGGAGATCATTTTCGAAAAAACGGTGCTCTATAATATTGTGCAGGTTTTCGTCTGCCCCTATGTGATTATTATGAAAATTTATGATGGATACCTATACTATTGAAAAATGTCATCCGTAAACAATAGGTATGTTATTTAGAAATTGAGATTTTGTTGTATTTCGTTAATCCATTCACAAAATGTAACTTGCTGAGAAAAATCTCGAAGTAAAAGAGCTTCAACACTTTGGATGTGCTAAGGGTACCCCTATACCTTATTGCTGCTCTTTTAAAACTCGCCATACAGATGCGTGGCTGAGTGCTTGTTTTTGAGTGTTGATCAATTTCATCCAGAATATCTTGTTCTAGGTACTATTAGATTTCTAACTGTCCGGGAACGACCAGTGTTGATTGAATTTCTTTGTAAACTGCCAGTATGGGATTAGGCGTTGGTGAATACGTACAAATACGGAATGATGAGAGGGGTCACTCGTTGCGGATATTTTTCACCATACAGACGTCTTGCTTCAAGAGAATCACCATTTGCCAGACCATATACAAAATGCAATCCGTCAATTTAGCGTTTGTATACATGTTATAAAATAAATAAATCAAACTATTAGATAGTAGTAGTAGTAGTAGTAGTGGACACAATAACGCAAAAATAACAAACTACAAACTTACAAGTGACTATCGACAGAGTTTAACAAGGTAGGTATCACCAGGATATTTGTATTTTATTTTTTTCACCGAATCTAATGGTTCTAGAAAAAATCTTTAAGATTAAGAAATGTTTTTTTATAAACAGGAATTTTTAGGAATATTTTTGTGTTTTACAAAACTAAATTTCGAAAAAATGATTGGATATTAAATAAGGTAAGGGATGCTAATTTCACCCCTTTATAATGTAACGGGAATGTTGAAAAAATACCGGTGGTTAGTCCTATGCGAGTGCACGGAAATTACAAAATTTCAAGTTTCTATCTTTACTTAAATTTGAGGAGAAAAAAAATTAAAACCTAATTTTACTCACCTTACCTTTTAGGGGTGATATTTCGGAAGGGGGCGCGCTGAGGAAATTTTGTTATAGCAAAGATCCATCATAATTCCATATAAGCAATTACGTCCTGAATCTTTACGCATTTTCGTGTGAATAGTTTCTTTTCTCGCCAACTCATTCGACACACATTTTGACAACCGCGCAATTTTTTTAATAATTTTATCTAAATTTTAAGAGTACCCACACACTGTACGTGTATGTAGGTAATTTAGTATTCTGCAATAAAAAAGTCTTGTTTAGGTAGGTCGTTTTAAGGTACTTACGTCAGCGTATACAACATCATGTGTCGTCAGTACGAGTAATTTCTTTTTTCCGGATACGTTTCGATGAATTTAAAAATGATAATCGAAATAAACATTCGATCTTTTAATATCTACATAATAAATAACTATCAAAATATAAATATACAAATACAAGTTTTAACGAATACCTACCACCGAACATTTCTATGGCTTAACACGTTTAACCAGACGCCTCACACAAATATGGTTATCCCTTACTTATCGCCTAACATATCAAATGACTTGACGAAATAAAATTAATTTTGAATAGGACAGATTGTCGAATAAATAATAGATTTAGGTATGTTTTAAGTAGGTAATCGAAAACAATTCGCTGGTCGACATGTGTGGTCTGCTTTAAGACAAACGGAGTGGTGACATCTCTCGGCGAGATCGTGAACCGGGAGTTCGTTGGCTTTGTATTATAGGTACCATGAGCATGAGTACTTTTTTAATGCAAATCTGCGAGTTGGACAGGGGCGGAGCGCGATAACCCCAAGTTTATACGAACCACCCCCGGGTGTCCATCCGAAGAAAGATGATAAAAGTCGTTTAAGAATATATAGGTACCTAATACCTACCTATAATACCTGCTGGGTAACATTCCACGCCAAAGTGATTCTTTCGGGAAGCAGGGTTAGACTCTTCCGCACGTCCCAAATTTATTTTTGAATTAAAAGTCTATTAGATACGATAAAAGTGATACGATAGTTCGGGTACCTACCGTGTTAGTAGCCCATTAAAATTTTATGACCAATTTCGATATCGGTTAACTAAAAAGTTAAGTAAAAATCCATTCGCAGATTATAAAAAATAAATATTTTAATATTTTCAAAATGTGACGATTTAAAAAATACGAGTTAGGTACGAGAGCTCTGGTACCTACCGTCACAAAACAAAAGTTAGTTAAGTATACTAACGTTTATAAACATTCTTTAAAAATAAGTATCTAGGTATTTTTTTTTACCTACCCAGCTACAAACAATAGTACGATAATAAACAGCGTAACTTCAATAAAACCGAGATCTTGATAAAATTGTTGTAATCAATGTACTTAGATAAACTTCTAACACCGTAGGTGTATCTACTTTTTATGACCAATTATTATCAACAATTAAAAAAAAAACAACAATCTGAATATCGCTAACGTTTGAATAATTATTAAAAAAATATGTTTCGTCTTTTAAGTTTGTATTCCTTTAAACTACGTAGAAAATCTCGATCGATCAGGTACCTGTATCTATATTTTACTAATATAGAGTTATAGCATGAATAGTTAGATAAATATTTAACATTACTTTTTTATAGGTAAATATTAATTAATATGTATCTAAATGTGTCGTTACCTGAGCTCGGTCGGTCCGAATATCTCGTACAGTAGACCCAAGCTGGCCAAAGTGTGGGGACAGACCCATCTTCGTCCTTCTTCATTTCCTCCTTAGTGGGCACCTCTTTGACGGGACTCTTTGGCCTCGAAATGGGCTCGGAATTTTGCTTAACCATGTATCCCATTTGGGATACATTTTGGCACAAACTGCCCAACGATGTGACGGGATTTTCGTTCGGCTGTCGGCATTTTTCGTACGGTTTGAAGATGATTTTCGGTGATGATGTTTTCGTTTTTAAAACGGCCGATTTTCCGAAATCGGGTTTCAGTATGTTATTTATGGAATATTTTAAAGTTTGTATCGACGGTTCGTTATGAGGGTCCGAAGATGATTTCGACGAAACGCTCTCCTCTGATGGTGACGGCGATCTAAAACTCGCGGGACTGTTTCTTTCGCTTTTGGGACTGGGAAGAGCGAAGGAGGTTATCCTAAAAAAGGACCTCTCAGCTGTTTCCGGTTTTTGATAATGGTGGCCGTTGGGCGAGGAGGTTCTCGACGAAGGTTCCTCATGATTAATTGTCATACAAGTATAAGACGAGGTTCTCGTGGATTCTGGGGAGTTGGGAGTGTTCGTATGTTCGATGTTGTTGGGACTAGCGGCGGCGCCAGGACTCGTGCGATCTTCCGGTGCCATCGGCAACAAATTATAAAAATTCATCGAGTTGTCAAAAAAGTGTGGCGCACTCACATACACACACACACACACCACACGCCGAATCACGCGGATCTTGTACTCACCGGTAAAGCTGTGCTGTCAAACTGAGTGAGATTTCAAAATAGTCATCTTTATCAGAGAGGCATGGTTTGGCCACGCCTACCAAGACATGCGCCACATATATATACATATTGAATCGTATGTCCTTGTCCTTCTTGAATGCACAACCAAATTATGCGGATAAATGCATAAATCCCTAACGTTTTTTGACATCTATCTGCATTAGGGAAGTCGAAAAATTGCACTTTTTCGAAAAATACACGGCATTTACCATTTCACATTTGCTAACGAATATTTTCTTGGCTATGGTATATTTAACATTAGAGGTGGAACAACCTACACGTAGGAAATAACAAATCTCGGGAACGTGTTTCGGTTAACTAATTTCGTCAAGAATGCAATATCTCCTGGAACTCTTTTTCTATCGCTTATTATCACTGCGCGTGTGTGTTTGTTTGTACGTATGTTTCATGATATTCACTCAGCATCTGTATTAGGTACTTTCTATTATCGTTATCATCAGCAAAGCGGTTTCCACGAAGATGTTCTTTTAATTTTGGGAATAGATGGTAGTCGCTAGGGGCAGAATCTTGATAATAAAGGGGTTGTAAAAAAAAATTCAAATCCCGTATTGTGAATGGCGGCCCTTTTGCAACACAATTTTTGTGGGCCGCGCCGGAGCGTTGTCCTGGTGAAAGACTCAATTTTCCTCTCTTTTTTTCTAAACGCTTGGTGAACTTCGAACTTTTGGTATTAAATTCGTATAATATTCAGCTGTTATGGTGCGTCCACGCGGTAAATATTCCTTAAAAATAACACCTGCAAAATCCCAAAAAACTGTAGCCATGATCTTACCAGCTGAAAGGAAAACACCAAATTTTCGAGGGAGAAGGAACCCCTATTGCCGCCATTACATGCTTTGTTTTTTGGATTCTGGATCAAATGTTTGGTCAATCGTAAGAAATTTTCGCTTAAATTCATCGGGATTCCTGTTAATGATCTCCAAATTTGTCTCCGCTGCAGCCTGAAGAACACGCTTCTAGTCTGCCGTCAGCATTCGTAGAACCCAACGTGCAGAGAGTTTTTTTAGACCCAATTCCTGACGTAAAATTTTTTCAACGCTTCCAACAGAAAACCTACATGTCTCTGCTCTATAGCCTCGACTGTAATTCTTCTGTCATTTAATATCATGTCATGGATTAAATTCACATTTTCTTTGGTCGCTACAGTTTTGGGGGCTCCTGCACCTGGTGCGTGTTGACAGTACTCTCTTCCTAGCTTGAAATATCGTATGACCAGTTCTTGATTACATGGTGTAAGAAGAGTAAGAGTCACCCAATACTTCTACCACGTCCTTATAAATTTCTTGCGGTGATAACCCCTTTTTACAGAGGTAGGTACTTTATCGCACCTCTTATCCCAATTTTGTCAATTTTTTTAAAATCACACACACCTCAACGGAAAAAAATGAATGTTTATCATACACGAAGTGATGCGCTAATGCTAATTGACACACACTAATGTCATGCATTATAAGCTCTTGCACGACACTTTATTTGCATTTGTCATTCAACGCCAACTATGTTAGGGACAACAATTCGTCAACTATCCTCGTATTTAAGTAGGTTGAAGGAGAAAGGGATGGATATTTTTCGGTATCAGTGTTACGATGATAATAAAATAATTAAAGGGTGAAATTCTCGTATTTTTTAACCGTTAAATTAGTAACAGTCGTACCGTGTAAAGTTTGTACCTACCTCTATTCGTATAATACGTCTCACTCAAATCATCATAGACACCGATGGTGGGTGGGCGGAGCCACGCTGGTCGGCGGATGATTGGTATGGCGACGGTGGTGGGGATGAAAGTGATCAGATTGAGATGTACATTTCTGTTAGTTTTTGCGGAATCGGGGCGTGGTCGTCGAATGTGAACGTAATAATTTCAATATGATAGGTAAAGTAGAGTGTGAATTAATAAGCGTATAGAAAGATACTGATAACAATTCGAACGACAACCGTGAGGTATTATTATAATCATTAAATATTTTTGGTTTACTTTTCGCGATTCGGCGTTTAAACCTCTAATGGGTACGTTTAATTAAAAAATAAACCGATCGACCTGATAAAGGTACTTAAAATATAACAACAATTTACGGAATTGAATTGCGTAAATTAATTAGAATAACAAAGTTTTTCGATTAAATTCGATTATTACATACACCTAGACGTTTGTATTGAATTTGACGATTTTATTATATTTTTCTTTTTAACAACTCTATTGAGCATTGGCTACGGCATACTTTTTTTCATTTAATTGATAATCTTTAATTAAATCGACGATCATATTTTTTTATAGTTTTATTAAAAAAATTGGTTAACAACCCTCGTAAAATTTTAAATAAAAAAAAAATCATTAGTGTTACTTTGATTCGTCGACGACGGTCTTCATAAATTTACTAGTTTCCAAATACTTTTTTTTAAATGTAATATTAGCGGTAAGGTGACTTAGATGCTCGCTTTTGCGAACGTTTATAATAATAATACACCTATTCGTCTTTATTAAAAATAATGGGCGAAGTTAAAATTCAGTCAGAGATTTTTTCTTGCACTCAACCCATGAAATGTTTCCTCCACATTAATATCTGTCGGAATTCTATCCTAAACCTGACGAAAAAAAATTATTTAAATGATACGTAAGATATAGGTACTTAAAATTCAAATTAACAAAAAAAGTACACTTATTTCTTTCTATTGTTTTGTTTTAAATAAATATTTTTTCAGTAGCCTTTTGAATGTATTTAAATTCTCTTCTCTTGAAGTGTAGGGGAATATAATGATGTGATTGAACGTCTGTTTTGAAAAAGGGTGGCGTCTTCAAGTTGTGGACGTCGGTTCTGTGTGTGATTTTCCGATTCAGAGAGGAAGGTTTCTTGGTAGGTACTTAAGTAGGTACTTGAGCATTTTAGTTTAATATTAGACAGCCAGGCTGCTTTAAAAGCACTCAGCTCCAACAAGATAAATTTTAAACTTGTATGGAATTGCATGGGTGGAGGGAAACGAAAAAGCCGACCCTTGCAAAACAGGGGGTTCGAATCTGCGTTTACTGGACCAGAACCGTTCTTTGGAGTCACTACAAGTGCCGCCAAAACAATTATTTCGGACTGGATGAAGAGGAAAATACTCACGTACCTACTGGTCCGATATGTCAGGATTGACTCACTCGAAGGCGTTTTTAGGTACCTAAACCCTCGAGAAACACAACTAAAAGCTGATCCTAGAATGGAGCAAGAATGACCTGCTAATTTCAACGGGACTGCTTACAGGACACTGGTCTGAATCAACAAACGTACTGTCGGTTTTGCTGCGTAGAAGACGAAACTGCTGAACATGTACTTTGTTCATGCCCCGGCCTGGGAAGAATAAGGTTCAACATATTTGGTTATACCAACCTAGAACCTACCGATATCAAGAAAATCTCACCCCATACAACCATGAACTTCGTGAACTGTAACCTCTAGGGGTGAGCTACAATAGACCTACTAAAGGTCGCAGTAAATTGGCGATCTACACCCCACTCACATGATACCTAACCTAACATAACCTACAAAAGCATTGTGAAGGGTTCTCCCTTTTCCATATTCAACCATCCAGCCTCGTGTAATTTATGAGAAATACGTTTTCGTTTTCGAATTCCGTAAATTAGCCAAAGACATGAGTTTTGTACTATTTGAATTTTTTTTTTATCGATGGTATTCGTCAAATTAGATCTATAAAGGCTATCTGCATAAATAAGGATAAAACAAGTGTTTTGCACTAAGTAGCTTTAACTGAAATTGTGAGGAGGAAATGTCTGTGGCTATAAATTAGTTTCGGTGCGCTAAGTAAGCACGTTGTATGATTTTATTGATATGCTTTTTGAATCTTGGCTTCTCCTCTAATATAACTTCAAGGCTTTTTATTTCTTTAACCAAAGTAAATGAATCATTGTTTACTTTAACATCAATCGTAAATTAGTAAGTAAGTAAATAGCATATTTTATTTAGATAGAGGCATTTATAAGTAAAAATTAAAAAAAAAATCAAAGTGAAAGTGAAAAAAAAAGTTCATCGTTTCTTCTTTTATCCACTGTGTATCTATAAGTACCTAAAGACTTTTTGGACACACATCTTACTATCAATTAGTAGGTAATACCTATCTTGTATCTTAGACTCTTCCACTGGATTATTGCGATAAAACCTTCTAGCGTAAGATACTCAATCATAAGTCCGCTTTCTGTAATTGCTCAGCAAACTTGAATGCGACGATTACTCTTAAATCATTAATTGTCAAGTGAAACCCGTTAGACTGCATTTGTTTAATATTTTTGCACAACCTTTTTTCATTGTCCGCACGCCAAACGTAGATCGCGTAGGTCCCTTTGTATCATCACGTTGTTCACTTTGATCCTCCCTTGCAAGGTTGAGTATTTATCGCACACACTGCACATGAAATATGTCTAGAAATTCAATAAAATACAGAGAGGGTAGGTATTGCATTTGAAATAAGAGAAAGTTGATATTGACACAACCTAAAGGTATATAAAGTTTTTGTTGAGCTTATAAAAATAGCAAACGACGCGTATCAGAGCGTTTTTCCGAACACACCCCCGTTTATCTAAGTATTCATTGCCGAATTTATTCCATTTGACTGATAAACACTGTATACCTAATGTATACAGATGTCACTGAATAAATTTATTCAAATAGAGACACACGATAATAGTTAGATTATCTATTTTAATAAAAAGAAAAGAAAAAATAATACTTTTTAAAATAAAGAAAAACAAATGTTGTCAACACCTTCATAAAGGGACCTACACCTATCTCTTTAACCTTCGAAGTCTACTATCTCAAAAATCTACATGAAAAGATATACACAATGACATTCCGAACCTTGACATATATATATATATATATATATATATATCTGATATTGTAGGTACCTACTATTAGCAACGGTCATTAAAAGGAGTCCTCACTAAAAGTTACAACCCCGACCGGCATTGTTTGTGCCGTTTGTGGTTGAAATATAAAGAGATTCGAAGGTCTTTTCTGCTCTGGTTGTCAACTCGAATTTATGATGTTCCACTCTAGTCTAAATATTGACGGGATAAGTCTTTGAAATCCGATTTTCGTACGACACGGTGAAACAAGGGAGTTCACAGGAGGGAACAAACACTCTGTCAGCTCAGCGAGTCGTCTTGTATATAATTGAATGTTGGAATGAATGAATAGATGTTTACGTATTTACAATACCTGCTTGATATTTTTTAAAAGGTAGGTGTACCCATTAAAGAGGTATGTTTTCTCTTATTTTGAGCAAAATATTCAAAAGGATGAATAACATTGATTAATGAAACGAATTGAAAACATCGTTCGCTCGCGCTCACGATCTTGAAAGATGAGGAAAACCTGTAAATTCATGCTACATAGAACTTTCCTCCCTTTTATCAAAAGGTTAAATGACTCTCAGGGACGGTGGTTTTTTTAATGGCTAGATACTTTTATTTTTGTTCTGTTACATTCTTAGTTAGAATTTATTTTTCCTTGAAGAAATATTCTAAAACATAAGATGCCTCCTACTTTCTACCCTTTACCCTCGTAATCCCCAAAATTACGATCCAATTGCAAAACTCATTTTAGAATAAGTTTTTTTCTGAGCTATTAGGGGTATCTATTCGTAATACCTACCGATTTTCTTATATCTATCATAAGCCAATAAGTTTGTGCGAAAATGGTACAAAAAGTCATTAGATATAGGTACCTAACGACAAGAATAAAAAAAAAAACGAAAAAGTTGGAAATAAGACAGTGAAGATATTACCTATTAGATACTAGAAAAAAAAAACAAAGAAGAATGATAGTGTCACACGTACCTAATATTTCGAAACATACCAGTACAAGTAGGTATAACACCATAGTTACTAGGAAATAACAAAAAACATAAAAAATAATGATAAATGATTTCACAAACGAAGGGAATCTCTCTCATCCGGTCCTGTGGAAAAATATGGTTGGGGGGTCTTAACGCTCTCTTCTTAGTTTCCTATCTCTTTCGAGCCAATTTTCGATAATCGATCTTACGGTCTGGTCTGTTCGCGCGTTCATTCTGATTTTATTCACAAGTGATGTAGAAAATTGAATTTCCCACCCCCGGTCCCCTTCTTCGGCGGTGAAAGGTGTTGGATTCCATGCAGCCCTCTCTTTACGCGCGGCAACGGTCCATCCCCCACATACCTACCTACCATCAGGAATCAATCGATAAAGAAGCAGTTTGTGAATCTCGATTTTAACTGAAAAGCACGGATTTTTCTTCAATCCGACGCTTTATATACAGGGCGTTCTATTGGGAAACGGAAAAACGTCAACGGTGAATAGAGAGCACCACGGTGGTTCTGAATATTCCAATTTTGTAGGACCTTACGTGTTTCGAGATATTATAGGGTGTTTTATCGATTTTGCTCATTCCTTTGTGGGATCATAACTTACGGACCACACATTACCTATATTTTTTTGATATTTGGTACACACGCGTTCTCCTACTTCAACCCAAGTGACGTGATGTTATTTGTCTACTAATTTTGTGAATTTAAATTTGAGTTTTATCTACGTTAGCCATTAACAAGGCAATTTCAATTTTATTGAGGGCATTTTTAAATAATTTTATAGATTTAAGTCCAAACCACTGGCGTAAATTGTATAACCAAGAGTGTCTTCTCCTTTCTGGTCCTCTTTTACTGTTGATCCTTCCTTGAACTTTTAACTGGAGTAGACGCTGATATTTTTGATGTCTCTTTTTAGTGTTTCTTCACTTTCTTTAATTGTACCATATTACATTTTTTTGACGACTACATAACTGTAATGATCATTTCAGTAGAGGCAGCAGTCATTTTTACACATAATCCACCAAACTTTCAATGCAAATTTAGAAATGTACTAAATAAAAAGCATGCGAGAAATTAAAAAACACACAGTTTGATTTAGCTTTTTATGCTCTTTTTAAAAATGTATGAATTTCGGAAATTTAAAAAAACAGGATGTTTTTTAAGGACCCAAAAATATGTTCGATTATTGTTAATCCGGACCTGAATTTTTCACCTGACTGATAGACAAGTTGCTTGTACAGAAGTAAGAAAACGTGTGTACCAAATATCATAAAAATATACTGGGTGGTTAGTAAGTTATGACCCCACAAAGAAATGAGTAAACTTGATGAAACACCCTACATTTCGATTATAAAACTTGTGATACCCAAAAATATGAAAGATAGAATATTCAGAACCATCTTGGTGCCCCATATCCATCGTTGACGTTTTTCCGATTCCCAATGAAACACCCTGCATAATATGAGATTATTAATAGGGGTACGCAATGTGGAAAATCGGAAGTTGTTTTTAATATTATTTTCCACTGGCGTAGGTTTACCCATTCTTACTTTTTAACAGCAATTTTGCATTGGTGAGAATTTCTTTGCTCAGACTGAATTTTTATTAGGAATTTTATTGCTTAGTTGCAACTCCAAAGTTTATAAGTACCTACATAATATTATTCCAATATCTATTGTTTTTTATAGGGGGGGTACCTACCCGGTTATCTTTGGTAGACTTTGATACAAATTCAAGCAAACCACCATGTACAGAACCTCCATCACTTCCAATATGGGAGTTTATTAATTATTAAACGACGACCTTTCCCAAATGGACTCCTCAAAACCGTTGATAAACGCTTGCTTAGGATTTTAGGAGTTTCGATCAATTTGTCTTTCCAGATTTTGTAACAGTGTGCCCTTTATTTAACCAGGTTTCATATAAATAGAAAATCTATCTGGTCTCCATTTTCATATTTTTCTCAAATATTGTCTTCTCCAACGGACTATCTCGTCTTATTCTATAAGTGCTGATCTACAATCCTGCTTCTCCCAAAGGAAATTTAATCGTGCAATTTTTTCATAATTTTGTTCGCATTACCTATTATTTAATTTATTTATTTATTAATTATTTAATATTTTCAGTAGGTACGTTTATTTTTAAAAATAAACAGATAGTTAATTCAACATTTTTCTCGCAAACATTCAAAAGTCGGAGGTTTGCTTTACTTTTTCGTGCTGCTCTGCTCCAAGAATTTTACAAATTAAGACACAGTTTCGGTACTAGAACCAATAGAATAACCAATAGAATAAAAAAAAAATACAATACCATTATTGTTATTTTTAATTAAATAATCAGGTTTGTATGACTATAATTTTAAAATATTGATACTAAGTATCGGTGTGTTGTAAACTAATGATTTAAGGTAACCCCAAAACTGGAAATTACATGGATTTAATTTTGGAGATCGAGGAGACCAGTGTTTGCGGCCCTCTTCGACCAATCCAACGATCGCGATAAGTTCCTTCGACAAAAGAGTACTAGAGCACCACCGTATCGAGTGGGATGTGTCTTCGAATGGTTCAGGGAGATCATATTCGAGGAAACTGGTGTGAGCAATTTTATTTTATTTTTTATTTTCACCAAATCTATTGGTTCTAGGAAAAAACTTATCAAGAAATTTTTTTAAATAAACAGGAATGTTGAGTAGGTAGGTGGTACCTAATATTTTTATTTTACAAAACTAAATCCCGAAAAAAAGATTTGATATTAAATAAGGTAGGGAAGATGCTAATTTCGGCCTCCTATATCGTAACAGGGATGTTGAAAAAAATAAAATAAAAATAATAAAAATAAATAAAAAAATTATATCTTTACTTAAATTTAATTTAATTTAAAATTAAAAATTAATTTGACTCACCACCTTTTAGGGGTAATATCTCGAAAGGGGATGGGCTGAGGAAATTTTGTTGTAGGAAAAATTCATCATTTTCAGTGCTATATATTTGCCAAGCTCAGACCCCATACCAATGTAAAATTGAACATTCCGGTAGGTAGGAAAGTTAACGCAGAGAAGAAGACCTCTAAGAAGATGAAAATAAAACAGAAATATTATCTTCCGGGGAAGACGCCTGTTGGGAATAAACAAGCAGTAACTAGGTAGTCAATTAATACGAGTATAACATAAAAAATCATAGATTCCTAACAGTACAGTGCTTTTATTTGAAAACCAGCCAGTCCAAATAACTTTCAATTAAATGTAAGAAATACAAAAAACAGATCGAATTATAAATCAAGGGGGAGGTTTAAAAATGTTTCCAAGTGGCACCCCTTTAACATCCTCTACCCCTTCTTTAAAATGTCAAATAGCAAATACAAGAACAATCAGCAAATCAGCCAAATAAACAACAATTTATTTTGCTGATAACAACACATTTTATGCAATAACATAAGATCATAACAAAAATAACCTACGCCACTGTTCGATAGGTAGATGTCTAATTAAGGATCAATTAACTTACTTCATGTCACACGTCACCTTTTTTGACACTTTTTGTCATTCCATTCCAAAAGTATCAAAACTTACAAGTATAACTTTGGTTCCTTAGGTACACAAATTGTTTTTTCCTTATAAAATACAAATTCATCATCAGCTTAGTGAAGACTACTTTGACCGCAAAATTAAATTTTGTGAAACGATGTCCCAAAAAATACGAAAAGACGCAATTTTGGTTAAAAATATTTGTTTCACTAATGAATTATCGTTTTATTTAGATGGCTCTGTTAACAAACATAATTGTAGGTGTACTGGGATGAAAAAAATCCTCACTTGTTTCGACAGGATAATACTCAGTTTCCAGCGAAGATCAATGTGTATGGGCTGTTATTTTAGGAAATGAGATAATTTTTTTTTTTTATGAAAATAGTCACAAAAAAGGGTAGACCTATCGTGTGGGCCGCGGAGGGCCCGCACTGCGACTTTTAGAAGGGAAAGAGATTATAGAAAGGAAATGATTGTAGACACGCTTTTTAAAAAGTTGCAGGTCATATTTCTCTGGAAAAACTGATTTTGGAAGCTTATTCCATTCCGTAGCAGCCCTGTGATGAAGATTGGTCCTTGTAGTGTCAATCTTGAGAGTAAATGGGTGAGACTGATCGGCGTGCCGAGTTCTTCGGCCGAATGTGGCTAATGGTGGTACAAGAGTTTTTATTTCTCTGGAGCATCTGCCATGGAAATATCTGTAGAGTAATGTGTCTGATCTGCAACTCTTCTTCTATGTTCTAGAGGGTGAAGGGTATCTGTGAGAGTTGAGCTGTTTATCAAGCGAATGGCTCTTTTCTGAATGGAATCTAGAAGACGAAGAGAATGCCTCGGTGCTGAACCCCAAATGTGCGAGCAATACTTCAGTAGAGGTCGAATTTGAGCCTTGTACCCTTGTATTACTCAGTCACTAGAACGACAAGTGGATGAACAGGGTAATATGGCGCTAAATGAACAGAATATATACCTTCAACAAGACGGAGCTACATCACATTATGCTGTAAGACAATGGCTACACGAACGATTTGGCAGAAGGGGTTTTATAGAATAGCCGGCAAAATCTCCAGATCTAATACCACTTGACTTTTTTTTCTGTGGTTGCTATTTAAAAACATAAGTTCGCAAAACTTGTGGCGAAAACATTGAAGAACTAAAGTTTAGAATAACTGAAGAATGTAGACGAATTACTAGCGAAACTTTGCAAATAGTTCGAAAAGACATTGAAAATAGATTATATTATTGACTACAAAATAACGGAGCACACTTTGAACAATTATTGTGAGTTTGTAATTAATTTAATTTTAGTTTTTGTCGTAATTTCGGTATGTTTAATGTTATCTGCAAAATAAATCGATATAATAAATTGTTGTTTATATGGCTGATTTGCATTATGGCATTATGGCTGTTACACATTAGGTAGGTAGGTACATACAAGAATTTATTCAAATGCACATAATTTTTCTTTGTAGGTACCTACAGCTTATATACATGTAGGTACAGTTCGGTAGATCGCTACGACTGGAAACATTTAGGTTGGTAATTAAAATGACCGCATCATATAATACGGTCATATACCGATAGGTAGATACCTACTACCTATAAATCACTCGCGTTACCCCGTTAATAAAAAAAATAGATACAGATACATTTTGCGCCATCTACACGTTTTCCCATCAAGCTTTAATGAGGTGAAGAAGGGCATCGATAATAGGGGCGGCTCTGCTCGAATTGTTATTTTTGTGACAATTTGTTTTTCGTGGACATTCGTCTTTTTCTCTTTCCCTTATTTATTCTAAAGTTGCCTAAACTATTTTTTATAACCGTACTCGTAAAGTTTGTAAATATTTTTTTTACTCAAGAACTTTTCTAGTAGGTTTATTATTGACATAAAATTAATAATTGTAGCACGTATACATGTTCCTAAAATACTTAATGTTTTCCTTTATGATTTCCCCTCCAACTTGTTGGACACTTAAAATAAAGTGAAAATAAAGCGAATGATATTGGTGTTATGACAGAACATGCCTGATTCTCGTTTAGTTTATGTACAGGGTGATTCAAAATTAATTATTTATGAATGTTTTGTTAATTTGATATTGTGAGAATACCACCCTTGCGTCGATTACGATTTTCTGGCGAACGGTTAATTATATAAAGAAAATGAAGAGGACGGCATTTTTAGATTTTTTCATGGCCAACAAGATCATGCTGTTTTAATTTATAGTTTCTCTTTTTTTAAACACAAAATTTGAGTCAATAAAAGAGTGGACCCCCTCCAAATCTACCGAAACTAGGTTTACCTAATTTTTAAAGCAAAAATGAATAGAGTGTAGAGAGCCTAAAAAAAGGGGAATAGGCCAATTTTTAAAAAATTAGTTCGGTTATTTCAATTAATCGTTTTTTTAAGCAATATAGAGGTACACAGTTGCCGTAGCTCGGAGGGGGTGCATTTTAGGACAAATTTTCATTTGAAAAATAAGTCTTATTTTGATCCCGATACGTTCTTAAAATATCTACATCGAATTTTGAATCACCCCATATATACCTAAATTGCCCAAAACGACACATTTGGCGAAAAACTGTGCACGCTTTTCCTGCCTGATTTTGGCCCCGAGCCGAGTACGCAGGGTACCCCCATATATACAGGTGCCCGCTAAAATAAAGAAAGACCAGCACTGTAAAGTCAACGTGTGTGGTCTTCGACGCAAGCAAGTTGCCTGCTCACGAGTGCCGGTTAACAATATATTTTCTGTTTAAAACAAACCGCCGCTTATTATTCTTCTCTTCTCTTTCTAACGATTTCGGCGTTGCCGAGTGCTAAATCCCTCATAAAATATTATTAAAATGGCTCCACGTAAAAGATTTACTTCTACAGGTAGATTTTTTTTTATCTACCAACCCCAAACACGCCATTTTTTAAGCGATAGTTATTCTTTACTTTTGTCGTTGTTTAGTGTTGGATACATCTACACCAACTAACAAAAAAAATTCTTCTGGATCTCTTCCAAAATATACAATGTCCCCCCCTCTGGTACATTGCTGAGTAAGCGTCATAACCAAAAACTCGGGGAAAAAACAGCGAGTTTACGAACCTCAATTTCAAAAACGATAAGTAGCTGGGTGTGATCCTTTGTAGTATCGTATAGTGTGAACAAATTTAAGGACGCGATATAAAGAAGGATTCTACTATTTCTTAGTTGCCTAATGGTAACTACCTATATTACCATTCGATAGATACAAATTTTATTCGTTTGGAATACCTAAGGTAAGTAGATATATTCTGAAATGTAAAAGACGCGGCTACATTGTCGACAGGACGACGATCATGTTTAATCCTGCTGAGAAAAAAAGTCGGGCAAAAAGAGCGGCATCTCATTACCGCACCAGCATAAATATGCGCAGTGCGAGCGAGTGGGAATGGCATTATTATCAAAAATTGGATGTTTTGCTATTTACAACGGCTATTGTTAGCTGTCTGCAATTATGGACTTTCGTAATGGCCTGCCTAAACTTGATATATGGTGTTATTTTTACCGTTTTAAAACGTGATCGTAGATGATTACGTTTTACACAATATTATAGCTATTAGACATTATCAACACTACCTAATTTTTTTTTGTTTCCAACATAATAGACACTAGCTAGTTTTTTTGTTGATAGGATATTCTATCCCACTTTAATCAAATTTATTTTGGCCCTAGAAAGTTAGCCTTCAGGTATCCGAATAAACTTTTCTATGTTACGCGCACAGTTTTTCAAAATAAATACCTATATTTAATATTTCAACCTCTTGTATTCACGCGAGAAAGTTCACGAGAAAAAGTAAGAATTTCCACCAAAGTAGCTTATGAAAAGCTAAGAAAATTTTTATTGTGGCCCAATAAAGCTAGGTTTTGCTAAATTAAATCTTCTCTGCTACCAAAATAATTTTCAGTATTTATTTATTTTATTTATCGTATGGAAGATAAGTACCTACAGTCATAGTGCATGGTAATTTACAGTAACTGTCGGAAAACAACATATTACATATGTCAAAAACAATTAAAGATATACTTAACAAAAGAAACACAGCGAAGAGGACAATCAGTCGCGATGTGTCTCAGAGATTGGGATGGAGCACCACAGTCGTCGCATCCCGGTGATGCTGATATGCCCCACCTGAAGAAGGACACAGATGGATGATCATCGGGTAGGTTGAAACCGGGTTGAGCTGGTTCACTTTGAACCAGTCGCTTGGCGTATAGGTATAGGTATGGCGTATATTAGCTCTTCTGCGGTATAGAAGGATGGTCTTCGTGATCTCTTAACCTCTGTGGTTCTGGCTGAATGACGTGAGTCAAAGCAAAAAAAAATAATTTTTTCATGTTCACGAAGTAATGCCTGCGAGGTCGGGAGGTTCTATGTTGCTCAGCAAGGGGAGTCACGGCAAGGATCCTTAATAGTGCCTGAGATAATGCGCATTGTTGTGTTAAGCTGGCGATCCATTTTGTGGGTATGTACGTTATTCAACCAGATAGGTGCTCCATATGCAGCTACAGGGTATACAAGACGCAGTGACGTAGAGCGGAGGACGCTTGTTAATGCACCCCATGCTGTACCTGCCAGTTTTTGAACTATTATGTTGCTAGTTTTAAGTTTTCCAGAGGCATTTTACAGGTGGCGCTTCTAGGATAGCGTTCGGTCTTATGTAATACCCAGGTATTTAGGAAAAGAGTTGTGGTTTAGCAACAATCCGTTAGACTCGACTGTTAATCTCCATTTTTTGAAATAGCTGTTCATAAAGATAAGATCTTCAGTGAGAGTTTCCTCGATAACAGTCATATTTCGATGTTGGATTGCCAGCACCGATCCCTGAGGTAAGCAGTTATTCAGTCAGCATCCGCGTTTTGCTAATGGTATCATTCATAAAAACCTGGAACGTGCGGTTGCTCAGCATATTGTTTATCAAGCGAGCTGTCATTTGGCAAGGAAGTGTATCCTACCTTATAGGTAAATACATACCACCTATATTTCTTAAGACCTTTGATTAATTTCATGGAAATGTAACAAGTTTTATTAAAATTTTTATATAATTATAAATTATCTGCTGACGCCGACGCCGGCGCCGGTTATGAAATTTACAAAATTACACAGACACCACTGCGAATGAATTTCGGAGGCTATTCATTTCCGAGTTTATCTTTCTCCATGTGGAGAGTGGTGTAAGGAAGGTCACAGATAAGGCACGAATTCGCCATTACGTCGTTAGTTCTTTCTTGCATCGATGAGCGGGAGCTGCCGACGGCATTTTTGCATGCTGTATACATTTTGGGTAAATATTAAGCAGGATTATCTATCTACCTAAACCTACGTTCGCCCTTTGTACAATAATTAGGTATGTTAAAAACTAATTTTTGACTGTGTTTTCGAACGGCCGGCGGCGGCGGCGGCGGCGAACCTACCGACAATAATAGCGATAACTAAATTTTTAATTAAATGCGAGGTCCGGTCGATAAGACACCAACTTTTAAATACTTTAAAATATTTAATATACTTAGTTATTGAATGTTAATATCTTATTTTGTGTTACGTTTTAAAAGCTACTAGCGGAACCCGGCAGACGTTGTCCTGCCCGAACGTTGACTTACCCGCCTTGCGAATATCACTATCATACTCAGCGACCCCAAAAACTATTAATTCGATACTAAATCGGCATTTTTAATAGTTTATATTTTTCATCCCCTTCCCACCTCTTTTGTATGGGCGCTAACATAATTGGGAATGTCACTATCAAATTTATCGTCCCCAAAGACTATGAATTCTACACTAATATCGGCCGTTTTAGATAGTTTTTATATTTCATCTACTTCTCACTCCTTTCGTAGATATAGGTGCTAACAAAATTGAGAATGTCACTTTTAAACTTAGCGACTCCAAAAACTATTAATTCGACACTAATATCGGCAATTTTTAATAGTTTTTATATTCTATGCCCGAAATTGGAAATGTCACTATCAAACTCAGCGACCCCAAATACTCTTAATGAAAGATAGGTTAGTTGACGTCCTCCAACACATTAAATTTTATTTTATACTCGGAAAATTGCCTACACTTCCCTTCTTTAAAAGTAGTTATACAAAAAATACCCAAATTGTTTTATTAACATTAATGTTAAACTAACTTTTTACAAAATTCGTTTTAATTTACTTATGATGTGACAGAAAAAAAAAGATACATTATCAAAACATAGGCGTTGCGTTTTATGTTTAAGAGGTGTTGCACTTTAAATTAATTGAGACTTTTTTTGCAAAGACGTTGTAAATATAAAAAAAAATCATATATACTTAATCGTATGCCTGAATCATCTAAATGTCTTTTTAATGATGTGCCATACATGGTACATTTCCTACTTTAAATTAAAGGGTTGGTGAAGTAGAAGGGAGTGGGTTGACAAATGACAGATATATCTGTATCGTAAAAATGTGTCCTCCTTGGAACAAAAAATCGACGTGTTTCAGCATTTCCGTTAATTCTTATGTGAATACCTGCCAAATATCGGGGTGGACTGGGGACTGTTTTCTGTGGCCCGCTCTGTATATAGATATGTCATTTTGGCACAACTAACAACTAAAATAAAAAAAACACTATTAAGACTTGTTCTTTTTTTAAATTTTAATTGTAACAGCGGTAGACAGCAACTCATTTTAAAAGTAAATAAAAGCGGAAGGTGTACCCACTTATTTTTTACATAACATCATCTTCAGTGTTTCGTACCTACCTACCGAAGCGATGTTTTAGTAGTTTTCGTGCTCGTCTCGAGAGGGCGTACCTGCCATCTTCTTGTCATCGCTTTTTACGAGTTTTCGTCTCGAAACTCGTTAAGCTAATACACAAGAGACAAATTCCAGTTAATATCGCTTCTCGGCAGTAGCAAACTACCATTACTTTTCCATTTATATACTGCAGAAATAAATTGTCATGTAAATAGATCCACTTCTTTGGCTACAATTGATCGTTCAATTAACATGAAGTTGTCGCAGACATGAGCATTTCCCACAATTTAAAAGATAGTATAAAAATGCAGGTCTGTATTTTGATTATTTTTGGTTAGGTTGGTACATGGATATTCGTTTGCCCACACCTCTGGTCATAAATTAAATGATTTTTGTTTTATAAGACCAAACCATTATTTGGATACCTACACACCACTCTTTCGGACAGCTCCCGGCGTGGATAAAATAATGTCCGCACCCTTTGTCGTTTATCTAACCATATCAGTCGTAGGTAGGTGCTTTTTACGATTATTTAGGTAAATTAGTATCGTTTAGAAAACTATTTATACATCACGATCGGATCCCTTACGGCGTGTAAGTATCTGGTTTCAGCGTCATAAAAAACTTGAATTTTCCAAATTGGTTTCGTAGGTATACCTATTTAATATCTTGAACTGTTCTTATTTAAATAAATTTATATGAAAGAAACAGTTGATTCACGATCGAAAAAATTGAAAGGCAGTATCCCAATTAAACTTAAATTGTATGTATAGATGCCCTATCCGCTTGCTTAGATGCAAGTAATTTGATTCCTATTTTCGTAGAAGGGGACATCGAAACATGCTTATTCTTTATACTTACTTGTTATGATTGAATATGCAATCATAATAATTTTGTATCGAACACAAAATGTGACATTTTACTTGCCATAATGCGTACAGTTTTTATCGCACAACGGATACGGTCCAAAAGTTTTCGAAAAGTTTTTAGTTGTTAATAAAAACTCTTATTATCACAATTACTGACAAATTTTTTTACAAGACTTTCGTTAGGCCAATCTTGGTATTGAAGCTCGAAAAGAGACAACTAAAACAAAAAGCCTGCTGCGTGTAACAGAAATAAAAACCCTAAGAAGCATACTCGGAAAGACAAGAAGTGACCGAGTCAGGAACGAGGTTATAAGAGATGAAAGTCACCCGACTGGCAGAAGATCGACTACCGCGGATAGTAGTCCAGAACAGACCAGCGGGAGATAGACCCCCAGGAAGACCACCTAAAAGATGGAAGGACAGCTGGCAATCGACATCCCAAGAGATCCCAAAGCGACCCAATTAACAGATCTAAAGATCTAATTAAAGAAGAAGAAGAATTGACAAATAGATAGGTGCAATAATATCTACCAATTGAATAGTTATAGGTAATATTCGCATTATTAATACCTATATACCCAATATGGGTGATTATCTTTTAATTAACTATTTTTTGACATGTTTGTAATGGTGTAAAATTCAGATATATAGATATAGGTAGCTTTTGCGGTTCAGATTTCTATTTAATGTTAGCCAAAATTTTGGACTTGGCGAGCCTGGTTGTATATACCTACTGGCTTTCGGGCCCAAGTAAAAGATTTAGCATAGGTACCTCCTACAAGCTGAAAATTTTTAAACTATATCTTTTAGAATTTATGAAATTTTTGTTGTTGAAAACAAACCACCTAGGTGATTCCTTAGTATTGTACAAATAGATATGAAAATTTGTCGGAAGACGAAGAAAATATTCCCACTTGAATGTGGTAAGTACCTACCTATATCTAAATCTAAGCAATGTTAAGAGGTCCTGTTTTAGAACTTTAGTTTCACTCGAGAAGTGTGAAGGATCTCGATGCAATGACGGTATCTCTGCTTATCTAAGGTCAGAACTCCTTGTGGTTCCTATTGACTTTGCCAGGAAAAATGCCAATAACGATAGGTAGATATACAAAAACAATTTTACAATTTAAAACGGTATTTTGTAATTCAATGAAACCTCTGCAACAATCAGTAGGTAACTACACCACACATTTTGATTAAATTAGGATTAACCTTTGAAGTCGACATTGTCTATTATAGTTTCCATCGCCAATTACAATTATTTTTCTTGGTTATTCATCATTTACATTAGGTACTCCTAAATCATATGATGAATATTGTGTGCGGTGTTCTTTATCCACCACTCTGCCTTTTATATTTATACGACACTGCTGTAGACACATTATCACATCATCAACTAACCATTTTATGATAATTTCATTTAAAAAAAATGTCCACCTAACCATTAATCCAAGATAACCGAGTGAAATTCACATTTTTGACTCTCGATAATTCGTCGCCGCTATCTACTTTCCCAGATATAAAATACCGAAATAAAAAAATGGCGGTTCTTCTTGAGGCCCTATCGTGGTTTTCGAAGAGCAGGTCATCGCATACCGACCTTTTCAATAAACTAATAAAAACCTGAGGTGGCCATCAGCTGGCACGCCAATCTTGATTATGTGTATATATTTTATGTGAAGATAACGACGGCTCATCAATGGCGTAGCCGCCAGTCCTTTTAATTATAAACCTTGTGTAGACCAAACGACTAAAAAGTTGGGAATTTTAAAAACTTGCTAACATATAGCGCTAGTACCTAATCCTATTAATTTGTAATCTATTCTCAAAGCCAACCTACGTTATAATCGTGTTTATAATATAAATAATATAATTTAAACAGGTTTTTAATAAATGGAAATATATTAATAGGTACGTAAAGCAAACATTTTTTACTCCTTTTTACGAAAATTATGAGGACGGAGGAGTATAAGATTTGGCACACTTACAGTTTATATGGAGAAGGAGTGCAGAAAGCTAATATGTTTATTTGATATGCATTAGAAATAAATAAAATTAGTAAAAAAAAAAACACACACACACACACACAAATACATGTCATCCTGTTTGTCACTGTCACATGAATAAAACTATAAAAGAGAAAAGTCATGACGTTACAAATGTCATTCTTGTCAAAAAGTGATTCCAAACTAACCTCTGTCAAATTTAAATCAGATTGTCAGATATTGTTTCCATGAAGGTGTTTAATAGAAGACTGTGTTCATCGTGTTATGTACGGGGTGACCAACCGAAAACGAAACAAAGCCATTTGCAGGAACCTCGTCAAAATTTTAGAAAAACCCGTCAATTTTTGATTAAAGGGGGACACTCTTTTCCAGTATTTTTGACTCCACTACTTTCCACCCCAAGCGAGGGTAAGAATTACCCCAAAATTTTTAAATGGCATTGTGGATCGAATAAGATGTCTTTTGAAAGCTCTTACAATTATCTTACAATAGTCTTTAAATTTTACATTTCCTCCCAATACTTAGGTACTGTAAATAATTAAATGTTATAATTCCAATTATTTTAGTTGCTTACTTACTACTTAATTCATTAAATGTTCAAACTAATGACGCACATTCCCAAGAATTTCCGGAGTAATTCGACGGCACTCGTCAACGATTCTTTGACGCAAATCTTCCAACGACGCTGCTAGTTGTTTTTACTTTTCAGATGTCCCCACAAAAAGAAAGCAAGTGGCGATGTATCTGGCGATTGTGGAGGCCATTTAATGCTGCCTCTTCTTCCAATCCAATGCCGTGGAAAACGTTGATCTAAATAGGTACTGACGAATAATGCGGAGGAGCACCGACCCCTGTTAAACATAAAAATGATCTTCGTCATACTGTGTGGATTATTTTCAAAGATAAGTTTCACGTTTAAAATCTAATTTCTCGATAACTAATGGGCGAAATTTTAAAATTTAAAGACTACTTGTATAGAGAATTATAAGATCTTTCGAATGATATCTTATTGGACCCCCAAAGCTATTTAAAAATTTTGGGGTAATTCTTACCCTCGCTTGGGGTTGAAAGTAGTGGAGGAGTCAAAAATACCGGGAAAGAGTGTCGTCACCCTTTAATAAAAAATCGACGGGTCTGAGCGTTTTGTTAAAATGTTGACGAGGTTCCTGCAAATAGCTCTGTTACGTTTTCGGTTGGCCACCCTTTATAAAAATAGGTAAGGACAAAACAGTTCGGTACTTTTTTAAACATATTGCGCGCACGAAGGAGTGTGAGATTTGGCATAGTTAAAATTTAAAAAGAGAATGAGTACCTACAGAAAGCTAAAATTTACATATTACTTATATGTATTACAAATATGTACATTAAATGAAATAAAATAAAACATTCATTGTTTACGATCATATTGCCAATGTCAAACACTGTCACACTTTTACTGTCAAACACTCGCAGCTGACGAAATAGAACAACATTAATAAATAATGTTTGCTTTGATTGAAGAGGTAAATATACTCTTTAACAAAAGAACCACAATACAATTTAAACTTAACATTTTAATGAATTCAAAATTAGTTAAAACAAAAAGACGAACTTTGTAAAAAAGTAATTTCCAAACTATGGATTCTCTGATTATCTATATAGATAAATGAACTCCCGGTTGTCTGCGAGCAACACGGTAGGTAGATTTAGGTAGAGCGATAGAGTCTCTTCTAATGTTTTTAGCACATCCATGAAAGAAACTATAGAAGAATGGAGTTGAATGTTGGAATAAAAAATAGAAACTTAACGTAAAAGTAAGATCCAAAAAAATGTTGGTTATCTGGGTGGGTAGAGTACCCCTATGCACTGATTTGTGATGTTTAAGATGTTCCTGCAAGGCTCAATTTATGACCTCTCTTATTGTGCAAGATGCATCATGTTTTGTTGTTACCTATCTACGAATTAAATTAAGTCGGCTACTATGATAATAATGTAGGTGTACCTACCTCAAGGTAGATTTGGTCTTTACCTCCGCCTATGAACACATAATATCTAGCAAGCTTTGGAACACGGCGCAACAAACGCTAATCGAGATCCGAACGTTACGTTGCGTCTGTTAACTACCTACGGACCAATGGGAATTTTCAACATTTACAATCACATATTCGACTTGGGTGGTCTGCATTTTGTTTTACTCGTTCCACGGCTCGCTTTGCTTTATAGCGCGGCCGGCCTGGTTGCCGAATTAAAAGGTGGACGAGGACGCGCGCTATCTCTTACTAATCACCTCGTCTCGCTTCCTTTTACATCTAATTATGCTATATCGGGTTTCGACCAATGGGTCTTTGGTGCGACATCGTCTTTATACACAGGACCGCAATTTCATGCTTCGTCTATTTCTCACTCACAACATTATCACCAACGCCGTTCGACAACAAATAAAAAACAAGAAGAACGCTGTTTCCGTCCGTCAAAATGCCTTTGACTGCCATCTCTTTACTAGCCCAGTAATTATACTTTGACTACGATGATAACACGCCAAAATGGAAGACCACTAGGGGTATCTATTAAATTTGATGTACAGGGATAGGTACTTTTTAATATCTATAGTGTTAATTACAAATTCAAAATATTCTAGTAGATATAATTACAGTCGTAACAATACAATAAACAATCTAACATCCTAAAAAAACGATTAAGAGCTTCATGACATCAGATACCTATACAAAATTAACAAAAAATATTAAAGATATAAGTACTTACAAATATATTTTAATGACTTTTTTCGAGCAACAAAGTTGATATTATCTTAATGCAGGTACCTTTCATTAAAAGTAAATCTTCTTTCGTCGAATCTTACAGAAGATATTCCAACGAATAAGTCATCCACGTAGAATATAAAGAAGATAATATTAGTGGTAAGTACTTTAATAATAATATAATAATAATAAATATACAAAATGATATTTTAATTGTACCTACAAACAACACCTTTGCCTCTTTCTTTCGGATTTCCAACGAAATAATAAGCGTGATTTTATCTTTAAATTCCGTACAAAATGTGTATGTCATAATATTCTCCTTTTATTTGAACTGTTCAAGAGACCATATCGTTTGTATTATCGACTTTAGTCATAGTATATTTATAAGTTTGACTGCATCAACAACACGTAAAATTCCCTGGGTAATAAGCATTAGGGAGTCTAGGAATAGGAGGTCATCTTCGTAGACCAGTACTTACTTTACAATCTTTCCTCCAACATTTCATTGAATACTAGATTCCAGAAGAGCAGTGAAAGTATAATATATTCCCACTTGTAGACAGCCAAACGTTATCTTGCCTCTAATTGTAACTTTATCTTTAAAGGCCGTGCGCGTTTGACCGACCAATATGTGGTTTATTCACTCGTTCCCTTAGTAAAGATACCGGGACCGTGGCCAGGCTCGTTATTTAAATATCTATCTAAGAGACACCCCACGGTCCATAAAGAATGTAGAAATCCTTCGTAGAGGTAAAGCTCGCTTCTACTTTTATTAAATAAACCAGTCTGCTCCTCCTCCTCCTCCTCCTCCTCCTCCTCCTGATCATTCATTTATGCGTGAATAGCTAGTTAGGTACTTCCTAATAAGAATTGCCATAACGGTGATCCAAAATAGGACATTTTTGATCTGTCGTAGAGTATTTTTTCCTGATTGAGTAAAATAAAAAGGTAGCAAACTTGTTATAGATAATTTGCACGAAAATTTTCTGACTAAGCTGAAAGGAACTTTTATGAGAAGATGTCCCAAGATCACAAATGCACCGCTGTTCATTCTAAATGGATATGGATATTAGTTTGTTGATGTGGGTCTTAAAAAGTCAAATAAATGTTAGGAAAGAAAGAAAAGCCTTCATTTGGAAGAAAGTTTACATTTTGTTGTTCCAGAAGAGGAGAAAATGATATTTTATTTTCTCGATGGTAAGTGCAGTAGCTTATTTTTTGTAAAAATCATTTATCAAAACGCTTTTCTCAAAGAATTTTAATTAATACCATCGAAATTATAGGGTGATTCCAAATTCGATGCAGATATTTTAAGGATTGGATCAAAATTAATTTTTTTTTCATATAAACATTTGTCCTAATGTGCACCCTCTCCGAACTACAGCCACTGTAAATTGCGTAATTAAAAAAAGTTTATTTGAAATTGTGACTAAAATAAGGATCCAATATTTTAAAAATTGTCATGCCCATATTTTTTAGGGAATCTATTCATGTTTCGCTTCAAAAATTAGGTAAATTAAAATTTGGGGTAGTTGGAGGGGATCCACACTTTTATTGGCCAAAATATTATGTTTAAAAAGAGAAACTCCAAATTCAAACGGCATGATCTTTTTGGCCATAAACAAATCTAAAAATTCGGTCTTATTCATTATTTTGATATTACCTACCGTTCGCTAGAAAATCGTAATCAACGCAAGCGCGGTAGTCTCACAATATCGAACTTACAAAATATTTATAATTAAACAAATATTAATCTTACAACAAATTTTTTTTGTCGGAGTTTATTTGGGATTAGGATCAGAGTGTGAGTTGAAGAAAAAACTATTGTTTTCTTGCCAACGCAACGTGACGACTTTAATTAAATGCATCCTCAGGGTTCTATAACAATGGTTTATCAAATAATACTTAGATAAAATAGTTTATACTCTGCGGCCACGATGTATCTATTGACGATTTTGTAACTATGTTTGGAAGGTAGGTACTCACCAAAAGTAGTTTTTTCCAAATTAAAATCTTGTTAATTTTGGGCATTTTAAAATAGATAGATATTGAAAGTTAAGTTGATCATTTATTCATTAAGGCTTTTAAAAAGTGTAGATACCTGCCCAAATCGGTGATTTGATGTCGGGGACATTTAAACGCCGTATCGTAAGCTATTAGGTACTTCACTTTTGTTAGATATGTAGTATAATATGTAGTGTTTCGAAAAAAGGTGACCCCGTCTCTTGAATAGGTAGAAAACTGAAAAATAATTGGGGTTAGCTCAGTAAAAAATTTTCGTAACGCAATCCGTATTCAAGATCGGGGCCGGATTTAGAGGTCCGGTGGCATATGAACAACAAATGTGTGGAGGCCTCCTCGTGGCCCCAAATTATTTTCCAAATAAAATGAACAATTTTTTTCAGTCGAGTTTTTCAATAAATAATTTATTGTAAAAGTTGTTTACTAGTCGGAATTTGAAAGTCTCTAGTGTGGCGGCCTCTCTTTTGTGGAGGCCCTGGGGCCGTAGCCCCGGATTCCCTCTCTAAATCCGGCCCTTTATCTTGAATACGGATGGCGTTACGAACATTTTTTACTAAGCAAACCCCAATTATTTTTCAGTTTTTTACATATCCTAGAGACGGGGTCCCCTTTTTTTAAAACACCCTGTAGATTACTTAGGTACGATATATTTTTCATTCGAGAATCCCAATTTAAAAAAAAAACAGCTACGTCATTGGCAGACACTCACTCTCGTTGAATGATATCTTTTGTTAAGTGAAATGATACCTTGTAAGCCATTAAGTCGGATAATCCAAAAGGTGTTATCATCTGAAGCAGCGAGCGTACAAAGCACCAAACGACCCCCCTTTTAAAAAGTTTCGGCTGACTCGGACAAATGGCTACCTTTTGGTTAATCTAACTTACGGTTATCGTCGAAACGTTGTCGTGCATTAAATAAGAGAGTCGAAAAGCCTTTTCCAAGTGCGGTGGTATACGCGAGAACATCTGTGCCATCAGCCACAGTACCACGACCAGAGACGTTGATAAAACCATTTTTTGATGGGGGTCGGCCACTGGAAATTATTTATTTTTAAACAACTATCCCTCTCTTTTAGTGCATCAAATGAACAGATCGTACATACCCCTATATTCCATCCAGAATTATACGAGGAATTTTATCAAATATTTGATGGGCATAAACTATTAATAATAGCCTATCGAGAGGCTCCAACTTTATACAAATCTGATCTAACCCATCAACAAGTAAGTATGGTACAAAAATTGCATTATTTTACTACCCTTAAAATTTTTCGTATTTCTTAAAATACGTATATGGACAGTATAATATGGGAGTCCTGTTCCTCGGCGTCTTTGTCAACGGGGCGTGCATGGATAGTGAAAGAGAGGGAGAGAGATACCGTGCCCCTAAAAGGTTTTCGGTTCTTAAAATATTCGAAAGGATCCAATAGAAAAAGTGTAATTATATGCTTCGTGTGTTGAGAATCTGTAATTTTTTGTGGCCCATTTTAACTGCGACAGAAAAATTGTTTTTTTTTTAAGATGGTTCCCAAAATTGAAATTTCGAAACCGGAGACACGGAATTATACCGGGATTTTTTTAATTTAAATAACGTAATTGATTTAAAACTACGTGTATCTACATACAGGACGATTCAAAGAAGAAGGTAGCAACACATAAATGTGTAAAATTGTCGATTAGATTCTCATATTTGAATACTATTTCAATGTTACCTTAAAAACGTTAATAAGCATAATTTTTTTCCGATTTCAATTTCGTTGTTTAAAATTATTCCTTGCCATTTACTTTTTTAATTTAACGTTAAAAACTGTCATAAATATTTAATCTGATTTATAAACAAATATCTAATTTAATTTATCGTATCGTATTCAAGAAACTGTTTTGTTAAAATGCCTTTAACTGAAAGTGAGAGAATCGAAATGATGATTGGTGTAAATTTTTTCCTAGAACCAATAGATTCGGTGAACAAAAAAATAAAATAAAATATCATGATTTTTATTTTTTTATTAAATAAAGAGCTACGTATTGAAAATGGAAAACAGTAAAGATGGAAAATGCAAGAATAAAATACGATTCATAATTAAATGTTGGAAATGACCGCCCCCCGCCAGTATTTCTTATAGTATCACACGCTATTTGAATACGGTTCTTTAAATTGTATTCGTATTAGGTACATTGAATTTAATTTTTTTCACCAAAAATTTGAGAAAAAAAATTAAAACTTAATTTTACTCGCCCCCTGTTAAGGGTGATATTTCCTAAGAAAATTTTGTTATTTGAAAGATCCAGCATAATTTCATACGGGTATCACCTCCATTGTTTTTTCGCATAAATTATGAAACCCTGTGTATATATAATTTTTTTAAAAAATAAGAATCATCGCTATTGTTATACCTGTATCATATAGGTACCTACGTATCCTGTATTCCTGTTAAATTCATCCATGAATATTATTCAATCTGATTGTAATGAAAAAAGTTTTTTAATGGTAGACCTACATTTTTTATACCCAGGTACTTATATTACTAGATAAAGTAAAGCGATATAGCGATATTTTAACTATAAAAATACTTAATTTTATCTAGAATAGTTTATTTAGATAATTTTTAATTAATAATAATAAAAAAAAAATTTACATTTCCTTGGTTTTACGCTTTTATTTCATCTTCTGGTGATAACAATCGTTGACCACATAAAAGGTTTTAGAATACGCGTAATGTAGTCAGGATGAGTGTACGAAAGATTAGATATCAACAACATATTTTGATGGATTGAGAGCTTGCTTCATTGTTCTGGATGCAGAATGATGCGAAGTTTTCTATTTTCCAGAGCTGTCAACTATTAAATAATAAGTAGGTACCTGTGATGTTAATCATCGTACCTACTACTACACTATTGCCACGTACTTAAGCTTTAGTATTAGTTCTAAATAATAATAAGTACCTAAATGAAATGTTCGTTGGTGATGATTATGGAAATGATTGCCGAAAATAAATATTTATTTATGATTGCTATAATCGATTTACACTGAGGAGATTATAAATTATATTTGTTTTGATAAGGTTTTATTATCCTTTGCAGTTTTATCAGTAATACTGAAGCTATAGAAATAATTTACAGTTCTGTTGATAATATATAGATAAGTTCGGCGGCTCGCGTGGGCGTTTAACCATTAAAACAACGTAACAATTTTAAGTGCCCATTTATTTTTATGATTGTAATTAATATGCGTAGTTACCTACATGACGAGTTTTCACAATGTGTCGACTCATAAATTCGTCTTATGAAAAATAATCCGACTAAAATTAATAGCATTGTTCTGTAACAAAAATATAGGATCTCACAACTTCGCTACCAACAACACACACACCAGGTTCTAAGTGACACCTATGGAAATGGCTTAAAAAATTATTTCTCTATTTGGAATTCCCATAACCCTTTAAAAAAGTGAGCGAGAGAGAGAGAGAGAGGAAGAGAGGAAAATAGAGAACAAAAGTAGAAGTAGACACGCTATTTTATATTCTATATAGTTATCAATGCAGCAAAGTAATTCATAATTCTTTTAATAATACATTCTCGTGTATTCTGTAGCTTACCTAATTCAAATGATTAGATATTCCTCAAAAACCATTGTTTTGTATGTATTGTGGTCGTAAAAGACCCTCAAAACAACATAATTTACGATGGAGGGTGTTCCATACCGACTGATTCAAAAAAACTTAATGGCTTATTTATTCAAATCATCGTAAACGATTCAAAATGGCCGAATAGAAAACGCAGGTAAATCTTAACCGCAAACTGTTCTTCGGTGTGTGTGTGTGTGTGTGTGTGTGTGTGTGTGTGTGTGTGTGTGTGTGTGTGTGTGTGTGTGTGTGTGTGTGTGTGTGTGTGTGTGTGTGTGTGTGTGTGTGTGTGTGTGTGTGTGTGTGTGTGTGTGTGTGTGTGTGTGTGTGTGTGTGTGTGTGTGTGTGTGTGTGTGTGTGTGTGTGTGTGTGTGTGTGTGTGTGTTCGTGTGTGTGTGTGTGTGTGTGTGTGTGTGTGTGTGTGTGTGTTCGTGTGTGTGTGTGTGTGTGTGTGTGTGTGTGTGTGTGTGTGTGTGTGTGTGTGTGTGTGTGTGTGTGTGTGTGTGTGTGTGTGTGTGTGTGTGTGTGTGTGTGTGTGTGTGTGTGTGTGTGTGTGTGTGTGTGTGTGTGTGTGTGTGTGTGTGTGTGTGTGTGTGTGTGTGTGTGTGTGTGTGTGTGTGTGTGTGTGTGTGTGTGTGTGTGTGTGTGTGTGTGTGTGTGTGTGTGTGTGTGTGTGTGTGTGTGTGTGTGTGTGTGTGTGTGTGTGTGTGTGTGTGTGTGTGTGTGTGTGTGTGTGTGTGTGTGTGTGTGTGTGTGTGTGTGTGTGTGTGTGTGTGTGTGTGTGTGTGTGTGTGTGTGTGTGTGTGTGTGTGTGTGTGTGTGTGTGTGTGTGTGTGTGTGTGTGTGTGTGTGTGTGTGTGTGTGTGTGTGTGTGTGTGTGTGTGTGTGTATTTATAACATAAGGGAGCAGGAGGGATTAGTATCCAGTTAGAGCAAAAAAATCAAGATGCCCTTTAATAGTAAGTACCTACTGCGAGTTACTGTGTAGGAAAAAACAAAAACATCCAGTAGACATGGTTTTAATAGTCAATAGAACATCGACATCATGGGTGATAAACAGTAGCAGAAACCAAATTTTTTAAATTTTTACCCGTGCGTCATGAGTTATGAAATTTTAGTTAATACAAAATGTTATTAGAGATTAAAATCGTCGTGCAACATAAAATATCCAATAGAGTTAGTTTACATTTTTAAATACAAATCTATTAAAAATATAAAAAATTTAATTATTTTTTATTAAAATTTGTAAAAAACTTTTATTATTTTTTTCCTGGGTTAAGAGCATTGTAAAATTGTTTATATTTCGACGTGTCATAATGCCATTATTATGGATTCCATTTTTAAAATCAAAATGACACACTTTATTGGACTGAGTACTGATTTCATTAAAGTACTGAGGATTATAATAAAGGTATACAATGCAAAAATTTTAAAAAAATATTGAAAACAACAAAATTTACCGATTAAAATTAATTACATTATTGCAATTTGTTAAATTAATGTTGGACATAGGCATCGAAGTTGTTCCATTGTTCTGGTTGTTTATTTGTAACTTTTCGTTTTCTTGTGCAGAGAAGACAATCAGTGAAAAATCCGATAAAAATTTTTGTCCAATAATGGATACCGAAATTCTTTTTTTATTTTTGCATTAATTTTCTATATATCCTCCAGCAAGTGTGTCACTTTCCAGCCACCGTGACGTTTAACAGTGTGAAGATCTACTCAGCCAAAAATGAAGCCGAAGATCTTCAAAAACAGTGAGCCGTGTATTCGGCAGAATAAGGTAACTTTAAAAAAGAAGCAATTGTCTTGCAAATGTCTCCAAAAGTTTGAATACTAACCTCTACTGGCTGATTAGTACATTTGTTGTTTCTAAAGAACAAAAAGTTTTGGCATCGCTGGGTCTCATTCTCGGGAAACATTTGCTTTTGTACCAGGTACCTATTACAATTCTAAAAACAATCCCTTGTGTAAAAACTTTTTTTAATTAAAATTTTTGACTTTTTGGTTTGAAAGAATCTGAATTTTTTTTTAAAAAAGCAATCAGGTGACTAAACTTACTTATGTCAACATTTCTTTTAATTAACAACGTGCTTTGTAACATTGAGTAATAACTCCATAAACTTGAAGACTTTTTCGTCATTGATTGTTCTTTAAAATAGGCCAAAAGTACCTTTTCGTGCGCAAGATTCTCAACATTTTTCTTCTGGCACCAACTTTCATAATTGGCATAAGTTTTTTTCGTATACACTTTTAAACTTTTCAGACATTAATCAAGCAAATGCATTACTAGCTACATTTTCAATTTCTGGAGGTAAATCATTCATTTTACAGAGCTTGATAAACTATTCAATAAATGTAACTTTGGACAATGGCATAAGAATACAAACAAACGTTTACATTACTTGCTGTAGGTAATGCAACAAGAAATCTATTTTTAAAGAAATCGTCGGAATATTAAATTTTGTATGAAATTCGGATCATAAACTATCACAATCTATTAAAGTATAATGTGTGATTTTTGGTAGACTTTTAACATTGGCATTAATTTTGTGCTAAAATTATTTAGGTAGACATCTGTTGGTCAAACAACGTTAACATCTTACCAAACATTAGTGCAAAAAAGAGTGAAACATCTTTTCTTTTTCTTCTTCGGCAAAGATAGTGAAACTTAACGGTTTGATCATAAAACTTTGTCTAGATATTTACATTTTGTTTTAAGTGGATTATTTAAAATTTTGTTGTTGTTGTTGTGAAGACTTAAATAATAATATCGTTAATAGAGTTAAATCTTGGCATGATAATAAGTTCGGCACGAACAAACATTCTTCGGTGGCATGTGTTTATTGTATCCTCAACTAAATTTATGAATAATTGATCATCTTTTTGAACATCAAAAGCCTTTACTTGACTTTTATAAAGATAAATTTACATTTATATGTTGAAGCCACTAACCGATTTTAACAGGGACGGATCGAGATATAGGTACCTATAAAAAGATTGTCTACTAAAGTATTTTGTATAGAAACATGCTGTACATTATTATACAAATGATCATCACTACGTTGCCGCCGCCGCCGTCGTCATAACTTTTAAGCAATTCACAAATTTAAGGTCAGGTTTCAAAAAATTTCAAATTATTTAATTTCATAAATTTCATAGTCCAACTCTGGTGATGATTAATATTTTGAAGCACCTTGTTGAAAATCAATCATGATTTGTGACTCGTGTGTCAGCTACATAAAAGACAGGTGTATAGTTAAGCAATGTAGGTACCTATAGGTTCACTTACTACCTTATACCTATTTTTTATCGTTATTACACCTGACAACTTGACTTACCTGAAATTAAAATATTTATTGGGTATCTAAGTACTATAAATGCTAGTGTCGCGAGAAATTTTTATTTAAAAATATTTTACGACAAAAAATGTCTCGTTCATAATTAAAGTGATTAATTTATAAAAAAAATTAAGATCTTAAAATTCCGTTAGAATCTTATCCTTAAAACCCACTTAGCTTTTACTATATAAGGTACCCACTCAATAAAAAGACGTTTAAAATGGTTTTACCTACTAATAAAATCATATTAAGTATTTTTGTGCCTATAACAAAAGTTGTAAAAAATACCTATTTCAAATTCCTTTAAATATAAAATTAGATTTCGGAAGAGTTTATCGTCATTTTAATAAAGACAAATTCTAAATTTGGAAGCGAGTTATTTTACCATCTTGGCTGATGAGAATTAGGTAGGTAGATGGATATACCTAAAGATATAATTTCTTCTTTGGCGTTAATACTGAAATGTTTAAAAAAGGAGTACCTACCTATTTATATTTAATTGCAAAAAAATGTTTGGTTTGATAGTTTAACGCCACTTACCCCCATATAAAAGTGGTGCGAGGGGTGGGATAATGTGTACCTACGTAAGTAAATAAAAACAATAACTATTTGTATAATTAGGGAGAAAAGTGCCACTTTTCCTTCCGCAGGGTGTAGTAAACATCCGAGGGAGGAAAAGGTACTTTACTCCCGTGCAATACATAGGATTTTTGCTCCTCCCCACTTATTAAACCTTTTTCCTTAGAGTAAAATTATGCCAGCAAAACATTTCCCGAATAATTATAATAATATATTAGGTGGCGTATTTGAATGTTCAAAATCACTTGAATCGCTCTCCATTTTTCAAAAATTCAATTATGTTCAATCAGTGTTTACTATCAGTGAGCCACAGCATACTATGATTTTCTTATTCTTAACCCAAAAAACATATCAAATAATACCAAAATACCTATACGGGATACGTACTTTTTCTCCGTAGGGCGAGAAGTATGAGTTTACTCCCTGATGTGAGTGAGGAAAGTGTGTACCATCCATAGGGGTAGGAGGAAAAAGTTTTAATAGGTCTATAAAAAGTAATTTGCTTGACCTAAGTGAAATCATTTAAAAGAGAGTAGTAAGTATATACGCATTTTATAGTTTAGTTATTTCTAAATTTACAATTCTATTTCACGTTTAAAAAATCATCGCTAAAAGAGATCGCATTTGTTGAAAAACTAATTGAATTATGTATGTGCCAAGAAGAAGAGAGCATCGAGCAAAGATAAAGATCTCATTGGTTGAATTATGATAAAAAACGGCATAATTAACACATTGAATCTTTTGCCAACCATGTTCACAATGAAGAATAAGTCAACTTGATGTAGGTATAGGCCAGTTATTTTGCACGTGAATAGTATTTTTTCCTTTTTTTTTATTTTATTAGCTTGCAAATAACCAAGTTCTTTTGAACATTACGATATTAAGGATCAAATAACATTTAATGATTAATCCTGTAGCACCTACGTGCTTTCTTGTGTTATACCTAATATTAGAGGTTTAGTTTGTTTGTAATGTCGATGTAAGGAAGACTGGCCTAATAACGTAAACAAACCAGTCGTATCGAAGACTGGTTGTCTACAAGACATGGCTGGCTAGATTTTTTGAACACAATACTCGAAGCAGCAGCTATTAACGCTGTTTTATAGCGCGCGGTGCAGCCGGTTACCTGTTCCTTCAACGTGTACGGCCATCTTGAATTTTTCACGTTTTGAATAAATAAGCTATTAACTTTTTGTATGTCGTCGCCGGTGCAGATACACCCTGTGTGTGTGTGTGTGTATGTATGTATGTTTGAGTCGTAGAGGTTAGGTGTGATGAGCTACATCATTTTTTTTCGTTCACGTTTTTACTATTTTTTGGTAACTAACTGTCCCCTTAGTGACTCTTCGTTTGTGATTTAAAGTTGCCAAACTGAAGAGGAATCGAATGTTTTCTAATATGAATCATCGTGAGTTTCTTATAAATTAGTCGAAAGAATGTTAAATTATCCTTAATGTCAAAAATTCAACTGTTTTGCCTACGATATTATCACTTGCATAGAGTAATATGAATAACGACAAATAATAGCTTTGTCAGCCTGTTGTTTATAGCTCGTTTATAGTTATTTTTGATTATTTTGGACTTATTTTGTGTCTGTGAGCTAGTTGTTGTTTTTTAAACATGCAGCTGGTTTACAAAGCGGTTGGAGCAAAATCCAGGAAGTATCTACTGTTCAGTTTCATGGTGCTCTTTTTATTATAAAGGCAGTACTTATCTATTATAACTTTACAGCCAGATTTTCTATTATTGCTAGAGATACAAAATTGTAACCTACATAGGATGATTCAAAATTCGATGTAGATATTTTAAGGACGTATTGCTGGGATCAAAATAAGACTTTTTTTTTCAAATAAACATGTTTCTAAAATGCATCTCCTCCGAGCTACAGCCACTGTAAATTGCATAAAGAAAACGATTATTTAAAATTGTGACTATAATAACGAATATAATTTTTAAAAATTGACATGCCCCCGTTAGGCACTCTATTCATTTTTTTCTTCGAAAATTGGGTAAACCCAGTGTGGAGGGGTTTAGAGGGGGGTCAACACTTTTATTGGCCCAAATTTTATGTTTAAGAAGAGAAACTCCAAATTCAAACAGCATATGAGCAAATCTAAAAATTCGACCTTTTAATTTTTTTGATAAAGTTAATCGTTCGTCAGAAAATCGTAATCAACGCAAGGAAGATACCTATTCTCACAATATCAAACTAACGAAACATTTATAATTAAACAAAAATTAATCTTACAACAAATTTTTTTTGGCGGAGTTAAGTTGGGATTGGGATCAATGTGAGGTGAAGAAAAAATTATTATTTTTTTGCCAACGTTTCAAATGTAATTACATTCATCCTCGGGGCTCTCTAACATACATACATACATAAAGTCACGCCTTTTTCCCAATAGGGATAGGCAGAGACCACTTCCTTCCACTTCCGCTACGGTTCTTACACACATCTTTTGCTTCATCTACTTTCATCAGTGCTCTCATACATGCTCGTCGGCGGTTGTTGGTACTCTTGTCAGCTGGCCTAAGCATTCCTTTATCTATCTTTGTAACCACATCTTCTTTTACACTACAGAGTTCTCTTATCTCACTATTCTTTACTTTATTCAACCGAGTGATCCCGGCTATACAGCCAGGCGTGCCTTTTTTGACACTTACTCTGGCTATTCATAAGGTTATACAGTGCCCCATTCATTTGTTTTCCTGCCAACATCCTTCGCTCAATGTCACTGTCATACTTTCCATCTCTCGTAAACTTTGAACCCAGGTATACAAACTCATTTACTTGTTCCACTCTTTCTCCCTCAATCGAAACTCCACAGCTTGTCATGCTTTCTTCTCTTTCAAAAACCATTACTTTCGTATTGCTTACATTTATTTTCATCCCTTTGATTTTTTAACAATGGTTTCTCAATTAATAAAATAGTTTATACTGGCCACGATGCATCATCAATTGACGATTTAGTAACAATATTTGGAAGGTACTCACCAAAATTAGTTTTTTTTTCGAGTTACAAATCTTGTTAATATTAAGGGTACCTCTACCTAGAGATACCTATTCGTTAATATAGTTTCCTTTAAAGTGATTATGGGAACACCTATACCTACATATTATTTTTGCATCAGATTATGAATAATTTATAAGCTTTTAACTATGCTCGATAATAATTTTATTAAAATTACTGCAAAGAGAGTGTGCAGCTACTTGTTTTACTCGCTCGTATGCCGGGATTATCTATCGTCTTGATTATAATTCATGAATAAAAATTGTCGGCGTTGATAATGTGGATGTTCAACATATATTTATGGGCAAATTATTGAGTAATTGCTTTGCATCATTACCGAGCAATTATAATCAGTCTAGCGTCGAGCAATTTGTTTTATAGATAGGTTTATGCACCTGTCGAGCAAAAATATTAGGGGTACTTATTGGAATTGAGCACAACATTTTTTTATAGGGGGCTACGTTTACAATTCGACTGTAGAAAATGTAAAGAAAAGGAATACGAACAAGCCAACACAAAATATTGTTAATGTAGGTAGGTATCTAGATCTCTGTTCATACTAAAATCATCGAATTTTAATAAAAATGCAAAAAGAATAAGACCTACATGAAAATATAACCGAGATATTCGAATAATGCAATGACGATTGTGTTGGTAGGTACCTACTCAGTTATTTTATTTTTGATGACTAGCAAAAGTATAAGTAAATTGAAAAACGTTGACGAGATTGTAGATGAGAGTGTGCATCGATACTGTGAGAGAGGGTCGTAAGGTACTAAAGAGACGACACATTTATTTCTTTGCTGACATTGTAGATTCGTGTCCGGATAGCGAAATATGCCCACACAAATCGACTCTATGGGGCGCCGTCGTCCATCATTAAAATACGTCCGACCTTTTGTCTGTTTTGACGCTAAACACCAACTATTTACTGGATACACACACAGGTGAAAGCTAGTCAAAACACTTTTTCAAATTCCGCCGCCCTTTGTACCTACACGTTTCGGTGTGATTTCCGTGTGATTTATGCGACAGTGATAATTTAACGAGCGGCCCATTTTGGTATGTCAAAGAAATTATTTTTTTTTGGCTTTGTGTATAAGGTAGATTTTTTTTATAATATCTCCCTTAAACAAAGGGTGCAACGATGAGAACTCGCCGGACATCCTCTGCTAAAATCAGAAATTTCTTATACGTCCCATCTAAGGCGCCGATGACTCGCGAATAAAATATCTATTGGGTGACGGTTGTTCGCATCCCCCAGCCCGTAAAGTTTATTCGAATGCAATTCGCGACAGCTAGCTTAACGAGTTTCAATTAGCTCCATTTAGGTACTGACTTTGTCGGCAGAAAAATCAGCTCCCTTGTAAATTTTCCGAAAACATTGAAAAATTGAATTTTCATGTAAGTACTTGATTTTCGAACACGAATATCGCCTGTAATAAAGATTTTTTCGATGAAAGAACCACACGAAAAAACTGCTCCCGATCCAAACTAAATTGCTCCGTGAAATAATTGTTAAACAATTGATTCGTAGATTTTCCGTCGCATGCGCATGCGCGACCGAGCCCAACCCCACCCCACCCCAGCCCGCAAAGTTTATTCAAACGCAATTCGCAACAGCTATTGTTTAACAATTATTTCATTTTTGCATGCACCTTTCGATGATCTGACCACGGAGCAATTTAGTTTGGATCGGGAGCAATTTTTTCGTGTGGTTCATTCATCGAAAAAGTCGTTATTACAGGCGATATTCGTGTTCAAAAATCAAGTACATGAAAATTCAATTTTACGATTTTTTGAAAAATATACAAGGGAGCTGATGTTTCTGCCGACGTCAGTAAATGGAGCTAATTGAAAGGACTTTTTCGATGCATGAACCACACAAAAAAACTGCTCCCGATCCAAAACTAAATTGTTCCGTGGTCACATCATCGAAAGGTGCATGCAAAAATGAAATAATTGTTAAACAATAGCTGGGGTGGGCTCAGTTCTTTAGAGAATCCTAGAACGAACAATTACGGATGTAGGTATAGGTACACCTACCCTGTTATTTAATTAGTAAGAAAGACAAATCGACGGCGATGGATCATTCTTTATCATAACACACGATACGAGCTCAAACAATCAGCTAATTGAGCATGAGCCAAAACATTGAATTGGTTGGGCTCGCTCATCAGCATCACAGCTGTGTGTGATTTGGCATATATACATCGATTTATTTCTGTTGAAATACTTGCGTAAACCACAAACACCAGAAGAGGCGGTTGGATGCGGTAAAAATACCTACTACAAGTTTTTATAAAAAATATAATTTCCAGTAAAAATTGCTCTTCAGATAAATCTTCACGGAGAATTTTTTCGAAGAACTTACTATTTTGACTGATAATTACCTATTTTTTTTTGTTTGCTTATTCCAAAGATGTACCTAAATGAAAACAACTTACGTTTTAATAATTTTTTTATGTAGATGATAACTACTAATACTTACCCAAGTAAAAAATTTGATGTTCACGCTTATTTGTTAATAAGTAAGGTACACCAACTATTAAAGTGTCAAAAATTTCTTTTAAAAATCAACAAATCCATTGTAGAAGCAACACACTACATACCTATTATAGCGTTGTGTTGTATGAATGTAACATTAAAGAATCGCAAAAACTTTCTCGACCGACAACAATGCGAAGGGCCAATCAAAAAAGGAACATCTAAAACGAATTAGTCACCCCCAAGTCAAAATACATCACAAAGTAACAATAGTTGAAAGTTAACCTTATAATTTGCCGCTTCTGGTCTAAAAGTCATCAGAGTCCGGGTGGCATCGTTTTATCGACAAAAAGGGCACAATACCTGAAAAATCAAACGTCGATACCGAAATAGCGCGGCCCTAGCTTGTACTTTTCTTTGTACTTCCCAATAAGATTAGTTCCTTTTGACATTTTGTGGTAAACAAGGTTAAGTAATTGTCGTTGGCTATATATCACTCCCTTTTCAGACATCAAAAGATATTTTACTGAATAGGGGCGGCAAAGTACACACAACAATTTTTACCTTTTAATAGTAGTTGTCGATTCGGGATTTTAGAATTTCACATTGCGCATAAAGCGTACATTACCTATAGATAAAATATCTCTTCGAGAAAAGTCACCTTTTTTTTTCTTTAGTTAGGTACATAAGTATCTACACCTATATATCTAGGTAGGTACATTAAAAAACCTTTTTTTTTTTTTTCTATTACGTATTAGGTATATTATTTTACGATTATTTATTTGGAATATTTAAATAAAAAAAAATTAAGAATATTATCCACTTGCGAATTTAATCGGTCAAAGGAATCTAAAAAAAACAAACAACTCATCAACACCTTTAGCGAAAACTAAGGCAACTATCTCGAACAACAATCTTAAGACAGATATAAACTTAAATCTCAGTCTCAGATATAGGATGGTAAAGTGCTACACGTCTGGTCTGTCCTCTTGTACGGAGTCGAGGCATGGACGTTGAAAACAGCAATTATCAACAAACTAGAGTCCTTCGAGATGTGGACCCTGCGACGAATGCCGAGAGTATCGTGGGTTGACCATGTGACGAACGAGGACATACTCTGAGAAGAGCTAGAATGGTAGACCGTGAACTTTTCGGAAACATCAAAAAAAGAAAAACTGGCTACCTTGGACACATACTACGTGAAGAACGTTATCATTTCCAACGTCTTATTCTGCAGGGTAAAATAGAAGCAGAAAAAACAGGAGTAGGTAGAAGAAAATTATCCTGGCTACGAAACATACGACAATGGACAAAAATACGGGACTTCCAGGCACTGCAAAATGCTGCAATTAATAGAATCATATGATGAGAGAAGCGATGGACGCCTACGCGGAAATCTGCATAGCACTTTAAGAAGAAGAAGGCAACTATAGCAAACAATTTTAAAGTTAACATGTAAATTTTTTAAAAAAAAATACACGCGTATCTATATAATTTGTACATTTTGCAGCCACGGCATCATTTCGGCCTAACCACTCAATCATTAATTTTTATAAAATAATATTCGAGAAAATAAAAATATCCCATTAAAAAATAAGCAATTATTCGACGATTAGACAGACGCAGACGACGGCGATGTTTTGAAAATACATGCCATAGGTATCATACCTATCTATTTTTTATATTTACCTACTTTCTTTTTAAGCTAAGTGCCAAAACGGTGTTAACAATTTTATTGATAGATATTTTCATTTGTGTAATAAGCAGTAAATAATAAAATTTATATTATTAGTTTTAATGTGAGCAATCAATCCGAGAAAGGAATAAATTGCTTCTGCAACTATCATGTTGCTATTAAAAGGATTTTTTTTTTAAAATAGATGTAAAATTGCTTGGTACACCAAGAAAACTAATTTAGGTATTAAAAAAGAAAGACGCTTCCTTCTTCTCTATGATTTTATGACGCACCAAAACACGAAACATTTTTCTTTTAACTTAGGTATTCGAAAGTAGGTAGAGATACCTACCTACAAAAAAACGCTATTGTAATTCGATTGATTAAAGATCGAGAAAAAATGTTGCTAAATAATTTTGACAGACAATCCTCGAATACCTATGTAAAAAGATTAAGATTATACAGGGTGATAACCTGATATAGGTAGATACTTCAAATCTGAAAATTTGGGTTATTGGGTTTTCGAATAAGTATGCCCAATTGATCTATAATTATTTAGAGCTTTCTACAATTTCCGGTTATACCGGAAGTTGACTGAAACTTTCTTAATTTAAATAGAACACCCTATATATTATTACGTATTTCGATAAAACTACTCTTGAGAATTCTCTCAATACGGGATTTCAAATTGCTCAGGTCCAATCGAAGATATATCACCTTACTTTACTCAGGTAGATACTCGATAATTTGTTGCAATTATTACTCAAGTGTTTGTGTGTGTGTGTGTGTGTGTGTGTTTCTCAGTGTAACTGTAATTACGCGGGTGTAGGAAGGAAGGACTATTTCTTTTAAATAATCACAAGGTGCCGGCCCCACACGAGTCGAAAATAATATTTTATTTAAAAATTTCATTAAATACCCACTTTCATTAAATCTTCGTCTCATTTTCTTATTTTTTTAAACAATTACAGAAAAAGCGTTACACACAATAAGTATACGTAGATAGGAGTACCTACCTATTTATTATTATGATTGCTTTGACCCTCTTTATTTCAAACGTAACCATTATCTTGTAGTTTTGACACGCGCATAAAATAAGCATTATTATTTAATAGCTATTTGTATTACTAGGGAGAAAAGTGCCACTTTTCCTCACGCAGGATGTAGTTTACTGCCCGACGCGAAGCGGGTATTTGAACCTGAATACACTGACGTGTTAAACAGATAGCTGTACCATTTAGCCACCACGCATTCTTACTTCAAACGTCCAACATTAGATAAACAAATTATATAATTGTGAAGTCATGTTTGTTCAAAATAAAAGTTACTCAGGGATTTGAACCTAAATACACTGTCGTGCCCACTGTTTTTTTTAGGCTTAGATAATGATAAAGTAAATGAAAGCGAGTCAACTGTATCTATTGAAGAATGTTAATTGTTATACATAAGGTAAATTTTATATTAAATAAGTAAGTTGCATTCATTAATAATCCTCACCCAAATAATCATTTTAATTATAGCTAATAAAAAAGTAAGTAAGTATTTGTTACGTTAAATACTTTCAATATTTAATAGTTTCTATACGCAAATAATTTAAAGTTAACACTTCTGTCGGGCGTCCCGAGACGCATAGGTACCTACTTTTTTTTTTGAAAATTTATTTACAGCACAAATAACGAATTTATCAATATATGTGATATAATTAAGAACACAAGTATTTATCTATTATTTAGAATTTTTTTATGTTAATATTAAATGTGGAGTTTTGACCAGCACTTAGGTATCTATATGCACACCATTGGAAGAAAATGGTGTTTGAATAGGAGCTTCAGTATTTGAAGCATTTTTGCTTAGCACATTGTAATGGTGGTAACTTCTAGTAGTGGTCAAGTTCAGGTTCTACATTATTTATCATTATTTAATCGGAAATTTTTCTTTTTTTTTGTAATAGGTCAAATGCATTAGATTTTTCTTTAATTTCGATTACTAGCTCTTTAAATGAGGCAAGTTCCTGGCAAAAATCAACTGCATGTAAGTCTTTTGAATATTTTAGAGCTAGATCGGCTCCATTAATTTGCAGATATTTAGTCGAAATACTCGTATTTCTAAACAGTGGCAACCGAGAAAGACGACATTTTTATGTAGGTAGACGACTGTTTGCGCTCTTGTTTCAATTTCTGTTAAAATTTTGCCAAATACTACTTTGGAATAATGTTTGACGTTCGACCGTTCGTGTTTATTAGGCTCAGCTAGTGTAACATCAACTTGGGATACGTTCATAAATCCACTTAAGATTCTTATATGTGTTCAAAAACCAACTGGGCGTTTTAAATTCAAATGAACAATCGATAGAACTACGTGCCCTGGAAGCTAGGCGTTTTGTAAAACAATTTTTTTTTCAAACATTATATCATGATTTTGGCGCCCCCTTAACATGCCGCCCTTGGCAGGTGCCCTGCCAAGTTTGCCCCCCGGTAGATCTGAGGCCGAAGAGTATAAAAATAAATTAAATTAACCTTCTTATAACGGCAAGTAAACAAAGCATAAACATTAATGGTGTGCAATTGTTCGATCTGCTTTAAGCAATCAAATATAGATTTCTCCGCGGCGAGCCATGAAGTATAACTATGTATGTATATACCTACCTACCTACCTACCTACCAACGCGAATTTGTGATCTGTGATCTGTGCCGCTAATGTCTCAATAATAAATATAATTTTCTTCGGACGAATGAATAATTACCTCATCAAAATAAGAATGGGTAGGTACACTGGCTCGCTCTCGTAAATTAGTGAACAACACATAAGAGTACTCACAGTAAAACTTAAAAATGAAAAATTACCTTCTTGATGGGGTGGTCCTTCTCGAAAAACGTAGTTTGCACCATTTATTTTAACACGATTTCGGTTGAGTTTCGTCTCTCGGCTCTTTTAAGGCCATTGCTTATTTTAAAACTGTAGTCAGTTTTCTTCTATTACGTCAAGTTTATGCTCAAAATACAGCTTTTCTCTTAATGTCACTCAACGAGGATTTGACAAGTATCTAACCCTTTTTTTGTGTATATAACACGATGAACACAATCTTCTACAAAACACCTTCATGGAAACCATATCTGACAATTTGACAATTTGGAATCATTTTTTGACAAGAATGACATTTGTGACGTCATGACTTTTCTCTTCTATAGTTTTATTCATGTGACAGACAGGATGACGTGTGTGTGTGTGTGTGTGTGTGTTTTTATTAATTTTATTTATTTCTAATGCATATTAAATAAAAAATTTAGCTTTCTGCACTCCTACTCCATATAAACTGTAACTGTGCCAAATCTTGTACTCCTCCGTCTGCGTAATTTTCGTAAAAAGGGGTTCAACATTTTTGCTTTACGTACCTACACTTTAACAGGATTTCCATTTTTTAAAAACCTTTTTAAATCATATTATTTATATCATAAACACGATTATAACGTACGTTGGCTTTGAGCCAAAAATCGACAGATCTGAGCGTTTTTCTAAAATTTTGCCGAGGTTCCTGCAAACGGCTCTGTTTAGTTTTCGCTTGGCCACTCTTGGCGTGGACTGAATAAAATTAATATTTGACATTCTACAAATAAATGAAAGTACCTATTGTTTTTTTTTAATTTCTTCTTTACATTTTCAATATTTGGTAATAATTTTTTATGACGCATTATAGACGGATGGATTATTATTTTTCTGCCAAAACGCCTCTCTGTCTGTCGTCATAATTAGATTTTATGTAACAATAATTTTAACAAAATTAATGCTAAATGTATCGTACCAAACGACGTTCAAATAAGGTTGATATTCCATTATTCCCTTTAATAGCCTGACACGATAAACTGGACCAGGTGATTAACAGATGTCTGAATAGTAGTGTGCCCTACGTGGGTTGGAAGGGGTACCGATTACGCTTCTCATTGGCCAGAGTGCTAGGGCCACGCCCATTATCACACAGTCTCCGCAGATACACCATGTGTGGCATATGACTTTGATATGGAGGAAAATACCGAGCTCCGGATGAACTTACGAATACCGCTCGACTATCGCTTATCTACCTAAATAATTTCATAAAATACTAAATTAGTAATTGGAGAAATAATGTTGAAGAATAGTTGAGAGTTAAGTACCTACCTTCCAACTTTGGAGTTGGTAGGTACGAACGTTTAAGGAAAAAATATTGATGTTGGTAGGTAGATACCTACAAGGAGAGGGTGTATTAGAAAATGATCCTCATTGTTAAGCTTAAACTAATATTTTATTTTATGTAAAATGTTGAACTAGCTCCCGTAGAAAAAACATTTTGCTTTTATTGGAAAAGTACGTAGGTACCCTAACTATTTAAAACAAATTTTTTCTCAAAAACCAAAGCTATTTTAGATCATTACTTTAGCTGCACTAGTCGCTAAAAAAATTGGGATTCTTGTAAAGTGTTCATTTACCACTGTTAAAAGCTCAAATAAAAAAGATAGTAGGAGAACCTTAGGGTAGCTACCTATCTAACCGTTTCCTAATCTATTTAGATAAAACCAAAATTGTAATATCGTTAACATTTAAATTTAGTAGGTACCCCTTACGCAGTCTAAATTTCTGATTCCTCAAAAGGTTATCAAATCTGGTTGAGTAGCTGTGACAGTCTGAATTTTTTTATACTTACTTATATTCATGTTTCCTATACCTAATGGATATCCAGAAGAGAGTTTTAAATGAAAGAACAAATGGAACAGACATAATTTTCAAATTTATGAAAAACGGCCCACAAGAATTCTGTCTACCTACCCCCTCCACCCCCCCTAACATAATTCTAAAGGCCTTGTTTTGAACTATGAAAATTGTATTGATATGAAATGATGCTCTCCAGAGAATGATCGAGTTAGAAATATAGGTATGTATGAAAGAGATAGAAATTTGCTGTCACGAGAACATCGAAGCTAAGGATTGGTTTAATTCTTCTAAGCATGAACATTACATTCTTGCGGTTGGGCCATTGGTATAGGCACCTATGTCGCCTAGATCTTTGATCCTCTGTGACAATCGCTGGGTTTTAAGGGCATCAGAATTCCAGTCCACTGGTTTTGACAAACCTCAGGATTTATGTTAGCCCTGTCTCATTTAGATAACTTGGATCCATTATCATGCGGCCCCAGGTTTGGTACTTGTACACCGCTAGCATCGGGCAGCAACACAGAAGGTGTATGCTGCTCTCTTTCTCTTCGCCGCATAGCTGGCAGTTTTACGAAGTAGGTACGTACGTAGTGCAATATTTTTTACTCAAACGCATTGTCCAAACACTCCGGAAGCAACCGCCCCCCAGCTTATTATTATCGTCTTAACAAAAACATTTTTCCCGTGTAGTTGCTAAAAAAATCCCTTAATATAGAAAAGAAAATCACTTTTACCAAGGAGCCACTCAAAACGATGAATAAAAAATAGGTACCTACCTACCTATGAAAAAATGTCACAAAAACCGTATAATAACACCACGACGATGATGATACCTCGACAAAATGGAAACTTAAATTAATAGCGAGCCAAAGCCCTCTTATTATTTCCGGAGAATTTACCATGTCATTATTTTGTCACCTAACCGGAACGTGCGATCGTTCAATAAAATGTATTTGCGCTCAAATTATAGAGCACGGTGCTGATTGTAGGTACCTACATCCTGTTTAAAAATATTTATTTCTCAGTTAATAGTTTTAGGTAAAACTCCTAAAAACGCAGCATCCGTAAGTAGGTATATCTACTAGGTAGGTAAGGTACCTAACATCTTTTTATATACCTAGATACTTAAGTATATCTACTTACTCATTATTTTACTGTGCTAGGTCATTTTTTTTATAGTACTTTTAAAGGCAGTCAGGGGATAAGTAGGTAGATACCTATACCTACTTTAAAGAAATTTTAAATAGATAGGTACCTACTTTCACTGGACCATTACTTTGAATTAGGTATATTTGAATCTATTTTTTAAATATTTTATTTGCCTAGAGCTCTTTCGTTCATTTGTTGTTATCAAGTAACGCAGTGATTTTACCGTAAACATTGAAAACCCTAAAAAGGAAGGTTAATCAACAAAACAACAGAAATAACTAAATTGGGCGCTACGATTTAGTTGTATTCTTTTCGTTCCTGATCTCTCTAGCCTAATCAATATAGGGAAGAAAAGTTTTAAATAAAAAAGTAGGTAGGTACCTTTTGATCAATTGAATATTTTTATAGTGTTTAGTACGTTTTTATTATAAATATTTAAGCTTTATTACGAAAAATAAATAATACTTATATTATATATATATATATATATATATATATATATATATATATATATATATATATATATATATATATATATATATATATATATATATATATATATATATATATATAGGTACAGGGTGTGAGTAAATAAGTGCGACAAACTTCAGGGGGTGATTCTGCATGAAAAAATAATGACAGTTTGCTTTATAAACGTATGTCCGCAAATACATCGTTTCAGAGATACGGGGTATTAAAGTTTTTCATGTATTAATTGACGACTTTGTAACAATGTTTGGAAGATACCTACTCACCAAAATTAGTTTTTTTCACAGTCAAAATCTTGTTAATTGTTAAGGATTTTGACTCAAAAAAAAATACTTTTGGTGAGTAACTTCCAAACATTGTTATACAATTTTTAATTATAATAATACATTGTAGCAAGTAATACTATTTTATTATTTGAAAAACCATTGATACGGAGCCCTGAGGATGAATTTAATTAAATTCGAAACGTTGGCAAGAAAGTAATAGTTTTTTTCTTCAACTCACAATGATCCCAATCCCAACTAATCTCCGCCAAAAAAAAATTGTTGTTTAAATATAAATGTATTGTTGGTTTGATATTGTGAGAATACCGCCCTTGCGTTGATTAGGATTTTCTGGCGAACGGTTATACTTATCAAGTAAAATAAAAAACACCGAATTTTTAGATTTCAACAAGATCATGTTAAGTATTTGAATTTAGAGTTTCTCTTTTTAAACATAAAATTTGGATTAATAAAAGTGTGGACCCCCACCAACTCCCCTAAAACTGGGTTTCACTTATTTTCGAAGCAAAAAATGAATAGAGTATCTAAAAAAACGGGGCATGCCAATTTTTCAAAAAATTAGATTCGTTATTATAGTCACAATTTCATATATTTTTTTTAAGCAATTTACGGTGGCTGTAGTTTGGAAGGGGTGCATTTTAGTACACATGTGTATTTAAAAAAAATGTCTTAGTTTAATACGAGCACAAACGTCCTTAAAATATCTACATCGAATTTTTAATCACCTTGTACCTATATAAGTTCCTATTTAAAAAATTTGGGATGCTTACTTTAGGCATAGATTATTAATCTATGCTTTAGGAAAGAAATATCATTATTTTTATCAGTTTTTAAGTTAACATTTATAAACAACTAACATTCTAATAATTTTGACTAGGTAGGTACCCATAGTAAACGATATCTTCCGACGATTTCCAAAAATTATGCAAGTAGAAGCCTTATTTTTTTTTTATAGCAGCCCCAACTGTGTAAGTACGTTCAAAAAACCACTCGATAACCACCAACATAATTGCGATAATTTTAAATACATTGAATTTGCTCAAACAATAAAATTATCCAGGACCGTTTCGATCAATACCTATTCAAAAAAATAAAAATCGCAAACGGTTAAGTAAAAAATAGAGAGTTATTTGATTTATTTTTGTGTAAAAAAAATGTTGCGACTTAAGTAAAAATTTTATAAAAAAAGAGGATTTGTTAGCACTTAATAGTAATACCTAGGTACTATCACTGTTTTAATAGGTAGGTAGGTCGTACTGCCTATTGCTATTCGTCCACATAAACTGTAGTTTTTTATTGTAAAAAAATACGTTTTACACATTAAGGTGAAATAAGAAAAAATAAAATATTATGCTGTTCATTTTACCAATACAAGTTTATAGATAACTATAGGTATCTATTGTTTTAAAATCCGCGTATTTGTATTATTGTTGATGTATTAAAAAATAAGTAGGTACCTATATATATTCAATCTTACCTACAAGGACCTCAATACCTTCCGACGACTCTTGGCCTCAAGATATAGGTATTCCTTGGGTCCGTTTACATTTTATCTTTCTTATATTTTAATAAAAAAAATTATTTTAACTAATCACAATTAATTAATTCGAATCAACTGTCAAATCTTTGCCATTTAGTAAAAGCCCAGTATCCTTGAAATACGAAGCAGGTATAGTTCACCTTGCACTTGGTTGTGAAAAATATGGTTTTATTGTTTATAATTACATCTCCGGCTTCCGTCATCGAGGCGACGTAGGTACCTATTATATAATATACCAATTTTTAAATTTAATTACAAGCTTGTAAACACAAATCAATGAATCAAGTTCCTCGGTACTTCCTATCGAATGGTTGGTAATGCTATAAACAAAAAAAAAGACACAAAAATCCAGAAATGGTAGATTTGCAGTCGTTGACCTCTAAGCATTATATAGTAACCTTTTTATTTTGTAAACATCTTTAATGTACCTACAGACACACTTATGTTACAGTTTTACTATTTTAGTAAAGATTTCAACATATTGGTGTTGTAATGACTTTTTTTACATTAAACTACATATTTGTTTATTGCAATTGTTGTTAAATTTTATTAATATTTATTAAAGTTGGTTTGTTCATTCATTCCTCATGGCAGGTAAGGCAGGAGTGTGTTACAATACTTATTTAGATGATTACATTGGGTTAGTAATTTAGTTAGTTATTTTTCCCTATTCATTAAAACACTTTCCAGTAACTTCGCGTGCTAAGTAGGTACTTACCACACGAGACTTTGAAAATGTTTAATTTGTTGTAACGTGAAATTCTATAAAACGATTCCGATCCCCTTGATCCGGTTCTGTTAGAAAGAAAATAATGATCTCTCGGGGGCCCAAACAATTCGAAATGACAGAGGGCAACCCAAAAATACAAAACTCTAAATTACTCGCAATATGGCGTCCGGTAGGCGGCTAGCGCTCGATTGGTCCATGGAAAAATAACAGCTGTACATCGGGCTATTAATGAGCCCCATTAAGGCATGCCGAGACCAATATTTGGTTTAATACACACCAGAATAATGTGAGAGCATGCGGTCGATCGTAGTTTATCTCTAGACACCCCTCCTGTACCACCCCGCCAGGATCTGCCCTTAGCGGTCGTTTTTTTTTTGTAGGTCTTTACACCTGTCAGGTAGGTACCTACGTTGGTTTTTTCTTCTTATATAATTAAGAGGGGATGATACCTTTTCACACAAACACCACAAATCATCTACCTACCTACGAAACGTAATCTAATCAACTATTTTTTTTAATGTTGAATATCTGCCTCGAAATTTGTTTATTAGTAAGTAGGTATAATAGATATATTCACACTCAAACTCGATAAACGAATTAACGAACCATTAACATAATTATTTAAAGGAAACATGCATCGAGATATTTTCCAACACGGACACAAAATCTCCGTGACGATCCAACAACAACCTTTTAAGCATCACAAGCTCCCCTTTTAAAGGGACCACCCTCCCCATCTTTAAAGGAGCGCAAAAATTTAGCGATTTTAAAAATTGTACAAAATGATTTTTGGTCAAAAAATTCTATTTATTACAAATATTATCATTAAATTTTCAAGGTTTTTCGAAACATTTGTTTGACAAAACTTTAATAAAGATTCAAGGCGTTATTTATTTATTACAATAGTGTAACGTTTTACTTGAATCACACTCAGGGTTCGAATTTATTTGACACATTTATTTATGTAAATTAGTGATCAATGATAATCAACTTCAGAAAACAGACTATCGAAAATTCGTGATTAGTCGGGAAGGTACTGGAACATCCTCGTCGTTGGCATTGACGTCACCGCACCGCTTACGTAACATATTCCAGTGGCGTATCGCAAAATCGTTATAATAGGTAAATTATAATAAATAAATAAATTTTTAAAACGAATCGTGAAAATATTCACACGTGTTCGTAGTGCGTAGGTATATATAAGTTCTGCTGAATGTTTAGCCCAAAGTGGAGGAGGAAATAATGACTCCTCAGATATATAATAATTATCTATCAAATAAACGGAATACCTACATTTGAATCTTTTCATCGTTTGGTGCTATCGAGAGTAGATCGAATACAAAACAATCACTGACTTTAACAGGATTTAAGAAAGTAATAGGCAAAAGTCATTTGAGCCATCGCGCCGTATCGGAATTTTTATCTTTGTAGACACACAGATACTAAACCGATTCGTTGAATATTTTTATCCGTGACTGTAAAAGATTAAATCGGCATCCGATTATTTGAGCTAATGGCCAAACTCGTTCGACAGCCGCGTATGGATTCCTCTTTCAAAATCGATAACAATTTCAGTAATGTCCAATCTTATAGGTACATTATTTGGTAGATATTTTAATTACATAACTAAATAATTTTTCGAACTCTTCACTACGATTGTTACGACCTAATAAGGAACAAATTAGAGGAATATAGAGTCCGTATATCGTAAAAAACTGACAAAAAAATACTAGTTAAATGAGCCATCTAAATATATTCCGATAAATTCAATACCTATTTGATTTGCAAGGAAATATGGCGATTTCATCAAATGTATCCTTAAAAAGTAAAAATTGCATGTTTCAATGTTGGCGTTTGTCAGAATGTCGAAAGTTTCTATTGACGTAGTGATCGTTAAAAGTAAATTCTCTTGAAGTTCCCGACGGATGGACTTTTGCAGGCTTCTCCGATAAAACAACAGCCTTTCTTCTGCAAGAAGTGCTTACAATTTGGCAGTTCAACTCTTTCGTTCCGAATATATACCAACCAAGGAGCATTAAAAATGTTCCTTAGCACTCGGTTTTGGAATACTTGTAGTCAATTGTAATTGGTTTGTTTGGTACAGCCCCATACTTGGAGATTTAAGTACTTGCTGGTAAACCTACACCTTGTTTATAACAGAGACATTTGGGAATTTCTTCCTAACCTAACCAATACAAATTTTTATATATGTCTTAATTGTTCTGTTTTATTTTTTATATGCTCTTTCCATTTTCTACCTATTTTGTAGACGTGCTTTATATCTACAGCAGCACCACCACCCTGTGCATAAACTAATAATTAGGACTTTTTTATGTGTTTGTTCGGGGTGTAAATAATTTTAATTCTTGTCCAATATACCTACGAAATAAATATAATCCCTATTTACAATTTTGTTCTCATCCTTTTCATTACACTTGTCTTTCACACACATGTGCGGAATAGCACAACTTTTTCTTTTTCGCAGAGCTAGTAAAACGGTCTCAGATGAAATGTTCGCAATATGTAGGGGTATATAACATTTCGGGGTATTCGCGAGAAGATGGCTGTTGAAAAGATATCAACCGAATGTTTTTGGGTAACGGATGCTCCTAACGACTTGTCTTATACAATATAACTGCAGCTATAGCCCAGACCCAACATGTGGCGATAATATTCGTACATAATATCTATAGAGCAATATAAGATAGCCACATTTGGTCGTTTAACACGAAAAAAGGTGTTTCATCGTCAGGAAAGCGCGTCTAGTGTCGTAAAATATTAAAGATTAGTTTTTCTGAAAGTTTTATCTAAACAATTTTGTTTAAAAGTTTACTAGTTTAACGATACAGAGCGTCGATCATCGATGGTAAAATACACACATTAATTCATATTATTTAATATCTACTTAATAACTAATGTGGTGGTTATACAATAACACTGGCTTAATTAATTCGATGGTGGCAATCGCGCGTTTGCGGACGATTTTCCTTAAAGTCGTCCAAAAATGGTTGTAGGTAGTGCGCAATAAAACATCCGTTGCTGTGCATGAACTGATTATGTAAGGGGACGGTCGTCGTCGTGTGTCATACGCGCGATATCTACGTTATATTATATCGAGTCATATTTGATAAATTAAAATAATATCAGGTGAAACGAAAGGTATTAACTAACAATACGAACACAAAAAGAGACAGATTATAAGGATTATAATAAGGATAGTAGGTACCTACCTAAATATTATTTCGACTTACGTAAAGTTCGACTGCTGTGTATGAAATTCAGGTTCTCTAACGTTTCTTTTCATCTAGATGTTCTGTTGTTGTTCAGCGATTCTAGAAGTTGTTCGTCTAAATCTGGGTCGCCTGTTTGTTCGAATTTATCACATACAGTTTTTGGCATTCTTCGTTCCAGCAGGGAACATACGATTTTGTAACACCACGGGGGATGTGTTTTTTGGCTGCACTAATAATCAATGCCAAGAACAACCTTTCGTAGGTTTCGATTCCACTTTGCCCTTCAAAATTTCCATCTAGGGAGGGGTAGTGAGTCAGTAATAGGAATGGTTGTAACAAGTGTTGATGTGATTATAGGTCTAGGTATGTTGTGATTTTGGGAAATGGACGTTTCTGTGAGCATTGCCACTATTGGTGAGATCAGTGGATAAAAACGAATTTAGCTAGTAGGTCTTGATTCAACCAAAAAAAAATATAATTTTGATTACTCATAAGCCGTATGAGGACGTACCCCTATTTAGGTACCTACTTATTAATTTTCTTTGATCCCATAACAATACAGTAGCCAAATATGAGTACTTAGGTGCCTACCGTTTGTAGGAGCCACGGAAGTTGCTGTTATTTATCGGGGTACTTTTACAACTCCTCAGCAATGTGAGAATTCCATTTATTCTATCTAGTTCAAATTGCTTTAAAATCCTGCTCGCGTAGCAGAAAGGAAATATTTGTTTTTAAAAAATAATGATTGTTGACAATTTGGATAGTGTCAAGTGTGATCCGTCAGTTTTAAATTTTTTTTTTAAATATAATTAATAATCAGAATATTCGATACATTTTATGAGTTAATTTGCTCACAAGTGCTAGATATATAGATAGGTATCAAGGTACAGCCGCTATGTCTTGATGAGGTTTTCATGAGCGGATGTTTTTTCCGCATCATCGGATCCACCTTTAAATAATACCTTCGTTCGACCATCCAATTTACAAAAATAAAAATTAGCGTGAATTTGTTTACAACGCTAACCGCTTTTTTTTGTAGGTACATCTACCAATTTTAATAATATACCTAACCACTTACACAATCATCATTGTGGAAGTTTTTTCAGTGTACTTAGATACATGTTGTATCCCAATAAACCGATAAACCGGTTCTATTCACAACTCGACCACTTTGATGTCACTTGTCGGACAAATGTACAAGCTGAATATAATAACGTTGGAAGATGTTCATTTCGAGAAATAGCGATGGGAATGCGTCGTTTCTTTGGAAAGGTTCCGCTCACATACGTCTTTACATTTTATTAAAATTTCGGTGTTTATAATAATCACCTGAATTTTTCTAAAATAACACGTCGAGACAAAATCAAATACCTAATTCGAGGTCAAAATTTATAGTAGTGAAGCAATACCCTACCTGTAGGTATCACCTACCTATCACATTCATTTAACGACGTTATAGCCCACTGTGGGTTTTCGTCCTTTCAGTAAGTAATTTTCTTCCATTCGGTCCTGTTTCTACTCAAATTCTTCCAACCCTTAATTTTCATTGTTTTAAGGTCGCATTCTACTTCATTTATCCATCTTTTCCTTGGGTTTCCTCTATTTCTTCTATCCACTAGTTTCCACTCAAGCATTTTTCTTGGTGTTCTGTTTTCATCCATCCTCATGACTTGCCCTGCCCAAGACAGTTTCCGGCTTTTAATGAATTTTACAATGTCTCCTTCTCATACTAAGTACTTAAAACCCACCATCACTGCTGGAGCTGATATAAAAAAATGTAGGTATTCGTTCCCAAGTAACGTTGAATAATAACTATCGTCTCCTTTATCGAGCAATGGTTTGAAGAATTCTACTTCTTTCACGAGTGGCGTGTCTGTCATGTGGCCTATAAATAATGCAAACCGTTGACAAATTGCCCTTTCTACTTTACAAGCTCTTATTGTTATATTTGCAAAAATCCTGTCGATTTGCACACAATTATTCGCTTGCAGGAACGGACTTCCCTAATTAACAATTCGATATATAGGTGGGTAGGTACGTTTTGCTAAACACACAGGTAGTTACACGAATTTTCCAACAATGAATTAATTTTAAAATGATTTTTCTCTTTGGATGAAATCAAATACGTAAGTAGGCACCTGTGTTGTATTTTCCACAATTTGAAGAATATCGGTTAAAATAAATAAGTATCAACCTTAAGACATTATAACAATATAACAGTTAAGCAAAAAAATAACGATAAAATGTTAAATTTTACTCTGTGTTGAGAAAATATCTAACTAATTTTTTTTAATCCCTGCAATATCTTAAGTTTAAATTTACTTCATATCGTAAGAATAAATTAACGCAATTAACAAAACGGGCAAATGCTGCCCCTTGTCGCCTTCAATTTTAGCACGGTAATTATCGGTACTTGATAACGAGGTTTTTCGAATCTTTGTGTGATCGAAACATACCTTTTAAAAATTAACGAGAACGAATTAAGATTTCGAGTTAAAACATTTAATTTTACGGATTGAAATACAAATTTTCAGAAAGAGGGCATCAATCCTATCTTTCTGTCTACTCTGTTTGACCGCTAGAAGTTTGGGGGGCGTCAGCCCCACCTTCGTGGTTGAGTAATTGCATTTGTATTTGCTATCGTACGTTGATCCTGTGTTCGCGGAGATATTGGAACGAAAGACGTTGCAATCGACTTTATGCTGCATCCGATGTGGCACGAGCTCTTACATGGAGCGGAAAAGGTAGATCGTGAAAACTCACACTAGGGATTCCTATTACATGCATTGGAACCAACGAACATCATTTTATGTCAAGTTCTTTTTTTATTAAAGCCGGTTACATTCTTTCCGTCGATTTTCGCTAACTTCGACCACTACTGAAGTATTGCTCGCACATTTGGGGTTCAGCACCGAGGCATTCTCTTCGTCTTTAAGATTCCATTCAGAAAAGAGCCATTCGCTTGATAAACAGCTCAACTCTCACAGATACCCTTCACCCTCTAGAACATAGAAGAAGAGTTGCAGATCAGACACATTACTCTACAGATATTTCCAAAGCAGATGCTCCAGAGAAATAAAAACTCTTGTACCACCATTGGCCACATTCGGCCGAAGAACTCGTCACGCTGATCAGTCACACCCAATTTATCTTAACATTGACACTACAAGGACCAATCTCCATCAAGAATCCTTCTTTTACAGGGCTGATACGAAATGAAACAAGCTTCGAAAATCAGTTTTTCCAGAGAACTATGACCTGCAACTTTTCAAAAATCGGGTCCACAATTATTTTCTTTCTATAATCCCTAAAAAAAGCGTGGTACCTTACTTCAAAGGAATTCAATCTCTCTTCAATATTTTAATTAAATTTGAATTTACAAGTAGATAGTTGAAAAGCTTCTGGATTAGTGTGTACTTACAATTGAACAAGTAGCCTGTCTTCGTGCTGGCCAGCGAACCTCTCGATTTCTTCTTTGGCGGAGAGCGGAGAGAAGGAATATTGAGATCTCTATGAATGTCGCTGATTTTGAACACATATCTTATTATAATGTAGGTAGGTACCTATTATAGCCAGCCGAGAGTTTTTTCTGCAAACCAATATCTAATGTTTTTGTGTTTGAGTTCGGAGTTTTACTCTTATGTTATTTTCATCACAACTTTGCATTCACGACAATCTTTCCTATAAAAAAATTTCCTCAGCCAAAATATCACCCCTAAAAGGTGGTGAGTAAAATTAAGTTATTATTATTATTATTAAGGCTACCTGCATCTGCTAGGTTGTTAGGTTAAATTAAAAAATTAATTTCATTAAATTATTTTTTCGAATAAGTATTTCAATCACGATTACCTATCTCTAAAACAGTAAATTTTTGCGAGATGAAACAAGTATACCTTTTCTACGTAGAAACGATTAAAAATTCATTTTTAATGATTCAATTTTACAAAAAATGTAGCATAAAAAAAGTAGGTACATTTTAAGTTACTCAGTATAGCGTTCGTAGTGCCCTGTATGTGCTAGACTGAAACTGATTAAAGATTATGATTTTTCATCACAAAAAAGCTCCGTTCACCAACTTTTGTGGAAATATTTTGAACGCTGTTAAAATTACGCTTAAAAAATTACAATTAACGCCCTGTATCTTTTTTAATATCAAGAATTTGACTAGGATAAATTGTGTTGTATCGCGATATTTTTATACAAGTTGCTCTGTGTTCCATTATTAACGGACCACCCGCGTATAATACGCGTATAAATGTTCCTAGCTGAAATAATTTAATCCGCCATTAATCTAAAATATATTACCATAAAAGAATAATAACTATTGAAAGAGGATGTAAACCAACCAGAAGAACTTTATAATTTTTGATCTAATTTGCTAAAAAAAAAATGGGGGTAGGTGTATCCCTACACCGAATCGGTGATGCCATATTTATTAGGTAGGAATAAATGGTAGTACCTACTTTTATAATTTTACGAGTAAGGTATCAAATAATAGAACAAATTTTTTTTTTCACACGCACTGTGATGCAATCAAACAAAATTGATCGCTAAATTACATACCGAATGATATATTGCGTTAATCTTTAGAGAGATTTAAATTTCTTCATGAGGAAAACCCACAACGAGATTAATATCAATCTCGATTTTCGTGGTACGCGTATCATATGGGAAGTAGAATAAAAATTATTGTAAAACGATGTTATCGCAACAAACCCGAGGGAAACTTAAAAAATATATTTAAATAATTGAACCGTTCGGTGCCAATTTATCTACGATCAGATATTATTTCGTGGCAAAAGGGCAGAAACATCGGGAGAAAGTCGTAATTTATTACTGTCGGTATAATATATATTTTCTAATTTTGATATACATTAGATTATTTTTTTATTATTGTAATGATAGTGAGGAGATTAATTTTCTAGATCGTGTAAAGGAAATATTTATAAATACTCGTATCTAAAACTATCACTGCCATTTGTGTGAAATTTAAAAATCAAAATTAACTTGTAAAAGGCAGATATTTTTAAAGCTTTGTTTCCCCACTTTCACCTTAATCTATCTATCTATCTCTCTCTCCCTCTCTCTCTATCTCTCTTACATTAATATTGTAAGGTAGAACTAATCTTTTGTGTTGACATTTGTGCTATAGGTATGTGACTTCCTTGAAGGAGGTAAATATTGTTTAAAGCTTTTTTTCTGGCCTCCTCGATATCCAGAATTAAATCCAAGTGATTTCTGGCTCTGGGAGTACCTTAAATTATTAGTTTACAACACACCGATACTTGATATCAACGATTTGAAGAATCGTATTCAAATAGCGTGTGATGATACCTATATATAAGAAATAGGGACAACAATTTTTCATAATCTTAAAAACAAGTTAAATTTGATTTTTGATTTCGTAACAACTTTGGCTTTTTAAAATAAGATCTACGATTATTTTTTTTTGTGCTACAAAACAAGAAAGGGACCCTTGGTTGTAACTGTCCTTATATTTTCGGATTTGCTAATGTTTATAAAAAAGAGTGTGCAATACGCACGGGAAATAAATAGTGTACCTACCTATCTATGCTTATGTATATAGATACCTATTATTTATATTTCTACTTTAGTGAGTCGAGCTCCTTACACGCCACTGTCTTCGTTTCGTAGGTACAGCAAAGTATATTTATGTAGAAGCAAATATTAAGAAGCTTTACAAAAGAAAAAAGCGAAAGAAAAAGAGGAAGTCAAGTGACAATGATGCCAGGCGAGAAACGATCCTCTCTTGTGAAGTGCTACATAAATACAAACACGCGCGCTACGTTTTGAGGTATTGAGAATTTCTGCAACAGCTGCACACTATCAAAAGATTTTTCTCAGCTCGTTACCTAGATGCCATCAATTTTCTTTTGCTCCCTAATTGATTGTAACAATTGTAAACATGGCAGATAAACGATGTCCCTCCGCGAGGATCTTTTCACTGCTCGAACGTTATTTTTCCATTTTTTTTCTTAGATAGGCACCATTAGCAACCAACAAAATATTACGGGGGTTGGTTGGTTGGTTGGCTGCTGCACGATATAAGCGTATCTTTCTACCAAAAAATTTAATTAATACCTTTATATAGAACAAGTCAAAAGAAAATAAACATTTTCGAAAGCATGACTGAAAACACGAACAATTTTTATTGAATCGATCACTCCTAGCTGCTACCCAAATAAATTAAGAAAAACCTCTAACGTAGATTTACAGTTAATATATTTTCATGCCTATAAATATAAATAGTAGGTAATTTGATAAAACACAATCTCCGAATTTATGAACTTCCTTAACTTTTGTGGAGCAGTTTATATAAATGTCTCTTAATTTTAGATAAGAAATTCTTATTAATTTTTATTACGTTCAAACAAATTGTGTAAGTTCAGATTTGATTAAAAATTAAAAATTTAAAGAATAAAAAACCTTATTAAAAATAAATAATTTATACTACGAATGTATTTTTACATGCCGTATACTTGTATTGCGTGTTGCTGCTTCATTTAATAAATTTTCATTTATGGATAAAAAATGGAGAGTGGTTTTTTTTAAAGAAGTAAAATGTAATCGTGCATAACCCAAATCGTAAAAGCCATCTTCCAACATATTAAGAAAACTCGAAATGCACAAAAGCAGTTTGCTAGATTGCTAGATTGTTTTTTTTCTTCTCCGTATTTGTAATACCATCATTGTATAAGGACAACATCATTGCGACTCACATCCAGTTCTTTCATAAGTTTGACCCATTTATCTCTTTTAATCTCTAATATAGATACAATTAATTGATGTCCTGCTACGCGACTGTCTCTTCTGCCAACGGATTTTTCTCGAAAAATGTCATATATCGGTCTCACCGTTTCTAGAGTTAGACCTTGTATATAGTTGGTTCTGCATCCTCGAGGGATTGACATTCGGGAGCACTTCTTCACAGCTTCGACAAACTCATCGTAACATTCAGGAACCGGGTTGATGATGTTATCCACCATTTTGTCCAACGATGTCTTGAATTTTGTCCAGTTTTCTTTCTTAAAATTATATCTTCGACGGAATGGCACTGTTGGTTGGACTGCTGTCTTAACTTGACACATAGGTAAGAGGACGATGTCGGGTGTTTGGTAATGGCGGACACATTTACCTAACACGCTCTGTTGGGCTGGGGGTTGTATCCACGTTGCCATCTACTACCGTTAAAAGATACGGGAAGTTTATGATCATGGATAAGGCACATTTTGTTTAACTCTGGCCATATTTGCAGTGCCGCCTCTCCGTTACCGTCATCATCAGATAAATCCCCAGAGGGTACCAATAACATAATTGACCTTTCCCTTGTGAAAATTGTCGTGATCCTCAAAACAGAAATTGGCATTTGGGGGCGTGTAAATCGATGACACCACATTTTATCATCACTTAATTCGTTTGTAATAATTTCAATGTCACTTTGTTCTGTAATGCACATTGAAAGTACTCGAATTACTCAGATTTAATAAAGACTGCGCTTCCATATTGCCGATGTGGTCTTTCAGCTATAAGTTTCATGCCAGTTATATTTGGATGTCGTCCCTATGGGTTTCCTAAATACACAGTGTATGACGCAGCTATTTGTTCTGCATATTTCATAAAGAAGATCTTCTTTAGGTGAAAACAAACCCTCTATATTAATAGTGATTATCGTCAGTTTTGGACCTGATAAGGACCCTTTGAGTGTAGGCTTAGAGTTCATTGCCTTCGATGCTTCTGGAGTGAAAAGATCTGTCGGCAAAAGAAGTTTGCCGTGTAGCGCAGGCCGCAACGACCGATATAATAATATCACATCTGCGGGGAGCCTCCTTTCATGTTCCAAATCCATATCCAAGTGATTTGTCAAGTAAGAATCTATTGTTTATAAAGATTAGAATAATTTGTTTAGTTTTTGTACTGAGTGATTAAAATCTTTAAACCCAAGATTCAATATCGCAACAATACATACCTATAGTCATATTCTCTCTACGTGTCCAAACCATAAAGGCATTCCCCTTTACCTATCTTTGTTACCATATCTTCTTTTACATCCCAACATTCCCTTATCACATTATTCCTTACTTTATCCATTACAGTCACGCCAGCTTCACTTCTCAAACTAGGTACTCATCTCCGCAGCATTAATCTTATTTTTATGCTTCTTATTCTGCCAAACCCAACAACATTCACTACCATACACATAAGTGTAGAGGGACCAGCACTCCTCTACGCACAGCCAGTCGTGCCATTTTTTTGACACGTTCTGGCTGCTCATAAAGTTATACAACGCCCCATTCATTCGTTTTCCTTCCGACGCCCTTCGCTTAGTATCACAGTCATACTTTCCGTCTCTCGTAAATTTTGAACCTCATTCACGTGTTCCACTCTTTCTCCTTCAATTAGCACCACGCATTTTGTCACGCTTTTTTATCTTTCAAAAACCATTACTTTCATCTTGCTTTCTTTTACTTTCATCCCTTTGAATTTTAGGACATCATGCATATTATAAACCATCGCATGCAACTTAATTCAGATGATGCTAATATGACCTGATCATCGGCGTAAAGGAGGCATTCGACTATTAAATTATTCATTCTCAATCTATACGCACTCTCTTTCAAATCTTTTAAATAACGATTTGTAAAAAACTAAAGAGCCATGGCAAAGCCACACATCTCTGTAAAAAGAAGCAGCTTATAATTGCCGGCAGAATAATGCAATCAAAATCCGAATTTTTAAAATAATAATTAACGAATCCAAAATGCTGAAAGCAACGTTCTTAAGTACCAAACAGGTCTCTCCATGTAGTGGTCGATGGAGTTTCATCTGACACTCTACTCATAAATGCTGGTGTTCCGCAAGGATCCATTCTAGCACCAACACTATTTTTACTTCACATCAACGACCTATTGAAAGCAACTTTATGTCCCGTACACAGCTTTGCCGATGATAGTACCCTCCATACCGCTTTCTCTTCCAGGGCCCCTATATCAGCCCGTGAAACCAGAAATGGACGAGGAAGAAATGTTAACAATATAAATATGGACTTAGCAACAATTCTCGAATGGGGATCCGATAACTTGGTAGAATTCAATGCAAACAAAACACAAGCATGTCTTTTCTCTAGAAAAGCCGATCTCACTGTGCCTAACATAACTTTGTCAGGAGTAACCATACCACTGAAGTCATCCATATCGATGCTTGGTATTACTATCAGCAATAACCTTTCCTGAGAAAATCACGTGAGGTCCATTGCCAAAAGTGCATCCCAAAAACTTGGTTTTTTGTTTCGTGCCAAGAGCTATTTCACCTCCAGTCAGCTGCTTATGATCTATAAGGCACAGATCCGACCTGTACTGGAGTACTGTTCCCATATTTGGAGTGCAGCACCTAAACATATCCTGAAGCTACTGGATTCTGTCCAAAAAAGGGCAATTCGTCTCGTCGGTGATGCCTCGCTTACAAACTCGCTCACTTGTCTGGAACACCGTAGAAAAGTTGGCGATTTGTCTCTATTTTATAGATATTTTCATGGGCGATGCTCTTCTGAAATATCAACAATCGTTCCTCCTTTGGCAGTCTCTTCGAGATTAACCCGTCAAGTTCAGTCTTCACACCCCTTCGTGGTCACTTTGGAGACCTGCAGAACATCACTTTCCAAAGACTCATTCATCCAACGAATTGCGAGGCTTTGGAACTCATTGCCTAGGGAGGTGTTCCCCGAGGCATACAACCTCCAGAAATTTAAGAAGAACACCAACTCCTACCTTCTTTCCCTTGGTTCCCACGATGTTCTCTAAACATTACAGGATATCCCTTTTCGTGGGAACCAGAACATAAAAAAAAAGAAAAAAAACCTAAATTTTTTTAATTTATGACTTTTTACAAAAAAAAAGTGTGTTTAAATAAAATGTACCGAAACGAAAAAGATTAAAATATAAAACACTCACCTAAATTACCGTTCCTGATAGGCCTGTATCTCATCCAGTACACCATATCATCGTACCACCATACCATATTGTATTATTGTCCATTTCCAAATCCATCACTTAACTCACGAAAACGCGATCGCGATATAACTATTCCGACTGATTTATTCTTTATTACGTTAACGTCCGTTTATACAGAACAACTTTCATACAATCTTACACTTTTCAGATTTACAGTTCTCCAGCAGTGCGTTAGAGAGACCTTCGAACTGTTATCGTGCTTACTTGATCATGTAACAAAAAGGGACGACTGGAAAATGCAAATCGGTACCATAACTCATTACTAAACAGTGTTGCAACACATTAGCTCGATGGTATACTAACTATTTGCATAATAACACAGTGTACCCTAGTGCTACATGTTCGTACTCGTCACCTAGAAAATTGAAAGATCTTATTTACCAACTTCAACTATCACACAGTATTTAGTCGTTCTAAGCCAAAATCAAAAATATCTTTTGTTCGTTAAAACACTTTAATACGTAGCTACCTGGGTGTCCAAAAAGTTTGGAAAAACCTAAATAATTTCACAGATAAATTATTTTTAAAAAAGTTTATGGTCATTCTTGGAGTAACTTTTTACGAGGAACTTAACGGTGACCTTGGATTTTACCTTGACGATGACCTTGAAGGTTATTTTTATGATCATATAAATTTTTTAAATTAAAACCCATTTTTTGACGTCAGCAATCGAAAAAGGGGGAAATTTTACTTTTAGATATGTAATCATGTCTAAGGTTAACAGAGGTCAAATAGAGGTGAAAGTAAACTATCACAGGATTTAATTAAAATCTAGCAATATTAGTGATAAAAAAAGAAACAAAGCGGATAGCTTCGGTAACTTACAACAAGCAATTCAATTATGAACTTTAATTTAACCTCGATCATAAATTTTAAGGTCATTTAAAGGTTTTTAGAAAAATCGCGTTCTTCGGAGATATACAGTTCTCAAAATTAAATGACCTTCAAGGTCAAAATTAACCTTACAATGTTTTTGAACGTTAAATTTCCCGCTATTTTTAATGCTGACGTCCAAAAGGGGGGTTCCAATTAAAAAAAAAAAATAAGTTGACCTTTAATTAACCTTAAAATTGATATTCAAGGTCAAACTAAAAGCCATTACTGAATTTCTTGTTGAAAGTTACCTAGGCTATGAATCTTTGTTTCTTTTTTTATTGCTAATCTCGGTAGATTTAAATAAAATTCTCGGATAACGTACTTTGACCTCTGGGATCATGTTAATTTTGGACCTGAACACTTATCTAAACGTAAAATTTCCCCCTTTTTTGATTGCTGATCTCAAAAAAAGGGGGTTTTTAATAAAAAAAATTAAGATAGATGATATTTAATACACTTCAAGGTCATCGTCAAGGACAAATCCAAGGTCACCATTGAATTTCTCGTAAAAAGTTACTTCAAGAATGGCTTTTAAAATTATTTTAAAATAATTTGCCTGCGAAATTATTTACGTGTTTCCAGACTTTTTGGACACTCGCATACTTGTACCTACAAACCTACAATTATTATTTATGAATGAATCAAATAAAATAATTTTAGCTCAAAACAATGTATTTATTATTCCTACTAATGCTACCAAAAAGTCTTCTGCCATGGATGATGATAAAAATTAGCTGCTGCTCTCTGCTGTCTTCTACGTTCTGTTGGTGGAAAATCACCGAATAACGTACCATAATATCGATGGTGAAATTGTTGATGTAAAATTTTGCTTTATTTTTTTTATTTGTCGTGTAAATTCATTGTATTTTTATTTTATCTAATAGCAAAAAAATCTCATTTTTTTAAAATTACTTTCCTTTTTTTTGTATATTCTCTTTTTTGAATGATTGATTAGCAAAAGAAAACTATTTTTGTTTATTCGTTAAAAATTGTTAAATAATTTTGTAAAATATGCAATTTTTACATCATTATTTGGTGTACTCGAATTACATATCATGTTGGTGATGTTTGGATGTTGGTACTGCAGACTAAATTAAACAATGACCCTACTAATAGCTGCAAAATTTTATATAAAAAAATCCTCGACCACACCACTTACCTTTTACCGAAAAACGAAGAATTAATCATTGGAAACGAACGAAACTAGCTGTCATAATGTTAATAGAAAATTAATAAAATTTCCTTAGAATTGCGCGACGTAATTCTATTGAAATTTCTAGAAATTTTATTTTATTAGTGATGCATTTGTTTCTCAATGATAAATCCCTCGACAGAAAATTATAAACGCCCGACTTTTTTCACTTAACTTTATCGATTCGAATAAACTCGAAACACCACCTGAAACAAAAACAAAATACATTTTATTTAAATTAACTTCACAGTGGGACTTTATAGTAATGGGTCCGATTTTGCGAATCCCGAATTTTGACGTATATCCACATTTCAACGTCCCCAGAATCGAATGCAATAGTTTTTAAGTGGACGTCTGTGTGCGTGTATGTACGTAGGTATATTCGTTCGGAATTATTTTTCGTCTCGATTATCTCGAGAACAAAAAATGATATCGACGTGGGACCAATTGCATTCGACGCATAATTACGCAACTTAGAACTGATTAGATTTTTATTAAAATCGGTCAAGCTGTTTTTTAAGGAGAATAAAAAAACTGAAAAAAATGGTAAACTACCCGAATTTTGCAATTTCATAAAAAGATAGTTTTAGAAAAAAAAATAGGAATTGGAGGATTTTAAACTTGTGTCAGTATTGAGAAAATAGCATTGAAGACGCTATAACAGTATAAAATTATTGTTAGTAATAATCAAGCATTGTTTATAACAATTTAATATTGTTACTAACAAATTATTATTGATCATATTAATAGAAAAAAATTCAATTGTTATAAACAGTTGAAAATAGCTCCCGCTTATGAAATGATAAGAAAAAGTTTGAAAGAATACGGTTGACTGATAAACAGAATATTGTTAATGACAATTAAAATTTGTTATAAATAATTTGAAATCGTTTATTGTAATAATTTTAATAATAATAATTATAACAACAAAACAGATGATATTTTTTCATTCTTTCCACTAGGAAGTTAGTCGTGTGGACCTCTCGGGTCGCACCCAGACCACTGATATTTTTTAATATAAAATTTAAAAAAAAATTTAGCATACGAGACGAGCAATATCCCATTGAAAATGTATTCTTCTCAAATTAATAATTTGTCAAAATATTTATAATATATTTTCTGTATAACAAATTTTTATAGGTAGTTTTTCAATTAAGTGATACAAGCCAAAAATATTTAATAAATTTTAAAAAATTGATCAATTAATCGTTAATTTAACATTTTTATCATGATTAATTAAAAACATTTTTTTTTAAATTGGTAAAATATTTCAACTGATATTTTTTACTGTACAATGTTTAAAAATAATTTTGTTTGTGGTTGATTATTTTTTAATGTTCTATATTCTGGTACACGATTACAGACCATTCACTAACCTACTGAATATGAAATGAAATCTCACTGGCATAAAGTGCCAGGACAAAGACAAGCGAAAAACATCTTCTCGAGTTGGACAAGAAAGACTGAGGTATCACCTTAAAAAGATGGGCAAAACAGAGAGTGATGGTTGCCGCTACTGCGAGAACTTCGCTGAAACTGCGGAACATTTGCTTTGCGAATGCCCAGCGCATTTCTGCAAGAGGCTTAAATTTCTGGAAGGGCCCTTCCTAAATAAAGCCCCTCGATGTCAGAAACTTAGCCCCCAGGAAACTAATAAACTTTGCTCGAAGTCTCGGAATCCCGGGCTTCGAATAGATTAAGGGTTATGCACAAAAGATCTGATAGGTCGAGGTCCTTGAGAGGTTGCATAGCCTTCACGACCTCCCCTACAATCTACAATCCACCATACTGAATCATCTCGTATTAAGCAATGGTTGAGATTATTTTGATATTTTGATGTAACAGTAAATTTATTGTCTGTTTTTCTTATTTCGATAATAGGTGGCAGTGAGTACACAACAATGTAAAGAAAAAGAATTAATTTTTTCCCACCCTTTTTATTGCATACCACTTATTACCTATATTAGCAAAAGCATAATAGACAAAAATAAAATGTGATGTAACTTACTATTCATGGTATCAACATTTATTGTTTATTAGGTTCTAAATTTTTTAAAGAGTTGCAGGAGCCATTTAAATTAAATATAAAATTTCTTGTAGCACTATCTAGAGACTAATTGTCAGAATCACAAAGTTCCTTTTACATTTCGATAATAGATGGCGGTAAAGGGCCTGAAAATAAAATTTAAATGCATACCTTCCAACATTGCCTTTAGTATCATAATGCTTCTACGATATTTTTTAATTTTTTTTCATTTAGATTAACTTAAATACGGTAAAATTCTTTACGTTATGATACTAGCAACGAAATAATATTTGATCCTTAGGAGCAATGCGACTTTCATTGTATTGATCGTTTTAGTTTGTCCACCCTTTATTTTAGATTATCAGCCAATAGATGGCACAACACACGTTTTCAGTGGACACAAAGATTTGATTATGTATAAATCTTTTAGTTTGTTACAAAAAGAGAATTTAAACAGAAACGTTGCTTTTTCCCGTAGTAAGTTTTTTATATTGTTTAATAATTTGTGAAATCTATTGAACGAGCAAACTTTTTTTTTCGTTGCCATCTATGTGTTAATAACTTTAGTAAATAAGAAATATTTTTCTCCCGTTTAAAACAGTGTAGGTAATAAAAAATTCTATATGAAAAAGAACACCAGAATGATATTAAAATTATGGATTATTTTAGGAAAAAATCAGGTTGGTTAAGCAAGGAATGGTATTTTTTTAAGAAGGAATCACAGCAGGTGCTTTAAAACAAATACACAAATTCCAAACATATTTTATTAACCAACGACAAATAAAAATTTATTTTGCAAGCCATCATTTCAATCGGATTCAATAGATTTTTAACAAAGTGTTCCAATATTTTTTTTATTTTTGAAACGTACAATTTTTGTACAGATACATATTTTTAAATTATTTTTTCCCAAACGATAAAACAACAATTAAAAACCTTGATAATAAATTATACAAAAATGTTAAAAAATTAAAAGGAAGATACTAATTCATTAAATTAAGTATATCGGACAAACTTCCTCACAAATATTTAACAAAAACTGAATAAAATGGTAAAACTAAAAGGTAAATACAAATATAATACTTGATAAACCCAAAAAATGATTCAATCATCAATAACGTTCAATTCTTTTTCAAGGAGAGTTATAAAAACCATTACAAACGTTAATAAAATCTATAGGTGTAAAATAAATAAAAATTTACAATTTAAATAATACAATAGCATGAAGTATCAAAAGGATCTATTTTAACATTGTCATTTACCTATACATAAACTTTCAAAAAGATACGAAACTATAAAAAAGAAAAAATTGGTATCTATTATCTATATTTCTATCTATTATAAACTTTAAGCACCTATTCTCAAAGAAAAAATACCCTTCATAGAAAAAATGATGTCTTTATAAATACCTGAGTTAAAAAAAACATTATAAGTACGTGAATATCCTATAGACAATAGTATCTTATTGTATCCCTATTGTTAATTATGGGAACTAAAGTATCTACTGCGCATGGCAAATAAGCACTACCTACCCACGTTCGATGCTTGTTTTATGCCGGCTTTTCCAAGAAAAGTTCAAAGAAACTACTGTATTAGATTGATTCAAACAAATAACAATGTTTTATTTTTGCATAAAATATGTATCTAACATTCTGTATTTCAATGCGTTGTATCACTCAACAAAGCTAAAATTGGGTCAAATGTAAGTAGGTAATCGCAAAAATCCAACATAATACCGTTTTAAAGTGATTCGATTTTAATTATTTTATAACAGAGTATATTAGCAAAAAAGTTATAAACTTACATTTATAAAATATTCACTATTTCACTATTTATCAAGAAAAAATCAACTGGACGACGCTAACGAAGCCGAGAGAATCTTTCGAATTTGTTTTAAAAAATGGCTGTTAGTTGCGCAGTAGGTAACTGAGCATACCAATTGAATTCCTAGAATTATTCACAATAGGTAAGGTATCTTAAACAATGAAATAAAAAATATTTTATTACTTTGAGTGAAGTTATTTTTTTAGATAAAAAAATATTGTAACATTCAGTAAATTTATATTATTTTTACAGAATGATTGTCAACAAATATAATGAAAAACATTTTAATTTGTAATGCGTATGTACCTATGTATTATAAAAAATTTAAGCCGGCTTTTCCAAGAAAACTTTAATTGAATTTCTACGTTAATATTATGTATACAGTGCGTCCATAAAGTAACGCATAAATTCATTTTTAGCTAAATAAAGAGTAATATGAAAAAATCCAGAAACAGGTCAATTTTTGATTTTAATTTACTCATTTTCAAAAGAATAATCTATTATACAGCATACAGGGTGAATAATCTTTAAATTTTGACATCAGCACGAGTTTATTTAAATGAAATACCCCTTTTGTTCAACTTGCGGATTTCACTTGCTGAACTGGTCAATGGAGAACAATTTGAACATTTACTGTAATTTTTCCTTGGTTCGTTTTTGTTAGAATGTACGTTTAGTCGTCATATCAATTATTTTGTAAACAACTTTTGCGTTTTTATCCACCCTGTACCAATTTGAATCAACTTGTGATACATTTTTGGAATCAGCTTAGTAAGGGAAATACGCAAATTGTTAAAAAAGAAGGTGTTTCATTTAAAAAATCTGGTGCTGGCGTCATCACTCAAAGGTTATTCACCGTGTGTGATAGATTATTCTTTTAAAAAATAGTAAATAAAAATCGACCTGCTTCGGTATTTTTTAATATTCATATATTTATTAAGCTAATATTGAATTTATGCGTTACTTTATGGACGCACTGTATATTTTCCTTAAATAAAAATTATTACTAGATGTTAGAGCTTTTTAAAATGTACTGTTTGAAAACTTGACACATTTATTGTTACGAAACATTTCATTGCTTAAAAAATAAATTTCTTAGAAAGCCATTAAACTCACCCGACATTAACAGATTTCCATAATAGGTATTCATGCAATATACAGGGTGGGAGTGCAATAACTTACTTAGGATAAAAAATACAAAGAAATGTTTTAAATAAAAGTTGTTGTATTTGCTATATTTTTGTTTGCCATTGAATTCAGCGTCAAATTATGCATCTAGCCCCATCTTTTCTTTTCCCATAAAGTGCGACGTTGCCAAGTTGGAGCGAAAAATATGAAGATTTGACGAAAATTGATGCACTATAAATGCTGCCTAGTAAACGTTATCAGTAATAAGCAATTAAACTTATTTGATAAGTACGAAGATAAAGTATGGCTGAAATGTCTGAACAGAGTAGAAGTTTTGTTTGGGGTATTTTTTTGGATAAGCAGCAATTCAGGAGATTTCAATTAGAAAAAACTTCCATTTTTTTAAATAGAACACCCAGTATATTATTTTACCATCTTGCAAAACTATTTTATCCCTTTAAAATATGTCTGTGTAATGTACTCTCTAAAATTGATTGAACTTTTTGTGAGGAATACATTTTTTCACAAAACCACTAATAAAAAAGTTTTCCATATGGTTCTAACTTAAGTAGACATATAAGCATATATGTTATTTTGTGACCATATATATCTATTGAAACTGATATCTATTAATACATAAAAATGGTAATCAGTGTCTTGGTAGGATAAAAAAAACTTATTTACAGATAACACCCATTTCTATTGAGTGAAGAATGTATTCCATAGTTGCATCTGTGAAATGTTTTTTTATTTATTTATTCCTCGCTCCCAAGAAACATAAATGTTTATAGTAGGAAGACTGTAAATTAACATTATAACTAATAGGTAGTACCTTATTATTACGTTTTAAATTAACTAAGAGTATTTAATCGTCACGTGAAGCAACTCTGTGTCACAGTCAATTTATTTGCCAGGCCGCGTGAATCAAGCATGGTTCACGCAGAGTCTTTTGATTTTCACTACGTAGCTCAGCGACGATTCACACTAAGCATACAAATACATAGGAACTGGCTAAGCGTAGTCTGCCAAACAAAACAAACTGATTAGCGCACGTAACATTTTAAATTTTTTTTTTTTTTTAATTCCAAAATGCATTAAAGCTATTTGTGGCTTGTATTTAGATAAATCATTTCAAATTGCTTTATAAACAATACACAAAATTATTAACATTTTATTAATACAAAATTATATTAAATAAACAAATAGTAGCTGCTACAAAAATACAGTAATAGGGTAAAAAAAGTTATTTTGACATTATTCAAATGTGCAAACATGCGAGGTTGTAAAACAAGTAACACAGTAGTATTCATCACACTGAACACATTTCCATCTCATTTGTGGAGCAGTTTTTGGCAGCCATTGTTCTTCCCCCGTCCTTAGACATTTTAGCATAGCAAAAACAACATCGTCGCTTATTAGAAGTGCCTACATATTCTAAAACATAATGTACTGAGTTGGAATATTGTGTGCCCTGTTCGTTACGTTTTTCTTCGGAAAAATTTAGTAGGGACATAGCAACTGGTTTTTTAAACGTTGTAATTGTCATTTTTTGTCCAGTTACTGTTCTAAATAAAATGTATGCATTCACCATAGCAGCTTCCATAAGCAATTCCACGGCAATTTTTCTATACCATTTTATCCCCTTTCTCAATAGCATGAAGTATGCTTTGAGTTGATCAGACAGATCAATAAATGCTTTGCATGAGTTGTACTCTACAACGACATCAAGTTTTTCAGATTCCATGTTGCGACGTGATTTTACTTTAATGTTGTTACCATTGTGCTTTGTAGTTAAAGTAAGTACTTCTCTTTTGTCTTGCCACTTAGTTATCACAATCCCTGAGGAGCTTTCTTGACTATAACGGTCTTTCGGTCTTTCCTCCATGTACCAACTAAATGGGTTTTTCTAACGCATAACACATGTGCTGGTAATTATCTACATAAATGCTACGACCACAATCCAAAAGGGATTCACACAAAGACATAACAACGCTGGTACGCACTGTTACTCCATCCACTTTCTCTTTGCTACAGTATATTATTTTTAAATCATAAGTGTATCCTCCTTCAAGACACAATTTATATAACTTTATGCAAAACCTCTGCCTTTTATTCTTGAAATACTGCCTAAAAACTAGTTTACTACGGAAAGAACTAATGTTTCATCAACTCATATCTTCTCTGTAGAAATGTAGGATTTCTTAAAATTATTTTTCAGACTCCTTATTAGTGGCCCGATCTTGTACAGTCTGTCAGAAGTATGTACAATCTCTTTTTTGACCAATTATCACTTAACTTAGGAGCACGACATAAACCCATATAAATTTGTAAACCTACGAAAACTATCATTTCCACTTGTTTATTCGAGCCCATTTTCTACGAGTAGATTCCTTTTTTTGACTGGCATAACAATTAGTTTCTGTTACCATGTTAGCTACAAGATCTTCGTCAATAAGCAGTTTGAAGAAGAAAACTAGTGGTTTATCAATATGGTCAAATAAAGCAGTCAAAACTCCTTTATCTGGTATGTCAATCTGAAAGTCTTCGAGATACTGTCCAGTAACATTGTGCCATGTCAGTGACGGAAGCAAAGGTTCATCTGAACTTTCCACTTGAAACTAAGAGATAACTGCCTCTATAGTCTCTAACATTAGATCTGTTTTATGGTGAGATACTGTAACACTGTCTTCGAGGGTCTGCCTACTACAACCTTCACCAAGTAATGTATTACTACCAAAATATGATGATTTTTTCTTTTTTATTAGTGTGTAGGTGTCTGCAGATGATGACGATAATGAATTTGGGCTCGTATTCATCCGAAGAAGCCTGAAAGGACTCATCCTCTTCATCAGATAGGATAGAATCCATTAAGTTTTGCAAACGTTGCTGTTCCTTTTCGTAACTATCCATATTTCTTTAAAAAATATATAAAATTAAATACTGTACTAAGATTTGTTAAAAACTTTTACCTTTTCTTAAAAACAGCAAATTATAACAATCTTTCAACACACTACTTTAATTCAAACTTAAATGTGCAATTAACGAAATGCAACTGCGAATAAACAACGACAACTGACAAGAACAGACTAGTTTGTGTTATGAATCATGTACTCTTCATGTGTACTTCCTAAAAATTTTGATACAGGAGCCTGTGTGAAACACACTTGATTCACGTTTGACAATAACATTTTCGATAGCTTTTATGTCAAAATAATTGTCACAAGTGTTATTTTATTATTTTCTACAATATTATTTACAATAAGCCAGTTTTTCTTCCGTGGCCCAGGAGACCATATAATTTGTTACATTGTGGCGATTAACGTGTTAATATCTAATATACATAGAACTAACAATAAATGTAGGTACTTACATAATATACATATGCACATAATTATGCAGTCATACTAGTTAACTAAAAAATTGATTCCTTTCTTTGTCTTTTGTAACATACCAGTGGATTTTCTGTCTAGTGTTTGCATTCTTCCACCCATAAATCCATAGAATTCCATAGAATCCCATTTGTGTCTAATTCCTTCGGTTATAATTAAATTATATCTATTTTTAATATAAGCCACATCTTGCCTCATAAGTAAATCTATGCATTTTAAATTGTTTCCAATTTTATTTCGATTTTGATCTATAATTCTAAAAAGCAACCATTCTTTATTAGCAAAATTAGATATTACGATTTATAATACATAACATACTTTGTCACAGATACACCATTTATTAGTTTTGAAGCAATACAGGATAATTGTTGTTTCAATATTCTGAGATGTTGCACATCTGCAGAATGCCCATAATGTGTTTTTTTGCCATGTTGCAGACAATAATTCATTTATATGCTGTAATAATTTAATTTTACTGGTACATGTGCTGTTTTTTTTTGCATGATCCTTGTAACCTAAGTTACCCATTTAAAAACTTCTTTGGCCTGAGATATTTTTCCTAAAATTTCAAACATGTAAATGTTGTGCAAATTAATTACATCGTTAGTATTGAAAGTCTTATGTCTTTACCTATTCTATTGCAAGCATAATATGTAGTTATGTTTCCACACCTATCTTTAGCACATGAAGATAAAACATTACTGGATATGTTTTGTTTTTCAATCGAACATTTTCAAGTGGTGAATTCTATAATTTATTTCATTAATATTAGATCCATCTGTCAAGAAGTACCTATCTCCATAGATGATAATGGAATACAAAACAATAAAATTACCTTTGAAATCATTGAAGTGTATTTCTTTAATTTCAAAACTTAAGTTGTGACTTTTTCTTAAATGTTCAATTAAATCTTAATCTTTAAAGTAAGAAGAATCGCAATTTTCTTCTAAAAACTTATTATTCCACACACTTTTATCAAATGATACTGCAGTTACTTTCATTTGATGTATATTTCGCAAATATTTATTTAAATTAAATCGAAATGAAAATACTTTCTCACTCACACTACAAAATTCTGGCATTGTATTTTAATTGCTAAAAGTGTTAACTGTATAAAAATGAATCCGATTTAACACAAATAAAAATTTTAATTAAATCGTAGGTAAAACGTAACCTAACCTAATCTGCCAAAGTGCCAATGTCAAAGTCAAACGCACAGACTCAGAACACTTCAAACGCCTGCTCAATAGACGGAATTTACTTTGGGATTTATGCTTTCACATTGCACATCACCATAAATATAAATTCACGCATTACACGCCATCTGTGATAATACTTTGGAACGAAAATTAATCATGTGGCTATATTTCCAAATCGTGCACAATGTGGACATCTTGTCCGGTTAACTAGTTCTTATCTCTGATAAAAGTAATTGTGTTATCTTCTTCTTTTTTTTCTGTTACTGGTTATACTAACAAAGTAACTGCTAGCCACTAGAATACTAGTCTCTCTTCTCTGCTACCCTGCAACGACTTTGTTGATCTTCTGGTAAAGAAGTAGAAATCAGTGCGTCACTTTTGACAGTTAAAACTCAAGTCAATATTGACATGTCAAAGGTCAGTCAGTTGAAAGGTGTGGAGTGTAAACTGAATTTACACTTTTTGATATTCTCTACGTAGAATAATAAGTCCGTTTTAAATGTTGTATGAGTGAAGTGTTTTAATGAAATCAGTTCTTGATTTCTAAATTAGATTAGTCCCAGCTAGCAAAATGGCTTCTGGAGACACAATCGAAACTATTCAAACTATGGATACAATGCAAATGACGAATATGAATAGCTCCAAGGATATTCCAGGATTTCGTGAATCATCAGATACTGAAGAAATTGATGGTACGTTATAATAAATAATATATACACACCCACATGAAGGTTTACATTTATCTCTTCTCTTATCAAAAACATTTAAACATACATATTTAAATGATGAAAATTGAGAGAAACAATAGTAGTGATTTAATTTTGCAATTAAATATTTCCACATACCTAGTTATAAAATCTAATTAATCAAAATAAATTAACTTTGTAGGAGTTACTTACATTATCATATGTGAGAAAAAATTTTAATAAAAATGTCAAACATCTTTTGTTGTTTAAAAAACTATCACTAAAAGGTCAATCATATTTTTCATTTAGTTTTTATAACAATATTCATTGTGCAATGCATTGTAATGAATGTAGAATGAACTACTTCAAATAATCTTGACACACTTTAATGATAACTTCATTGTTCAATATAATATGTTATAATTTACAATAAAACATAATGATAAACATAAAAATTAAGACCATCCATAGTTTTAAAAGAGTATTAAAATTGTAAATTAAATAATTATTTAAGCATTTAATAATAAAGAAGAAAAAAATTAAATAATTGATTTTCAGTTAAATTAGATAGCAATGTTATTTTAAAATAATATTTAATTTCTGGGTAGCTATCTCAAATTTAGTAAAGTGAAATATTTAAGTGCCAAAAAATCAACATTTTTAAAAATATTCAGTGTGCAATATCCACATTAATATATTTTTATCAGGAATCAACAAAAAGATATTTTCCATATGAGTTTATATTTTATTTAATAAACGTAGAAAAATATTAATTAGCTAAAAACTTGCTGTTAATTTTAATTTCATAGAACTGAAATATGTAAATAAAATTTCCTACTGAGTATGATATATACTTAGTGCATGCATAATTACTTGGCTTGTTATTTAGTTTTTTTTATTAAGTTTACTGCTATTTTATTTTTATTACCCATTTAGTGTTTGCTTAGATTTTACTAAAAAGGCCACAGCATTTAAACTTGTTACTTCTAAATGAAATGTATTTCTGTAATGAAAATTCTAAACAGAATTTTAGAATTTTCATAAAAAGAATAAATTTTTTATAGCACATTACCAATAAATTATTCCTCATAATATCACTTATTTTACTATATCTTATGTTTAATAGTAGGCGAAAATTCTTGTAAACACAAGATAAACCATTATTTATATTTAATTTAAATGTATCTATTTAACTTTTGGGATTCCATTTAAATAAGAGCTAGGCATTTATCTGTTAATGGACCCATGTTTAACAAAGAAGCTCAGTTTATTAACAGGTCTTTTACTCCAAATTTTTTTTTGCTTCTCTCTAGACCCTTTTCAGTTCTTAATAACAAATTAACATTCACATCCACAAAGGAACATTCCTCCTAAGAATTTTTTTAGTAGGTCAAATCTTATAATTTCTTGGTACCTACCTACAAGGATTCTATGCACTGAAAGAGGTTATTATTGGAATCTTTATTTTTAATGCTGTTGATTTTCATATTGGTTAAAGTCAATTTTTTAATTTTATTAGTAAAACCACTAAGCCACCAATTTACTTCCTAAATACGAGGGTGTACTCAAGATATTTGGCTTGAATACCTAGTTTCATCCTAAAAACTATGTGGATGTATAATTTTACTATTAACAAGAAATTAAAATGGTGGTACTGTACTTAACTAAAATATGTAAAATAATCGCGCGGAGAGTTGAGCTTAGTAATTATGAGTTCCATGTTCCTTTTTTAAATACTGCTTCACAAGCCTTGAAATTGTTAAATATTTCGTTGACGATAAAAAGCATTCGGGACGACTGATTTATGTGTCCGTCCTCAAAAATATCGATGTTATTTTTAATACCCCATATCTTCGTCATTTCAACAAATTAGACAAAAAGTAATATCGCGGGCGCGATGAATATTTTTTGCGAAAAATTATCATTCAGTACTATTTTTAAAATTATTGTTTGTAACGTGCTCTGTCACTTCCAAAGTAGTACCTATGGACATAGGTCATTGGGCTTGTATAATTTTGCTACAAAAGTAGATGTGCCTTTTAAAATACTCTAAATCAATACATTTAATATTGTTTTTACGGAAAACAAAAGAGCTTTAAATTAAAAAGCGTTTAGCGTTCTGTTAAAAATAAAAAAATACTTTACCTCTATCCTTCAAACCACCATCATATTGTTACAAAATATTTTTTACTTAACAGTAAGGAATTTTTAGATAGACAATATTTAAAATCAATTTCCGTTATTAGATAGATCACTCTATATTAGGTATAATGTTACGAACATATTAATTTACTGAATTATCTTTTGTTTTCCTAAAACATAATTTTGTTTAGTAATATTTTTATGGAACTTTAAAATAAAACAAAATGGTATCAAGGAAACGGAAGTTTTTTTTATACTTGTGTATTTTTTTTTAACCTTGTCTAACAAGAAACGTGAAACTACTACACGTTTCATAAAAAAATATTTGTGTTTAATGTAAATAATTTCTCGATGAGATAGTAATTATTAAAGTATGTAGGGTTGTCGGTAAATGATTTTAACGTTTAATAAAATAATATTGTAGCCCGATTGTTTGGTAATTATTGATACAAAACCACTTAATACACCTACTTGTTTTAACAACATTCTCATGTTTGTCAGCGGTGACTAATTTTCGTATATTAGGTACCTACCTTGTGAAATATTTAACCTGTAACAGTACTTTTTCACGAAACTCGTACATGCATAAATTGTTATTGTCATTGTACAGGGTCACCACTGAAAATATGCGCGCATATTTACTAGTTGGAATCACCTGTTAAATAAGTAAAGAACAATGACTTATTGAACGATTATTTTATTATTGAAACCACTACAAAGTTTGCATCGTATACAGGGTGTAAGTTTTTTTTAACAAAACATGTAAAAAATGAATGGGTATTTTTTTGTGAAATCTTAAGGTCGCTTATAGGTATAAATAAAACTTTACCTTGTGATAAAACATTGCTAGGACATTTATTTTAAGTATATGCAAACAATATACATACAAGTCCTTGTTCACCTAATGTAAAATACTTTTTTTTATTATGCATACATATAGTCACCCATTCTCAATTCATACGCACTCTTTCAAATATTTTAAATAATCGTATATGTATAAAAAAAACAGCCATGACGAAGCCACACGTTCCTGTCTAACACCTTTTTCGATGTTAAACCAGTCCGTGTAAGCTCCGTTTATCCAGACACAAGCAGTGGAATCCTCGTAAAGTGATTTCAGTGCTCACCCCCATACATAGACAATGTTGACCTCAATTCATTCCTCACCACTCTGTCATAGGTCTTTTCCAAATCTACGAAAGCGCAGTAGACCTTTTGACTTCTAGCCAAGAATTTTTCGATTATGCCTCGCAATGAAAAAACCTGATCCATACTGATCTTCCTCTTCTAAATCCTGCTTGCACAATACACATATCATCTTGTTAGTTTCATTCGTCACTCTTTTAATCAATATTTTTGCATACAGTTTGCCGACGATGCTGAGTAAACTAATGCCTCGATAGTTCTTACAGTCCAGCTGTGAACCTTGTCCCTTATATAACCATCATGGTTTCTGATTTTTTTCAGTTGCGAGGTAATATTTTTACCTCTGACTGTTCTTATGAACTTCCAGAAGAGTTAAATGTTGTTCTAGAAATCGTCAGATAACCTTCCATCAAATTCATCTTTATCGTTCTCGTTCTTTCTTGCCACAACCTCTTTTGCAACACCTTTCAACCTTTTATACTTATTTCTTGCCTTGTTTACATCCTCAATCGTAGCCTTTTGCTTAGTTTTATGATTGGCTTTTGTAGCGAGCCAATCCAGCCGGCTTTCTTCTTCTTGTGGTGCCGTTCATATTCCTGCGTAGGCGTCCATACCATTCTTATCAGATATCTCTAATCATTGCAGCGTTTTTCAGTGTTTGGAATTCCTTTATTGCTATCCAATGACGAATATTTCTTAGCTAGGACAATTTTTTTTCTGCCAATTTCTCTTTTTCCTCACTCAATTTTACCCTGTTGGATGAGACGCAGAATGTGTCCTAGGTAGGCTATTTTCCTTTTCTTGATGTTTTTAAAAAGTTCGCGATCTGTTGGACCGGCTCTTCTGAGGATGTCTTCATTTCTTATCCGTTCTACCCAGGACACTTTCAACATTCTTCTCAAGGTCCGCATTTCGAATGTTTCGATCTTATTTATAGTTGTCATCTTCAACGACCATTCCTCTATTCCGTGTACTAAGGTGGACCACACGTAGCACTTCATCATCCTGTAACTGAGACCCATGTTCAAGTTTCTGTCCGTCAGGAATTTCTTAAGTTTTTGGAAGGTTGCTCTCGCTTGTTCGATCCTACATTTTATTTCTTGGTCTAGATCCTCTTGGATTTCATCTCCATTTATATATTTATCTTGGTGTTTTGAGTATTATTTTTAGTAATAACCATGAATTTGGTCTTCTTGATGTTAATATTTAGGCCTAGTTTTTGACTTGCGTCTTTTAACTTCCAATCCATTTACTTTAATGCCCAAGGGGCTATCTGAGATTGATTCATTGAATGCTACTCTGCTAAACAAAATACACTAAATTGAATGAATTTCCTTCAAGTTTTATCACATAGCGTAACTTCGAAGTTACATCGAAAAATTTTTGAAAGACCCCAAGATTTTAAATCTTTAGGTACTTAAAATCAAACAGATATAACAGATTTTCTTTTATAAGTATGTCACTTTAGGATTCTCATCCAAAGTTTTTTTTAAAATTAGACGGAAGGGTTTTAAATACTCTAAAATTAAACAAATTGAATCGCACAGTTATACAATTCACGAATTTCTACAGGTATGGAAATATTTTCTGGGAATGGAATAAGTACAACGTACAACAAAGAGAAAAAAAAATTTCCATTTTTTTCCAAATAATCTCTCCTTGTCAGAAAATGGAAATAGTACATCGTAAAAAAACACTATTGAGAAATGTAGTACTTATTACCTAATTAATACATACATACATACATATAGTTACGCCTTTTTCCCGTAGCGGTAGGCAGAGACCAATTTCTTCCACTTCCGCTACGGCTCTTACACACATCTTTTGCTTCCTCTACTTTCATCAGTGCCCTCTAAGCTATCTAAGCATTCCTTTATCTATTTTTGTAACCACATCTTCTTTTACACCACAGCGTTCTCTTATCTCACTATTCTTTACTTTATCCAATCGAATTACTCCGGCTGTACTTCTCAGACTACTCATCTCCGCAGCATTAATCCTATTTTCATGCTTCTTCTGCCAAACTCAACATTCACTACCATACTGATAAGTGTAGGAACCAACACTCCTCTATGCACAACACCCTTCTCTCAATGTCATTGTCATACTTTCCATCTCTCGTAAACTTTGAACCTAAGGAAACAAATTCATTTACTTGTTCCACTCTCTCTCCAATTATTAAAACTTCACAGTTTGTCATGCTTTCTTCTCTTTCAAAAACCATTACTTTCGTTTTGCTTACATTTATTTTTATTCGTTTGATTTTCAGGGCATCATGCATAACATTAACCATTGCCTGCAACTCCTCTGCAGATGACGCTAATATGACTTGATTATCGGCGTAAAGAATGCATTTGACGATCAAATAATTCATTTTCAATCCATACGCACTCTCTTTTAAATCTTTTAAGCAATCGTCTATGTATAAGTTAAACAGCCACAGCGAAGCCACACATCCCTGTCTTACATCTTTTGGATGTTAAACCAGTTCGTGCAAGCTCCTCGTAAAGTGATTTCATATTTAAACGTTAAAAAATAATAAAAACAATCAATATTATTACTGACGCAAATTAAATATAGAAAGCTTTATTGTGTATTTATTTATTTATCGTGTGGTAATCACATCATATAAAAATAGCATATAAAATAAGAACACAAATTTGTATAGAAACTTTAGTGTAACAATAACATTTTTCCAAATTCAAATAAGACAAAGCTTTAAGTATTGGGGAGCTGCGACTCCATATTTTTAGAGGCCCAAGATCCGAAGAAATTTTTTTATTCTTTGTGCCGCTGTAAATTTAATATAACATGTTTACTTACATGTCATTATTAAAAATGCTATAGATATTTTCTGTGGCGAATAAATTGGAAGTTAAGACGGCAGAGTAGTTTTTTGGAACTATGTACGTGTTTCACTGTTCAGCGTCATTAACACGTTAAACAAACCTTTTTATCTCGAAAATTATCTTAGAATTACTTACATAAAAAAATTTAAAGTGCCGTGTATTTTCAAATATTTACATTCTATCTAGTCTTCTTTATAGACATGGGTAATAATGTTTCTTACGTTTTCAAACGAACGATCGGTAATAGACGAAATCGTCGATATACATATCTACTAATATTTATGTTGGTCATAAATATATTCATTGGATCTTGTATCTGTTGATACAAGCCGCAGATATTTTGTATTGAATGCTTTCAACAAATCGACGAATAGGGAGATTATTTTTAAAATGTAACTGAATAACTTTTATCAAAATTTACAAATAAACATTATGTTCTTCTTTTAGATCTTGATAAATCGGTAGGTAAGAAAGCAATTTCGAGCCCAATTTATGCAATTTTGACATCGCAATCATCGATTTGTGACACGATGCATTTATTTTCTTGGTGAAACAGCACTTTTTTCTACTATTCCATCGTTTCAAAGCTGTAATAAACCAATATTTAATATTATCCATTAACGTTGTTGTTTTTCTTAAACAAGGTCGATCTGGACGGCTTTTTTACTTGGCTAACTGTTCATCTAATTCTGGAGTGTGGTGGATCCATGTTTCATTCATTGTCACATCGATGCAAAAAGTTCTATTTATTTGTGGAGATACCTCCAATTTAACGATATGAATCATTAACACGTTGTTGGTTTGGTTCCATTTACTGCATCAAAAAAATATTTAATCAACACACGATATTCGGCACGACAAACTGCGAGGTGCTGATTGAAGGAGAAAGAGTGGAACAAGTGATTGGGTTTGTATACTTGGGTTCAAAGTTTACGAGAGACGGAAAGTATAACTGTGACATCGAGGAAGGGTGTTGGTAGGTAAACAAATGAACGGGGCTCTGTATAACTTTATGAGCATCAAAAAAGGCACGTCTGGCTGTGCATAAAGGTGTGTTGGTTACTACACTTATCAGTATGGTAGTGAATGTTGGGTATGGCAGAAGAAGCATAAAAATAGGATTAATGCTGCAGAGATGAGTAGTCTGAGGATTGTATAGCGGGAGTGACTCGGTTGGATAAAGTGAAGAATAGTGGCGTGAAAGAAGATGTGGCTACAAATATAGGTAAAGGATGGCTTAGATGGTTTGGACATGTAGAAAGGATGGATGAAGTAAGATTGACGAAACAGATTTATAAGGCGAGTGTAGTGAATGGGCGCAAGTCGGTAGAGGTCGAACTCGGCGAGCATAATATCTCGATCAGATCGAAATTGCTTTGAAGAAAGGCCAGTCAAGAGTACCAACAACCGACGAGCGCTGATGAAAGTAGAAGAAGCAAAAGATGTGTGTAAAAGAACCGTAGCGGTGGAAGTGGAAGGAAGTGGTCTCTGCCTACCCTTACGGGAAAAAGACACGACCATATGGTATGTATGAATGTGGTTTTTGTGGTTTCTGACTTACAGGTTGTTAAAACAAAAATGCAAAAAAATAAAAACATTATTAGATAGATATATTGAAAACGCTATGTATATTAGTTAAACTACACCTAACATCGATTAATTAAACTGGTATATGTTACAATAAATATCCAAAAGTACAATATCTTTTTTTTAACATTTTGAACGGAAATTATTGCCCGACACTGCATCCGCCAGCAGACATTTCCGAGGAAGATTATTATGTTTGCCATCATGAAATTATGAATAATAATATTTGTAACCGTTAACAACTTTTAACCAATGGATTATGAGTTTGTATTTTGTTATTGTAAAATGGAAAATGAAAAACAAAAATATTGCTATAATTTTAGTTGACAGTTGACAGCATCAACAGGGAGACGTTTTAGAGTATTCACTTTAAAGTTTTAAATTATTTAATTTTAATTAAATATTTTTCATTGTGTTTTTTTTAAATAACCGCAAATAAAATACTAACTTACAATCATAATTTAAACGCCGAATATCTCGATAACGATTTGATTTAGGTATAGGTAGTTGTTAACGAAACTTAAAGAGCAATACAAGTTCTGTCCAACAACGTTATAAAATACAGGATACAGGATTCATTTAAGAAAGTTGAGAAATCTTCAAATATGCGTTTTTAATCGCCCTGTACAATAATCATCATTTTAATAAAAAAAATGACCAAGTTTAGTCAAAATACACAATACTAGAAAAACACAATGAAAAAAATAATGTTTTATTCAAATCAGTCAAATCAGACACCTTTTCGTGATAAAAATGGTCAAATCTCGTAAAACACTCAGTGTAAGGTAGCAAAACCTTATATTGGGAGAATCCCCAAGAGTAGCTTTATCGAAATACGTAATACTATACAGGCTGTTTTATTTAAAATAAGCAAGTTATAGTCTACTTCCGGTATAACTGAAAGTAGTTGGAGGCTCTAAATATTTTAGATCATCAAATTTTTAGATTTTAATTATGTCAAGTTTCTCTAAAACGTCTAATTGGAACTCCCAAAGAATCACCCTACCCTGTATACTAATATCATTAGCAATCACATTCATAATGTTTTACAACATTATTTATTTAATTAGAGCTTCATGACGCTAACGTGTTTAGAAAAACGCCTCCGAGTAGTCTTTAAAGGTTTACTGCCTATTTTGAGATATAAAACTTCTTCTAACACTTTAATTAAAATTTTTTGTTTCAGATAAAGACGATAGTTCGGTGGCATTCAAAAGCATGCAAGATGTAAGTTAATTACGTATTTTATTAGTACTCTCAAAAATTGTAGATTTGTAAAAATATCACGTTTGGGCATTCATCCATAATTATCCATATGATAGTGACGTTACCACAATTATTATATACTTATTAATTAATGTGTTGTATAGGATATAGGCAGTAGGCATATCATCCTCGATCTACAATATTTTAACCCACCCAATATCTACCGTCTGAACCTAGTTAATGGTAAAAATTATAAAAAGTAATGATTGTGTATTATTAACTGCAGAGCAGTTCCTAGGGTAGCTGCGTGTGAGAATAATTTTGTTTCTCCCCCCTTTAAACCGCGTATGGATTAATTAAAAATTTTCTGAAATATTTTTATTTTAAATGAAACGACGAGTTAATATTATAAATTTAGTTTATTTTGTAATTTTACGACCTAACGTTAATTATTTTTGTAATGAATTATATTAAATACATACAACACACAGAGACATTAATAAGTACATCATATACTAAAAAAATCAATTAAAAAGCCTAAATAATTTTTTCCCTCTATCCCTATAAAAAGTACACACTTGTGTACATTTGCCAGGGAACCAACGATATGTAAGTCTGTTATAAATAATGAAATTGTCGAGCAAGTCACAACTTTTAGATACCTTGGAGCGGATATCTCTAGCTGCAACGAACCAATTAAAGATCTTAAATCCCAGATCAAGACGTCATACAAGACAACAAACATATGAGCATCGACAGCAAAGTTCGAATATACAAAACATGCGTAAGACGAATTATGACCTATGGCATTGCGGGAAAGACCTACGGGATAGAGTGAGGAGCGCAACAAAATAAGAGAGGCATGTGCTAAATGGAAATTCATATGGTAAAAGGCCAATCGGAAGACCACCAAAAAGATGGAAAAATAGTTGGACGTCTCTATCACAGGAGAATCAACAACACTGATGACCAGCCTTCGAAATAAACAGACCAAAAGGTCTTTACAAAGAATAAGAAGAAGAAGAAGAAGATTTTAGGGAAAATGTAGGGTGCAAAGTTATCATCAATTCCATCGCATAAATCTTCAGCTTTAATATCTTTTTCATTTTTAAATGGATCATGTAACAAACATATTTACGTTTCGTAAACCTATTTGATTTATCTGGGAAATTATTTAAGTCGTTAAGAAAATGTTGTTTTATTTGTTCGAACCTTTCTTCTATTGAATTGATAATGCAGTTTCCAATATTACAAAGTAAAAATTAATTTTGAATTGGTCTTTTGGATTTTTTGGAGCCTCATTTTTACATTCGTAGTGAAATAAACGTTTTTTTGTTCGGAGCCTACCGATATTAAACAGAGGACACAAATTGATTTACTTGTTCCACTCCTTTCTCCCTTAATAATTTTTGTCTATTCTAAAATATCACTAAAACCTTTATCTGACATAATATTATTATGTAAATATGTTTTGGTTTGCTCTAACATTAAAATAATATTTTATATATCATCCGATTCCTGTTCAGCTTTACTTACGATATTAATTTTTGTTAACACATCATGTAATAATGGAACAAATAAATAAACTTGCCGTCCGCGTGCCACGCACCCCTGGCACCCGCGGGTTGGAACGGCCCTGATTAACTGTGATATGAATCTTGCGATACAAGTCCAGAATATGGTATACCCCTATTTAGTTACATTTCTTTAGAAATAATCGTTATTAACATACCTAGTATGTGATTCGGACCTAAATTTATGAGACAAGTCATTTTTTACTTTTTTTTCTTGAAAAAAATCGATACCAACTTCTTTGCAGGAGTGAGTAGTAGGTAACCTTAACGGAAATGATCGTAAACTTTCTCTTTAATTCCAATCCAATGAAAATTATGTATGTAGCAATAAGAATGTCATTACTTATCGGTAGGTACTGATCTACAAAATAATTTTAGATTATTTTATTTGTGTATTCTGCTAAATATTTATTATAATTATTTTTTCAAGCATTAGCAATATAACTATTGGGACATGGGCTATAAGGGCGCGGGTGATTTGGACCAAAATATGACGATACGACAAAATATGCCTTAATAAAATATTGCTGCGGAAAAAGATACGAGGCGTTAAATTTAAAATTTTGTTTTAATTTTTTGCTAATATTTTCACTGTAAATTTATCAATTGTTATCAAGATCGACAGAGAGGCACAACTTTAGACAAGAAATATTATTTTATGTATTATTTTACATTTTGTTATAGGAGACGCCATGTGAATGATTCCTGATGATGAACTCGACCGGTAACTTTTTTGACGAAAAAGGAGTATCAGTATTACGTAAAAATGATGAATCGTCATACTTTCAAATCAAAATCACTAAAAAGTATCGTCAAAAAAGTTATCGGTCGAGTTCATCATCAGGAATCATTCACATGGTGCACTCTATATCAAAATGTAAAATAATATTCCTTGTCTAAAGTTGTGCCTCTCTGTCGATTTTGATAACAATCGATAAATTTACAGTGAAAATATTAGCAAAAAATGAAAACAAAATGTCAAATTTAACGCCTCGTATCTTTTTCCGCAGCAATATTTTATTAAGGCATATTTGGTTCTATCGTCATATTTTAGTCAAAATCCTCCGCGCCCTTAGCGTATGTCTTAATATTTATGAAACACCCTGTATAATAAATTATTATTATCTATAAAATAATAAGTGCGTCTGCTTTGTTACAAAAAATTATTCTAACTAGTTTTATTCGACAGCTGGGAAAATGCATCAATTTTTTTTAAATTTTTATTCGATAGTTTATATCGCTTTATACCTAATAGTAAAAAAAATTTCAACGCCAAAAAACTAATTTAAAGTTCCTACCTATTTAAAAAAATAATAAAAATAGCCAACCAATACGGGCAATTTAAACGCTCGCCATTTTGGCGCGCTTGGTGTGACGTAATAGTATATAACAACAAACAAACAAGTAGAAAGGTTAGGTTGAAGATTATTGAACAAGTATTGTGATTTGCTGAAAAGGTATGCAAGATAAAATAAACATCATAAATAATACGTAATTATATAAATACTTGAAAGTTTTCACTCCTTTGATTTCAACAGAAATCGGGATTTGATGTTAAAAATGTGGTCATCATGAACACATCCATTTTTGGCAAATTATCTGAATGCGCCTTCACAAAACAAATGTAATTTTACTTCTAAATATGCAATAAAATCGTAATAGAACTGACTGAATCACACACTTCTAAGCAAATACCAAATACCTAACCTAACCTAACCTAACTACTCGGACTCACTCGATACTCGATGTTATTGACATTTTTTTATACATACTTTTACGTTACATTCGCTCTGCCCAATGACGTCGCTTTGCAAATAGTAAGTAAGCAGTTAAGTTTATTAAAAAAAAGTAAGCCGTCACGGGACGCCTGGCAGATGTGAAACATGGAAATTAAATGTTATTGAAATTTAATTAATTGAGTTTTATAAGAAAAGGATTTGAAGACAATGTTATTTACATAAAAATACACATAAAAAACAATAATAATCCAAATAAAGTTTACAATTTAGTATCATTAGTTATTTCTGTAATATTAACACACGATAATGTTTCCGATGGTATCACGACATCGCGGCACTAACAGTCGTTGTTACCCCCCAAGCGCGCGATTAGATGTTTCACATCAAAAATATTTTACCCTTATTTGAATCCCTATTTAAAATATCCCCGTAATTAACGACGATATAAATTAATTTTTAATTTATTTCCAGATTAGTCAAAAAAATCTTCCGGGTGATAAACCCAAAAATGAAAGGGAACGAAAAATTGGTCACAGGCGAGTCGGGGTGGGAGGCGAGATTACGTACAAGAAAATCCAATCGACGCAAATTATGGGCTCGATACAGTTAGGTAGGATAATTTTTCTTAAATGTGCACACAGCATTTCATTAAAAAAAAGTATTCTTGAAATCCCGAATTTTTATTAATATAAAAAAAATTAAATTAAAAGTATCATCACATCATGCTAAACATTTTTAAAAATCTAATTTTATATTTAACTGTTAATTCTTTTTTGTTTGTTTGGTGATATTTGGTAGACGATATTATAACCTTTGCTGTTTTAATCAAATTATTTATGTAACAATTAACATAACTTTTTATTTACCTGTGACGCATTTGTTTTTGTTTACTTTTCTACATTTTCTGGTGTTTCAAATACTTATCACCTCCATCCAAATAAATTCGATATTTTAAGCATGGCAAACGTTGCTTTTTGATGGAAGTATTTATGTAAGTATGCAACAGACTTCCAAAAAGTTAAGTGACGGAATATTTAGTGTTTTTTTTTTAAAAATGGTTTTGGATTTTATTCTTCCTCAAGGTAAATTGGCTTTTAATTAAATTACGTGTTAATATTTGGGAGTGCCTTGATAATATTGTTAAAAAATCTATCGGGGAAGACATATTATTGCGAAAATAGTACTATCTTTATCCATGATCTCTGAAGAGCTGTCTGTCTTCTGATGAGCTTAAAGAGGGCCCTGACCAAATGCACCTTTACAACGCACAGCTCCAAAGAACTAGGACTTCTCAATTGAAATGGGGATCTTTTATGATATGATCTGAGAAGATATGCTCTTTTTCCTGGTAGGGGAAAAAAGAACCACAGAGGGCTATTACCGAATAAACCTTTTTTTTACATCGTACACCTTCACACCTACAAATTTCCAAACCTAGGAGTTCTCAACTTGAAAGGAGGCATTTGTATGACAGAGTCAGATTTTATTTCCGAGTGAGGTTTTTCTTCTCCCGTGCTTCACCTCTTTAAGAATCGTAACAAATTATCTTTAGGTGTATATTCGTGGAAAGTTGTTCACCGTAAAAAAACCCTGAAAATTGAGTATTAAATGGATTTTATTTTTTTAGGTATACAACACGCTGTTGGAGGATTGGCTTCTAAACCAGAAAGAGATTTATTGATGCAGGATTTCATGACTGTAGAAACGACGAACTTTCCCAGCGAGGGTTCTAATCATACACCGGCTCATCATTTTTCCGAATTTAAATTTAAAAATTACGCACCCATAGCTTTCAGATACTTCCGAGATTTGTTCGGTATTCAACCCGATGACTTTTTGGTACGTTGTCGTTTATTAAGTTGTACCGGGCAAAATTCCCTTGTTCGTTATTTGAATTATGGGTTAAATACGTAATTCAAATATTTGCTTAAATAATATAAAAATGTAAAAGCATATTTGACGATACCTGCCACATCTTTAAACTTTTTTAAATCTAGTCAACTTTTTAATTTTACTAATGTAAATGAATCATCAACTGATTGTTTATTATTATATTAGTTATTGTAGGTATCAATATTAAGCAACGAATTTTGTTGAAGCGTTCGCTGCCTCTCGCACGTTTTGCATATTTGAACTAAACAACAAAAAATATAATAAAAGAAAACATACATACATACATATAGTCACGCCTTTTTTCCGTAGGGGTAGGCAGAGACCACTTATTTTCACTTGCTACGGTTCTTACACGCGTATTTCGCTTCTTCTATTTTCATCAGCGCTTTCATACATGTTCGTCGGTTGCTGGTAGGTACTCTTGACCTGGCTTTTTTTTTTCAAAAACAATTTCGATCTACCGACTTCCGCCTATTCACACTATCACACTATTCCTTACTTTATCCATCACAGTCCCTTCAGCTGTACTTCTCAGACTACTCATCTTCGCAGCATTGATCTTACTTTTATGCTTCTTCCGCCAGACCCAACATTCACTACAATACACAAGTGTAGGAACCAGCACTTCTCCATGCACAGCCAGTCGTGTCTTTTGAAGTGAAACTTCTTATGGGAGCGCTTTGAAATTCTGATCCGTAACCTTTTTGTGTGACGGAAATTGGTGGGGGTAAACACTGTGTCGGGTAGAGTAGGAGCAGTGTCTCGCTTGCCTTCGGGTATCGGAGAAGAGTGAGACATACGCTGTTCTCGCTTTCTTTCTGTTAAAGAGACATTGTTCGCGAAAAAGTTTATACATTTTTGAAGAACGTCAAGCTAACCTATCTTTCATTGAACGAGTTTTTATTTACATGGAACAGATTAATAAATAAAATTCAACTATTTTCACAATAAATGTTGCCGTAGTTGCTCTGTTTTCTGAAGTTTCACTTCTACTGCGTGTCAACTGCACACACACACACACACACACACACACACACACACACACATTTTTTTGACAAGTTTTGGCTGCTTATTTGTTTCCCTGCCAACAGCCTTCGCTCAATATCACAGTCATACTTTCCGTCTCTCGTAAACTTTGAACCAAGTATACAAAATCATTCATTCAAACAAGTACCTAAGTGGTAATGGTTAAACTAATTTTTTTTTTATTGTAGATGTCGATGTGTAACACTAGATTAAGAGAATTATCAAATCCCGGTGCCAGTGGTTCCATTTTTTACGTTACTGCTGATGATGAATTTATTATTAAGACTGTACAGCATAAAGAAGGAGAATTTTTACAGAAATTGTTAGCAGGTATGTTATATTTATAAGAATACCTTGAAACATATACATAACCATCATCACAACAGCCTCTTTTAAAATAAAAGAAAATTCGGGATCGATTTTCTGATCACAATAATATACAAAGTGTTACAGCATACAGGTATCTACTCAATAAACAAACCCCATTTGTTTTTATGAAAACTCTTTGTATATTTCGATTTAAGAAATGAACGTATGCAGCTAGTTTTGGTTTGCTGCAAATTCTCACTAAATGTTTTAGGTTGTAATGGTAAAGTCTGTTTATAATTTATTTTTTTGTTTTTAAAAAAACACTGTATATTATGTCGGCTTATCTGAAATTTAAATTTAAATTAATTATCGAATATATTTACAAAATGGTTTGAAATAAGCGTAGAGTTAGACATTAGCAAAACATAATATTTTTGATAGTGACCGTATATAAAAACATAGCACTGCTCTATACAAATTAATTACTCACAAAATTAATGTTAAGTTAAGTCATTTGACATTTTGAAAAAAAATTATGTTCAGCGTAATTAGTTAAAAAAATGTGTACAAAGTGTTTACAACAAACTGTTGAATATTTCCAATACAAATTCTTTCAACTTGATTACAAAAATAAATGTTACTCTTAAGCATTTTTCATCTGATGGTAAAGTGTTTTAAATTTGTATTTAATTTAACCAGCTAAAAAACAAGTATCTCTCTCTCTCTCTCTCTGTAGCTCTTACAACCCAGGATGGGTCTTGGCTGACAATTCCCCTTCATAGGACTCTGTTCATCATTAGCTCTTCTGCTCCTGTGATATTCAGAGTTCTAAGATCTGATGCTATGTTGTCTCTCCACCGTAGTCGTGGTCTTCCTAATTGTCTTCTACCGGTCGGGGCCTGCTTCTATACTAATTTGACAACTCTTCCATCTTCCTGTCTTTTGACATGGCCGGCCCATCTCAGTATTTCCGCTTTAATTATTTTTACAATGTCCGGTTGATCATATAGTTCTTCTATTTCCCTGTTTTTTCTACTACGATAATGTTGTGTAGTTTCATCACTTGTAGGTCCGTATATACTTCGTAGAGTTTTCCTCTCCGCAATCCCCAATCTGTTCTCGTTCTGTTTCGTCATGGTCCAGGTCTCACAGGCGTACGTTATAATCGGTCTTACAATGGAGTGGTATATTCTTATTGTAGTCGTCCGGGATACATTTTTGGATTTTATTATTTTCTTTAATGCAAAACAGCAGCGATTGGCACTTTGTATTCTGATGTTAATTTCCTTGGTCATGTTATTGTCTGACGTGATAGTGGCACCCAGATATTTAAATTCATGGACTCTTTCGAAGTTGTATTGGTCCATCATCACATTTTGTCCTTTTCGATTTGTAAAATTTTTTAGGTAATATCTTCTTCAAATATATTTATTCTGTAGCATAATACTCGGAAATTATTATTTTTTTGCTGGTTTCTTTAATTAACCAAGTAAATTTACAAGGTTTTGTGTTGTAAGTGCAATTCTTATAATCTCGAATTCTAAAATATTTGTATTGTACCTAATGCGTTCAAATCAAAGACAGATATTAGTCAACAACGATATTTTTAAGGCCACTTAAATGTTTAAACAATTAAAAAAAATAAAGTGATAAAATAATAAGTTTGCATACACACATTCTTTCCTTGATCCTTTTAAAGTTAGTAAAGATCCTAAAAATAGTATACGTGCGTCAATAAATGATACCGAAAATATTATTGTATGCGTTGTTATTCAATCCAACTGATTTTTCTGGAAGGTAATGCTTACTGCTATAAATTAAATAAAATAACACTACATGGGAAAATATCAAAAAGTAATAAAACACAGTCCATATTATTGGGAATTTCATAACAAACCCAATATCTATAAATTCGCGAGTTTAATAAAACTTATTTTTCATAACTCTCCTTTTTTTGCTTTTGTTGTACGGTATTTACGTAATCAATCAGCATTTACTTGGATTTTATAACAAAAGCTCAATGGTTTTTTGTTGTTGCGTTGATTTGTTATTTTACATCTCTTGCTTAACGAAAATTATTTGTAAATGTCTCAAAAATAAATCTGGAATTAAATTGGATTTTAATTTTTTAAATTAATTAATAAATAAACTACGTGTTTATATTTCATTTCTTAAACACGTTTTGAATTTTATTTTTGTGGCTCACCTCAACTTTTAAATATCTGGAATGTTTATTGCTGAAATAATAAAATGTTTAGTTAAGATTGTTTGTTATTTTCCATTATAGTAGTTTTTTATTTATTTAACGAAAGTTGAAACCCTCTACAATTAATTATTATTCTATTGCAGGTTACTACATGAATCTAAATCAGAATCCTAGGACATTATTACCGAAATTCTTCGGACTTTATTGTTATCAATGTAATAGTAAAAACGTTAGACTGGTCGTCATGAATAATTTATTACCCAGCAACATTACTATGCACCAAAAATACGATCTTAAGGGCAGTACCTACAAAAGAAAGGTACGCGCGTGATATTTTCAGTTTCAATGAATATCGTTTTTAATTTTCATATGTTTTTTAGGCTTCAAAAGCAGAAAGAGCAAAAAGAGCGCCAACGTACAAAGATCTTGACTTCATGGAACATCATTCAGAGGGCATTTTTATGGAAGCTGATACTTACAACGCTTTGACTAAAACAATTCAGAGAGACTGCAGAGTGTTGGAAAGCTTTAAAATTATGGATTACAGTTTACTATTGGCTATACATAATTTGGATCAGGCTCAGAAAGATAAAATAGTATGTGTGTGTGTGTGTGTGTGTGTGTGATGACACATTTTTACTTATTTACAAACACTACTAAATTTCTAAATACCAACTTTTCTATATTATATATCTCTATAATTTGCTTTGTCTTTCTGTTAATGGCATAATTGCATGTTCATTGAGGTTATACCTAAAGAAATGGTTATTTAATAAATTGGATATGTAAGATAAACAATGAACACTTTCTGTTCCGTTGATTTATCTTTATACACACAATCAAACTTATATGGAATCACCATGTATTTCTGATTAAACTTTTCGTAACGAAAAATTTTGGTACCCCAACTTTAAGATAAGGCTTTTTTGTTGTAAACAAACATGATAATAAAGAAGAAACGATTGCTGCGATTTATTAACTTGTGAATTTTATGTTCATTAGTAAAATCACGATTCTCCGGTTATTTTATTTCTGTCCAAAAAATGCATGCCTTACGTTGGACTAACAGATGTGCAGAGGGGAAAAAATTATTGCTCTCATTGAACAAGGAATGCCATAAAAAGATGTAGCAGAGATAGTAGGCGTGTTACCCAGGGTGTTGTATCGAAAACATATGAACAAGCCCAGACATAGTCGTCAAAGAGTCACAACTGATCAATAGGATCGCCTTAAGTGTGTCAAGTTGCTAGAAGAAATCTCAGTGTTGTATCATCCATAGTTGCAACGACACAACTTCTGGAAGCTATTGTTACCACTTAAACTTTAACTGGTCGGAGGTACGTTGATTTAGTGCTAGAACCAATCGTTAGGCTTCGGAGAGCTGCAATTGGAGATAATTTTATCTTCACTCATGATAATGCACCTCTCCATACCAGCAGAGTGGCTAATGAATGTCTTGAAACGGAAGGTGTCACAATTTTAGACTGGCCTGCATGTTCACCAGACCTAAATCCTATTGAACATTTCTGGGACCGGCTTAAAAGAATGGTTAGAGCTTGTCGAGCTTGTTGATGCAGCATTAGAAGAATGGGAAAACATACTCTGAGAAAATGTTGGCAGTTTAATAAGAAGCATGCCAATGCGAATAGGATCTTGCCTAAGGGCTAGGGTGGCAACATGGATTATATAATTACCAATTTTCTTGATTTTAATTTTTGATCATTAAAAGTTTAAACCTCATTTCGTTTCAGAAACCAAAAAAAATACCGTTGTGTTTATTTTGTCGACTAATTAATTTTTTTTATCGATATGTGGGTTATTTTTCATAAAAAGTCTTTGGTAAGGACTGAGATTTATTCATAAACAAAAAAATTTCGTACATCTCAAAAATTACGAAAAATAATAGGTGATTCTATGTAAGTTGGGTTGTGTGTTTGTATGTTAGGCTAAAGTCTGAAATCTGGGTACTACTAAGTTTAACCGGCTAAAGCTAGTTCTATCCAACGATTTTGAATAAAGCTGAATTGAAACATAGAATAGTAGTAGTTTCGGGCTTTATTCGGATAAACTTAGCATTAGCCAAACGTCTCTGGATAAAGGTGAAGTTATAATAAAAATAAACTTTTACATGTATGTGCGTGTATTTTCGTCACTTACAATTTTAGTATTCAGATACATTTGAAGTCTATTTATAATATAACGCATTAGACATATATCCTGTAATGACACTCTGAGTTACAAAGAACGCCTGCCAATTTACACTTGCGTCTCTTTGTATTACAGCCTTGTTTGCAGTGTTACACACTTCGCGAATCCTTTACCTCCCTTATATGAGATTAGCTGTTAGCAAGTTGTCGTGTAATTTTTTATCTACTAAAAGATGGTCTGATGTCCCATGTGTTTTGTTTTCAGCAAAGGAAATCTCAAAGCCACTTGGAAAGATTAGTGCCGGAGGGTCAGGCGGGCGATACGAGCTCCGCTCTAATCTACGAAGAAAGGGAGAGAGAAAAAGAAGACAGAATGGGTGCTGCGGGTGCGCTGAACCGTAGCAGATCGATTAATCGTCAAAGGCTGGTTGCACATTCCACTGCTATGGAGAGTATTCAAGCTGAATCGGAACCAATAGACGAAGACGATGATACACCGTAAGAGTCTTGTTCATAATAATATACAGACTGATTCACGAATCATTATACATTATAATCTATTTGATGCAAAAATTGACATCGGCAACCTTGCAAATCTGTTAACCCCCAATAGCCTTGCGTCAGAACAACAGAGTGGGGATAAATGTGAAAGGAACTAACCTCAAATTTATGAAGAATTAAATGTTATTGTTTTGGTTCGTGTTTATTATTTTTTTAAAACAAACAAAATATTAGAATCCTTTGCCACATTTTTTCATCAACCAAATTTTAAATTTCCTTCAATAGTTTGAGTAAATTATTTAAACTTTCCAGTGCCATATTTGTTTGTATCCCTACGTTTAATCTGTAACAATGTGCACACATAGCTATCCTCTCTTCACTTTGGTAAATAATAATCCAAAATCCATTTTTAATATGTATTTTGGTTAAAATTTAAAATAAATAAAACTTTTTTTAGTTAAACTAGGTTCACAAAAATATATACTTCTTTAGGTAGTTCAAAAACAAATGTTCCTCAGCATTTTGCAGTTTTTCAAAGTATGTACTTCTCAGTCTCGGTCTAGAAACTTCTCTATTTTTGTTTCGTAAATTATTTTCTTCAAATCTGCCTTTATTGGTTTTTTTATTTCTTTATTCCTAATCTAAAGAAAAAAAAGTAACTATTTCTATGTACAGAAAAATAAAAGACAAATTTTTGTCTATTTGTTTTCTTACTTTGTCTGTGTATTAAAAACTCTGGAAATCTTGTAGATTTGATGTGATTTAAATATACACGAATGCAGATCAGCTTGAACAGAACCATATTCACATAAATACTCTAAAAACAATAAAAACCAACCAAAGATACATAATTATGTATCTTTGCATTTACTATTTTACTATTACTTGCAAACTGGCAAATAAAACCCAGAACAATGGACGATTTTTGCCAGTCTAACAATGTTGCCGGTTAAAGTATTTGCTCTTATTAATGAAACTAAGTCTGACTTGATTACAAATAACAATGCATAAAAATAGACCATTACATATTTACTTTTCTCTGAACTAAATAAATGTTAGAATAATCTGCATCATACTAGTGAATTTTATTTAAATACAATGTGGTTTTTTTGTCATTTCTGTTGTTAATTATTAAAAAATCAGAGGAAATTACTGAATGGAAAAAGAATTGGCAATATTGCTGAAATCATCCCATTCACTACTGTAAGATTTACAGAAGTGGAACACGAAACCTCCCCTCACCTAGTTTCAAGTATATTCCATTACAACGTTGCTAAAATTAAATCTACATGTCTAATGATTCGTGACTCAGTCTGTATATAGTTTGCGCGTGTCACGTTCCGTAGATAAAAATTACAACTTTAGCAGATTAATGAATTAAAGTTGTTTGTTGAAATTTTTGTGATCCGGATTAATACCTAAAAAATATTAATTTGTTTGTTGATATTTCAGACCTGGCGGAATTCCGGCAAGGAACGCAAAAGGTGAACGCCTTCTCCTATTTATAGGTATAATAGATATTTTGCAGAGTTATAGGTTAAAGAAAAAGCTAGAACACACCTGGAAGTCGATGATTCACGATGGTGTAAGTATATCAATATTTTTTATAACAACCAACCCACATTCACATCGTTATTTTTCTTATGCGGCGCATAAAAGTGATTGCCAAAAGAATTCCAGAGGTTGTCTCGTGCTTTCTCTAACGCGCAGGGCTTACGCCCGATTCTCGAACTTTCCACTTTCCACAGTCTACTCTCCTATGTCTATGATAAAATGTAACAACGTAATCTTACTTTTTTGAAAAAAAATCCCCTTACTACCTGCGAATAAATAATCGGATTTTTTAAAATCCAATGAACACAATTTTGTTCTTCCTTTAACGGCGTGAATTTTTAAAGCATTTTTTCATGCATAGAAATGTTCTATCTTTTCGGAGTCTCCAAAAAGGTTCTGCTTGTTGACAAAGAGTTCGTTTGTGCGGGGGAAGTGATCAAAACTGACATTTTAATTCTGGATCGCCCACTACTTACACAATTTATCACTATACAAAGATCGTAATTCGTAGTTTTTTTTCACGGGATAAGAACTTGCCTACCTCCATCGCACTTATTTTATCTACAAACAATAGGAAAATTAACGCAAATCACTAAATATACAATCCTTTCGCCTGGCCTCGTCCGATTCGATTGCTCGCCGTAAGAGGTCATGGCAAATGTGTTAGTTTCCAATTGTGCACCATGCGCTAATGGTGCGTGTTGATTGGTCTTGTGTGTGTGTGTGTGTGTGTGTTGGGAGGGGTGGCATCAGCTTTCGCCATTTGCCACATACTGGAGGAAATTTAAAAGGAATTTGTACTTATATTTTAATATTGGTTCTTTTTATGTATCTTATTACCGAGTCCAAGATAAATTTGCTGTTTGTTGATATTACTGAAGTAATTTTTGCCGGTAGCTGGAATCCATTTCCTATTAAATCGAATATAAATTGTTCAATAGGAAACAAAAGTGTGATTGGTTGATGACTGATATTTAACAGATGAAAGAAATAATCGATAATTATCGTTCAATACCAGACAAAAGTATCGATACTTTCTTTCGATCCAATTAAAAAGTATGTATCGACAAGTTGAGTCTAAAGGTTTTTATAACAAAATTTGTATCAAGAGCGCTAACACAACAAATATTTTACTGCAAACGTTTTTAAATTTTTTTTTCATGTATTTTTTTTTCAGGATACTGTATCTGTACATAGACCTAGTTTTTACGCTCAGCGATTTCAAAAATTCATGTCGCAAACTGTGTTTAAGAAGATTCCATCGCGTAAGTTGATTTTGATCGCATTCATTTATCATTTCTTTTGTTGTCAAAAACATTACTAACGTTTATTTTTTTCAAGTATTTATGCGCCATTTTGTTTAATAATTGACAATATTTAACAAAAAATAATAGTTAAGTGCAGTTGAAGAATGTCTGAAGAGTAATAATAATTAATAGACATGGTTTCTAAGTTGATGGTCGTTTTATATTATGGTGGTTTTATCACTAAGTAAAACATGTCATCCTGTAGATTTTGTGGCTAAATCTATGATTGCGCTTTTTGAGATCCCCTTAATGTATCTTTGTTCTGACCTTTGTCTTTTAGAATACACGAAAGTATACCTTTTACTTTTTAAAGTGGTTTGTGCGTATTTTGATCTTAAAATTTCATTCTTTGTTGTAAGGTGATCAAAATATTTTTATGTAACGTATTGTTAAAATTTTTATATCGTTAATCCTTTTATACAAAATTAAATAAGTATTATTGTTATTTATTTACTAAATAATATTTCAAGTAATCAAGTAATTTTTAGGCACTTATTCCAGTATAAGTCATAACCCCTTTATAATTAGACATTTTAAAAATAAATCGATTTTTTTTAACTGATTAATTTAAAAACGCGTTTTCGCTCCTGGCATCGTTTAAATGTTACGATTACAGTGTTCTTTAGAGACTCGTGAAGAAGTCGCATCCAATTACCGGCAAAACGTCGAGTACTCTATTTCAAAATGACAAGAAAACGAAACCCAAAAGTCTCTTTTCCATTTTTATGCTTATTTTCTGACAGCTGATAACCTTCGTCTCCCTTTTAAAAAAATATACGAGTATACCCCTACAATTAAAAAGCTGATCTAGGATGATGCACGTATGAGGTTTGGCTATTAAATAACGAGACTGATTATGAAAAAGAGTTTTATTTTAAGAATTATTCTGCAATCAAATGCTCCCCTTCACTGTACTCCCCTTCCCTCGCCACATACCGTTCCATTCGTTTTTTCCATTTGTCGAAGCAATGCTGGAAGTCGTCTTTTGTAAGAACATTTAGGAGCTTCGCCGATTTTCGCTTTACCTCTTCCATCGACTCGAATCGGGTTCCTTTTAAGGCAGACTGGATCTTCGAAAACGGGAAAAAGTCACATGCTGCTAAATCAGGCGAGTAAGGCGCGTGTTCGAGCACCGGAGTGTCTCTAGCGGCTAAATAACGCTTCACGGACTGCGCGTTATGAGCAGGTGCGTTATCCTGGTGCAAGATCCACGACGTGTTTTTCCACAATTCCGGCTGTTTCTTATACTTATAGTACTCAGTCGGATTTTTTTTTAATTTAACGAGAAATTTCACATTGATTCATTGCTCGTGGTTTTCGTCACACATTGTTATCGGCACGAGAAAAAAACACGTTCGTTTCTAACCTCTATAGAAAAAATACTACTACAGCGACAAAAACATGTTTTCTTACTGAAATAGTAGACACTTCCAGCTCTCCAACGCTGCATTAGTTTTCCCCCCTTACCCCTTTAGGAAGCCTTTTACTCGCGCAATCTCGTTATTTAATAGCTATACTTCGTATATGTACCATTTTTTGACAAATTTCTCCGATTTTCAGTATTTTTTTCTATTTCTACACAAGTTTTTGTTTATTTGTGACTGTAAAATTAAAATTAGGTGTCTAATTAATTGACGACGTTCATTACTCATTTTTTACTAATCATTCGTTGAAAAATTAAAAATGCTACCAATGAACGTATAATAATATTTTGAAGGGAATCCCCTATGGGAATGAATGCGAATTAAAATAAAAAATTCTAAGAGACAATGGATATGTAATATATTGATTTTTCTTGTTTGTATCTGTGTGTAGGATGGTAAGTTATAATTCAACAATGAGAACATTTCAAAACGACCTTAAATCGTTTTTCATTGCAATGTTTCGTTTTGTGAAAGTATAGAAAGAAAATGTGTATCTTTTTATATTTATTTAAAATTAAATATTTATTCCTTCTATACTTTTTTTTATCAAATTTAATTGGTGTGTGTAGTTTGATTTTGCCTGAAAAATGTTTTTATGTCATTTTTTTGACGGTATGAATAAACATTTAGTCAATTGCCAAAGAAGAAAAAATATTTTACATGTAATAATCATACATATTACTACAAGAAAATTCAGTATACTTCAATGGTTTAAAAGAGAAAAGGCGTTTTTTTTTATAAAAACTTGAGATTAAAAAAAAGGTTTTCAGCAAAAAAAAAATTAAAATTCAAAATTTCCATCGATAGATGATAATACCATGTACGTATGTTTCAATGCTTCTTCATGTAGTGGACTTACCAGAAATTAAAGGCAATCATCGCAAGTTTCGTAACCTGGTTACCAGCTACATAGGTAAATTTCGTCCATTACGTTTTTTAGTGCCGATATCATTTGCTAGCTGATTTTTTTTATCTATCTATTCTATTTATTTATTTATTATTATTTCGCATTTTATTAGAGTCTCTTAAGAAGATTCAGCATGAATATAAATAAAACACCTGCTACATAGACTAGTAGAGAGGACTCTATTAATTACTTGCCAGGTTCCAGAACACTAAAAGATGAATTTTCAATAGTTTATATACTACGTTATTATTTTAAATTTTGTAATTACTTTTTGGTGCATGTAAACGACGCACTGTCAGTTGTAGTAGAAATCTACGAGGATAGTTGACGAATTGTTGTCCCTAACATAGTTGACGTTGAATGAAAAATGCAAATAAAGTGTCAGGCAAAAGCTTATTGTGCATGACATTAGCGTTTGCCAATTAGCATTAGAGCATCAGTTCGTATAACTATGTTAAATATTATTTTTTTTTTTCATTGAGAGGTGCGTGATTTGGAAAAAATGGACAAAATTAAGTTAAGAGGTGCGATAAACTACCTCACCGCAAGAAATTTATAAGGACATGTCAACATGCACTGGGTGTAGGAGCCCCCAAAACTGTGGTGACCAAAGAAAATGTAAATTTAATCTATGACATGATATTAAATGACAGAAGAATTACAGTCAAGGCTATATAGCAGAGACATGTAGGTTTTTTGTTGCAAGCGTTGAAAAAGAATTTACATCAGGAATTGGGTCCCAAAAAACTCTCTGCACGTTTTGTTCCACGAATGCTGACGGCAGACCAGAAGCGTGTTCGCCAGGTTGCAGCGGAGACAAATTCGAAGATCATTAACAGAAATCCCGATGAATGTAAGCGAAAATTTCTTACGGTCGACCAAACATTTGATCCAGAATCCAAAAAACAAAGCATAGAGGTTCCCCCCCACCCCTCAATAATTTCCTGTTGTCCCATCAGCTGGTAAGATCGTGGCTACAGTTTTTTGGGTTTTTGCAGGTGTTATTTTCGTGGATTATTTACCGCATGGGCGCACCATAACAGGTGAATATCATGCAAATTTAATACCAAAAGTACGCAAAGCGATCAGAGAAAGGAGAAGAGGACAATTGTGTCGACCAGGACAACGCTCCTGCCCACAAAATTGTGTTGCAATGGCTGCTGCCATTCACAATGCGGGATTTTAAATTTTTGAACAATCCCCTTATTTTCCAGATTTGGCTCAGCGACCACCATCTATTCCCAAAATTAAAAGAACACCTTCGTAACATCCGCTTTGCTGATGATAACGAAGTGAGATATCGGCGATAGATAAATGGTTGAAGACTCAAAGTTTTGAATTTTTTTCAAAAGGGTTTGAAACACTTCAACACCGACGATATACCAAGTGTATAAACGTTGCATGTGACTATGTTGAAAAATAAATTAGTTTCATTCTTCTCATGTGTTTGCTTCTATGTTAGGGGCAACAATTCGTGAACTATCCTCGTACTTTAGATTAAAAATTACTTTTTTTTACCAAGCTAACTAAGCACAACTTAATAATTAATACTTTGGCTACCACCTGAACATCGTAGTGCGGACCCTATACCAATCACATTCTTAAATTTTTATTTCCAGTATAATCGATCAGAAAAAAAGAAAACTAGCGTTTTGTAACACAAGGGTCTTGGTAGAGGTACATATGAAAACTTTGATAACGATTAAAATAATGTAGTAATGGAGTTGCGAGGTTTACTCAATTTTTTTGTTATTTAGGCGAGGGTAAGGAACGATGGTTTAGAGCATCAGGAGGCAACGAAAGTGCTATATTTTCGTAATTGATGGTTATACATAATATGATCGTTAGCTTTAGGTATATATAATATTAAATGTTTATGAAATTCTTGCATAATAATTAAAAGATAAGTGACTTCAAATGACATGATCGATTAATTTATATTATTATTGTTTGCACTTTGGCCAAGCAGCATGTATAAGCATGATCCCAAAATATGTTTGTAATGTGATATTTTTTATGTACATAGTTTATAAATTCTATATAACTTTTTTTTTAAAATAATACAACTCCACATATCGTTCAAAATATAAAGTTTTATTACTACCCAAAATTCTTTGACAGTTTAAACGAAATTGTAATCGCTTGTTACAGCTTTGAAGCACTCTCCTTCGAAGAGAAAGTCTTTATCCAGACCTTTGGGAAGACACGAAGAAACCAGCGAAAGAGAAAGTAAGTAAAAACGATAAATGTAAGATTAATAAATAATGATTCCTTCTTCCATAAACTTTTATTCACGTACTTTATTATGTTGCTTTACGCAGCTTCGGTTCAAGTCAAGGTGAATAATGTTTCTCATAATGGAAATAAAATTGGTAAGTTGCACTTAAAGAAGCTTTATTGATGTGTCATAAAAATAAGAAATATGCAAGTAAAATGCTAATCATGTGTAAGATAGTTACACAAAGTTGATTTGGTTTTCATTTCATAATGTAAATTCTCACCGTATATTTTTTTTCACGCTGCTTTTCGATTGGATTTTACCGTTTATTTATATTTTTCAAACAATAAATGTTTCATCTGCAGTCTCCCAAGTCGAAGTAGTAACGTCAGCGAAAACCCAATTACCGCTTTCATATCCGACAACTACTAGCACCGCTCTCATATCCCCGGCCACGTCACCACCGTCGGCCTATCCCGCCGTCCTGGTGGGCAGATCAAACAGCGAGTGTAAAAATAAAGTGCCGCCTCCCGTGCCGCCAAGGGGAACCCCTAAAGTGAAACGCGGCGGTGGCGAGCACCACGACAAAGGTGCGAAGTTGTTAGCGGTAGACCTAGCAAAGGACGCTTGTAACTGGCATGTGCTCGAACCCCGTGATCTTAAGATTGAATACAGTTAGTTTTGTTAACTATATTTGGATGATGTGTTGTTATTGTTATTGTAGATGCGCTTAGATCTTAGAAAGCACCCTTAGATCCGTTGGCCGTTGCCATGCTATATTATTATTTAACACTCTGTCTTGGTCGATCCACTTTCTTAGTATTGGAACGGGGGGTGCTTCGCAACTATTTAATTTTATAAATTAATATTTTTCACGGCCAAAGACGAGGATGCATATTATGGTGTGGATAAGTGTGTCCTATTAAATTAATATATGTTTTCAAATTTTGTTGAAACCTACTCTGCCATCATTTTTAACTCCGTCACGTCGATTTTACCGAATTGACGAGGATTCACATCTTGAAATAAAATAGTCATTATCAGGAAAACACTCACTCAAATATATTTGTCGTATGTATACTATTACACAATTTTTTTTCTTTTAAATGTTCGTTATAGCAAGAAGAATATGAAGCGAAAAAGAAGTTATTCTGCAAAAAAAAACTTTATTAACTGCTTAGATTAGATTTGTACCGTTAATCCATATTAATCGACAAATGCTTCACATATTGTAAAATATAATTGTAAATGATCATGTACCCCGTCTTAACATCGACCTGCTTCCTGCATTAAATGGATAGAATTTGTTAAAATAAACAGCCTGCAAAAATTACTAGTTATAATAAATATTTTGTATTAAATGTTATTTAATACCTACTTTAAAAGTAACGTACAGTCCTTTTTGCATGATTCTAAATTTAAGAGAAGTTAACCGGTATTGTTCATTGCGTAATAATAAAAAAATCTTAAAACAAATAGCATTCTAATTGATCGTTTTATATTATTAATTTTCGCATGAAATTAAAACTAGCATTTTTATGATTGCACAGCGTAAATATTGTTAAAGATTATTATTAATATTACTTGCTCTTATTAGTCTTATCCCTATTTAAAACTCTTAACAATTTGATATTATAATTTCTTGACGTATAAACTTGAACTCGAAGAATTTTTTAAAAAGCTTCCTATTTAGTGAATCGTTACAACAACCGTGTTTTAAATTATAAAATTTTATACGAATTTCTCCGATTGGGGGGAATCTTTTTTTTTGTCAACATTTTTAAGTTATACTGTCTAGTGTTAAATAAAAAAAGCAAGATATCAGTCCATTTAATAAATCCCCGTTAAAAAAATTTCTTTTATTATTCAATTAAACATTTCCACATTTGCATATTATCGACTATTTTTCATTTATTTATTTAGATTAAATATAGATATGTATATACATATTTTTCTTTTTATTTGTTAGGTTCAAGCACGGCACGACAAAGAGGGTGGCAATGTTCGATATCGTAAATGTCACTTTGTACGTTTTATCCAATTTTTGCACCGTGTTTAGCTTGATGTGTGTTACGTTGTGTCGTTGTTTCTTTCATTTCGGCGGCTTTAAAATAAGATCGATCCCCTCGACGAATACATGATGCCGCTTCGTTCAAAATGCACCAAGACCCAACGTAAATATCATTCGTCTTGTCTGTTTTTGAATTGAGGATATTGATCGGTCTATTTTTATCTCAGCCTGCGATATATCTATTTTTTTTCTAACGAGACACATTGTTACTGGTTTTAATTAACACAAGTTTTATATTTTAATTGTTATCAATTTACAGTATTGATAAAGAAATAATTTTAATATAATATCTATTATTTAAAAACTACTAATTATTGTTGACGCATTTTCAGAATTTCTAATAAATCTAATACTGTAAGTTGTTTTTGACTTATTGAACCGTTTCTATATTGATTTTGTTTTGTGTAGGCGTTGCACCGAGTTGTTGCAGCACTCCGCCACCGACGTACGAAGGCCTAGACGATGATCCATCTCACGTAAGATTAGCGATGGGGGCCGCTTCTTCGTTGCCCTCTCAAGTGCATTCTGGTTCTCATTCCTCGCAATCCACCCAGTCATACGTTTCTCTACATCATATTGCCGTTAGAAATTACAAGGAAGACGTCGTTAGGTACGACTAAATAAAATATTTATGAGAGTATTATTATACCATCAAGCGGAATTGGTTTCTAGTATTTGTTACGCTACTACTTTCTTTTAGGAAAGAGTAGTCGATATTAAAAATGATTAAACAAAAAAAACTCTATAGACTCTATCTCGGGGAGGTGTGATCTTGACTTATCAATTAAATTCAATTCGAGGGAATTCTTTTTTTTAAAAATATATAAATAAACTAAATTTACTAAAACTGAAACGCCGTTGAGCGCCAAGTAATATTCAATAATAAAATAACTAAAAATAAAGAATAAAACCACGAACTGCCAAACATCGATTAACATGTTTAGAACAATTCCAAACTAAGTTTCCTTAATTTTTAATATACTTAAGAATCAAAAATGAGTACAAATAAAATCAAAGTTTCCTGTAGCCGCGCGCCGGAAGAAACATTCGATTCCATCCGCTCTTAATTGAAATAATACTTCAACTTTTAGTTTGAGCGAATAAAATCTGCTGTGGTTTCAAGGCATTATGTAAAAATAAAAAGACGATGACGCTCGTATTATTTTGACATTATTTTGCATAAAATTACCAAAGTACAAATGGAGGTGTAAGTGAAGTTAAAACAAAAAAAAATATCGACTCTTTTCTTTGTAATGTAAAGAAATGTACATATCCCTAATATTGACTTAAATAGTAATTGTACAGAGTGTTCATATCATTCCTGAAAAAATCTACAATAACAAATAAAACGTCGAAAAATAAATACTTTATATCCTACCTATTTATTATATTGATTATGTCATTTTTTTAAAAAGGTATACTTGTTACTAGTATTTGCTTACATATTTATTGCTATTAACTCATTTCAAATCACACACTACAGTCTGCAATAACACAAGTAACAATCGTACATCGTCCAATTTGATTTATTGATGTATACTTTGAGTGTCTTGAATGATTATTGTGCTAGACTTTTTGTTTTTTCTTATTAATTAGTATCATCCCAAAAAATCACTTAAAATTCCATCACGAGGCACTCCATCGTATACATAAAATATTTTTATTGTAGCTTTAGTGACATAAAGTTAGAATCTCGACCGGAAAACAAATCTTCATCGCTTAGCGTAGAATCCGGAAGTTCAGGTGCGGGTGGACATTCGAGTCATTCCAGGGGGTTGGCATGGACGCCCCCGACGTCAGTTGAGGGCTCCACTCCGACCTGGACTGAAGGTACACCCTCTTTTACCGAATCATCAAGTAGTGGAGATATGGGTGAGTGATGGTATTACCGAATGTTGAGGAGTGTTTCGTCATTTTGTTTCTACAATTCTTCGGGTTTCACTAAGTGATCGCCGTGTAATTTTATTACTATACTCGTACAACACGATTAACTTTTTAAAAGATTAAACTTAATGATATATTATTAATTTATTACGCAGAGATATTATTTAATGCTGCTCTTTAATAATTGTGCTCTAATAATAATAATAATAATAATAATATATCAATCGTCACGTCATTTTGGAACACGGTCTAGATTACATACCTACCTATATATCAAATAACGAGTTGTGTCAGAAGAATAATCATAAAAATACCGGTTTGAAACTCGACGAATTGTTATTTTCTATGTTCATTCTTTAACCTTTGTGTTGTAGTTAGATCTTCGAAAACGTCGAACTAAAATAAAACCTTTTAAAAATTGGGAAGATCCATCTAGAACAATATTTTACATGTTTCCTTAGATATAATATCCTATGTATTTACTACCTTGTGGTGTGCTAGGCTATCCATTCCATCGTCTTAAACAAGGGAATGAATGAGTGGATGTGATAGAAATAAATAGTGATATTTTTTCCCAGCTACGCTTCTCTCAAAGATTCAAAAAAATTGTTAAAATAATCCTTTTACTATTAATGATTAAGCTCGTTGTTTGATAGAAGCGTCGTCGCAATGGATTATATTTCAATTTCAGAATGGCATCTAAAATTGATCACAATCCAATAATTATAATACTCGTTTAGTAAACAACTGTATTTGATTGAAAAGGGCCAAGAAATCAATGTCTTTGCTCCGTGTATTATTTGCAACATACCATTTACCGCATCTTTTGTATTTGTAATTTGTTGGTTATTTTAATGACAAAAAATTTAGAGTCTGTCAATTAGCAATAACTGATTATATTCCAAAAAAAATACTTATGTCGCAACTATTTTAGATTATAAACATTATAATATGTATATGTACGAGGTTTGGCCATTAAATAACGAGACTGATTATGAAAAAGAGTTTTATTTTAAGAATTATTCTACAATTAAATGTACTTCCCTCCCCTCGCCACTCAACATTCCATTGGTCAAAGCAATGCTGCAGACTTGATCTTCGGAAACAGGAAAAAGTCACATGCTGCTAAATCAGGCGAGTAAGGCGCGTGTTCGAGCACCGGAGTGTCTCTAGCGGCTAAATAACGCTTCACGGACTGCGCGTTATGAGCAGGTGCGTTATCCTGGTGCAAGATCCACGACGTGTTTTTCCACAATTCCGGCCGTTTCTTACGAACTCGATCTCGCGGTGTTGCCAAAACTTTTAAGTTTGGTTTACAGTTTCACCCTCTTGAACCCATTCAGTCATTACGATGCCGTCGATGTCGACTAGGACGTTGGTCATCTTTGGTGCTCTCTCGGCCTTTAGAACATCGTTTATACCATTCGAAAACACGCGCACGAGATAGAGAATTCCCCCTCTAGGACGGCTTTTGAGCGCGCAGTCTCGTTATTTAATAGCCAGACCTCGTATATTAGATGTAAATAAAAAATGTTATCACATAACCGCATGTTGATGGTTTGCTGTTAATAAAAAAAATACCAACCGTCAATTAACATTGTTAACGGCACCGAATTGTAGTCCACATATTGTATTAATAACCCCTGTACCTTAAAAACCACTATTTCCCTGCGGTAACTTTCCAATCCCAACATGAGTTGTTACAATTATTATAAATAAATAAACCTGGATGTATTAGGTTGTCCAACAACTCCCTTGAGGCAAGGGGCACATACGTCTTTAAAATCCCATCACAAGAAAACCGTAGAACACGCTATCAATTGTCTCACCACTGAAATGGTAAGTTTATGTTTTATTTAACGATTAAAAAAACTGTTCCGGATTGACATATAGCTGATTTTTTTTAAATGCTATAACATAGTGTACGACAATAAAAAAAGGCACACTGAAATGTTCAAAATTTATTCGTACATACATATGGTCACGCCGTAGGGGTAGGCAGAGACCACTACCTTCTACTTCCACCGCTACGGTTCTTACACACGTCTTTTGCTTTGCCTACTTTCATCAGTGCTCTCATATATACTCGTCGGTGGTTGTTGGTACTCTTGACAGCTGGCCTTTCTTCAAAACAATGTTGATCCGATCGAGATCGATGTTCGCCGAGGTTGACCTCTACCGACTTCCGTTCACTTATAAATTCTTATAAATTCGTTTCGTCAATCTTCCTTCATCCATCCTTTCTACGTGTCCAAACCATCTAAGCATTTCTTTATCTATCTTTGTAACCACATCTTCTTTTACACCACAGCGTTCGTTTATCTCTCACTATTTTTTACTTTATCCAACCGAGTTACTTCGGCTGTACAATTCTTAGACTACTCATCATCTCCACAGCATTAATCCTATTTTCATGCTTCCTCTGTCAAACCCAACATTCACTACCAAACTGATAAGTGTAGCAACTAACACTCCTCTATGCACAGTTAGGCGTGCCCTTTTTGACACTTTGTGGCTCTTCATAAAGCTATACAGTGCCCCATTTGTTTTCCTGCCAACACCATTCGCTCAATGTCACTGTCATACTTTTCATCTCTCGTAAACTTTGAACCCAAGTATACAAACTCATTTATGTGTTCCACTCTTTACTTTCGTTTTGCTTACATTTATTACAACGTATTAGTCCTAAAGAAAATATGAAAAAATATGTTTTATTTTTTCAGAATTCTTCCGTTTTAACAACAGAGCCATCTAGGGCGAGAAAGTAACAAATACTTTGGAAAAGGTTGCATGAAGAGTTACTATGACTTGCTCTGGTTTGCGGCTATATATGCCCAACAATAATGAAAAAAAGTCCAGCTGCAAAAATTGAGCGTTCGCCGGCTTTTGAAAGAAAAACCCGCCCGAAGCGCTCCTGCATTACCCTAAAAATGCTGGTGTTTTTGTGAAGCTTTAATATCAATGTACAAAAATTTGGTGGCACGTTTTGTTGTAAAGTTTCGCTGCAGATGAATTGCGATAGGATTAGAATTTTACTACCCTATCAAATTTTATCAGGCTTATTATATAAATATAAATATATAATTCATAAGTTAATATTCGTTTTTTTTTAATACTACCAGCCAGCACTGATGAAAACGAATTGTAGCTACGTCATTTTAAGATCATACGGAGGCGAAACAGCGAATGTAGCTAGCTATCACACAAAAGTCCTTTTTGAAGTAAAACTTCTTTAGAATCGTTGTGATTTCCAACTCGATAAAACGAAAATGCGTCACGGTAAAGAAACAAACATAAATGTATAGGAGGATTAAGCCGGCGAGAGAATGAGATAGAATACATTACACATTATTTTATATTCTCGGTCTTCTCTTTGTGCGATGCTTCGTAGCGGTCTGCGTCCCCACTACTCTAACGTCGCGTATACGGGACAATCGGAGAATTATTGGTGTATTTTTATTTATGTAAATATTTTAATCTCGCTTATAAATTAATTTTGCGATTATGCCGAAAACTGATGCTGAAAGGAGTCGTGAACATCGGCAAAAAAAAAAGGAAAATAACATTTAAAAAAACCGCAAAAAGGTCTACGTAACGTGTTCGTGAATTTCGTGCACGTCGAAAAAAATTACAAAAATAAAATGAAAATAATAATTCTGATGTGAACGATAATGTGCCCGGTGTACCAAATAGTAACAAGTACTTGAATATTTTCTAATATTTTTAATACAAAATTGAAAAATCAAATTTTAACATTTAATCAATAAATTGCATTATTATTTCTTACTACTCATAAATCGCATTATAACCTTAATGTACAACGAGTTGTAATACCTTGTTTGTTTTTATTTTTGAAGTAAAACTTTCTTTAGAATCGTTGTGATTTGAAACTCAATGAAACGAAAAAGCGACACTAAACAGAAACAAACACCAAATATATAGGATTAATCCTGCAAAAGAATGAAATACCTAGAATACATTATACAGAGTTTTATACTTCCCGGTCTCCTCTTTGTGCGCTGCTTCATAGCCTTCCCACTCTCGTCTACTAAGCATTGTAGATAGGTATGTGTGCGCCGAGAGAGCCAGCGTCGTTTAGTGAGTGTGTATATTCATCTCGTTCTCTCGAAGTTTAGTTTTCCGAAGTTTCACTTCTACTGAGTGTGAACTGCACGCACACACATACACACACATTTTTATTTGTTTATTTATCTAAAGTTAACTCCGGCTGTGGGCATCTTTATTTTAATCTTTAGAGTTTTTGGTCCAGAAAATGAAACGTTTATAAATAAAATTAAATATATTAACAAAAAATCGGCTTACATCCTTCACTATTGAAACTAAATTTAATGAGTATAAATATAAAAATAATTCCTAATAAATTAAAAGTGATTTCATGTAAAGGAATGCTATTTCTAACTATCTGCCAACAGTGTACTTTATTAGTGATCACTTTTAAAAAACTCGGTAACTTTGGCTGCAGAAGGGTCCAGTGCTACTTTTCTAAATTTACAAGTAGTAATTGATGAACTTGATTTGTTTCTTTTCATTCCTGGCAGCTGTTTCTTTGCCGTAGGAAAAACGTCTTCTTTGCTTGAACCACCCAAACCGTCGTAATCAACATCACAAGATTTCGTCCCTTTTATAGCATCGGCCGACAATTTATGTTTCGTCTTAAATATGGAGTACTAAAACCAAGAAAATTAATTTTATTTTTTTTCCAACAATGATCTGGACGATTCCAATTTGCAGGTAACAATAAATGCTTTTAATGGTCTAGACCAAAGAAAAAATAATAAGCACGTTGTGCAGCCGAGATTGATAATGTCGATGTAAACCTAACCAAACATACAGACTTAAAATGCTCAGTAAAATCAATCATACACAAAAGATGGCAACACGAATGAAGTAATATAAACAAAGATCTAGGGCCACTAAAAGAAAATGTAAATCGATGGAACCCACCTGTAGCCTTACCGAGGAAGGACCTGATAAAGATTCACCAACTTAGAATTGGACATATTTTTATTGCTCATGGACATCCAATAAACAGTGAAGAACCCAAGACCTGCAGCGAATTTGGAGAACGCTTTACAATCTCACACATTCTGTGTGAATGCAATGCATACGAAAAAATTAGAACACAATTTAACTTAACCGATAATCTGGAAGACAACCTTACCGATCAGAAAAATTAGAGAACTTAGTAAAGTTCATAAAAGATTTGAACCTTTTTAATGAAATAAGCAAGTCTGAAATACCACGGAGTTTATCACCCTAGCAGTACTGTGTAATTGGGCCAATGGCTCCAGTTGCCGACGCACTATTATAATAAAACAAGAAAAAAAGCTAATGTTTAGGCTGCACTGTGAATATAGACATGAAAATATCCAATAATTGAAGTTTATGGAGGACAAAAGCTGCAAGAGGTCTGGCGAACAAATTTCAGAAGACAAGATAAATGTTACAAATGAAGATTGTTATGGAAGACCCCACCCACAGTACTGAAAGCTATATAAGATATAATAAACTAGAACCCAGGCGTTGTAATATCTCACAAACAACAATGTGATGTACCCTGAGCCAAGTTAACAGGCATAACTATCAAACTTGAATAAAAAAGGGTGTAACCAAAAGAAATATTTATAAATCTTTCATTATTGGGAAAATATTTCTACTGGACACGATTCAACATCAGAATTTTTTCACTATAGAGGTTTTATGAAGTTAAAGGTGAAAGATGGCAACTTAAAACAGATAATAATAGAAGCAAACAAATCCACACGAAGGAATCTATAGGTATAATATTAATTTTTCTAATAGAATTTTTTACAATAATGTCAAGATAGTTTTAAATTAGCCTGTATTTAAAAAAACTTACACCAGTTCTTAAAGGTTTGCTTGATAGACTTCTGCAAGGAGCCTGAAATTTTGTGTTCAAGAAAGGTCCAAAGTTACTTTTCACATTTAAATATGGAGAATCGGAATTAATAATGGTTTGTACTCGTTCCTCCTAAAATAATTTTAAAACATTTAAAATATATTATGCCAACTATTGTGCTGCAAATTTAACAATACGATTTTTATAGATAAAACAAAAAACATCTTACCACTGATACTGTTGTATTTGCAAGTGATGAATCAAAATTATTTAATGTATTTTCATTTTCAGATTTTTCAGCAATACCAAGTTGTTCAGAACATTCGGAACCTGCATCAGGGTTTGCAACGACAATATTATTTTTATCACTATTACTTTTTATAAGTTGCAATCTCTGTGTCAATATGTTTTTCTCTTTCATATTTTTTATTAATATTTGTTTCAGTTCTGTCCTACAAGATATTTATTTATTTTCAATTTTGAACATTAATTGAATAACTTGCATACCTTATTTCTGCATTTTGAGACTCCAATAATGAAAACTTTTTTTTCTGCATACTTAATTCATTTTTCATCTTTTTATTAATAGTGTCTAAATGTCTTACTCTTTTTTCGGAATCCAAAAGTGACCTGCACAAATAATTTAAATATTAAAATGGGTCATTAGCAAAAAAAATTCTGTAATTGTGACAAAAGTAAAGAAATGAGAATAATTTTCTGTAAAAGTTAAATACAATAAATCTTTACAAATAGCATCGCCGACTTATATGAATGTTTTCTGTATATAATAATTAAATATTTTACAATTGGTGTAAAAAATACTTACTTTTTTAAAGTTACTACCAACAATGCTATAGATTCTGTACAGTTTGTCTCTTTGAGAATATCATTTACTTGGTCTTTATTTCCATTAATTACTATTTCTATATGTTCCATGTCTTTAATTTTATTTTTTAATTTTAAAATTTCAGCTGATAATTTATCTGCTTCCTTTGATTTAGTTTTAAAATAACTTATTTGATCTTTAAAAGCATGCAGTGTTGCCTCCATTTTCTTTTCCGAGTTTTCTAATTTTGAGACTTCCTGTCTTAATAACCTATTCTGTTCTTTAAGTTGTTGTTTTTTTTCTTTAATGTTCTTAATTTCTTTTTCTTTTACAGATAATGTAAAGTTGGCAGAGTCTAGTCTGTAAATTAAGGTAGTAGCATCTACATTACTTTCATTATTAAGTATATTAAAGTATACTTTGTGTATAGTCTTTTCGGTTACTCTACTTCTGCATTGTGGACAGGTTTTGGATCTAAAAATCATAGATTACATGTTCATAAACTATTTTAAATATATATGATAGATATTATTCACGTAAAAATTAATACATTATACATGTACAATCCACAATTTATAATTATGACTAAGAATTTTTTATTACTAACCTTTCTAACCAATTAATTAAACAATGATAATGAAATACATGACCGCATTGTGTAAATTGTATATCTGCTCCAGAAATAAATAATTCGCTGCAAATAATACAAGTAATATTCATTTTATTAATATATAAAAGAGTTAAAAATTTTGTTCCTTCAAAAAACTTTTTGAATATGTCAAATGACAAATGTCAAGTGTTTTAATATTTCAACGTTTTTTGTGTGCAGAAGTCACTTTATTTGAACCAAATTAGCATGAGTTTAATATTATATTTGTAAAATATTTAAATCAGGGGAAAGAGACGAGTATTATGTTTTTTAATCTGTGGTATACGAGATAAAACTCTAACTCTTCTTATGCACAGAGCACAGCAAATAAAAAAACATGCATGAACACAACCTCCCGTCCACTTCTAAAAATAAAAATTCGACTTCGCTTTTGTCACTTCAGTTTATAAGTCGGGGTCGGATTAGGCATGTTTGTCAATTTTTGGCTAGGCCGTGTCAGGAACGTATTAAGATGAATTTATGAAATATAATAATTGTAGACCAGTTTTTTTTTAACAAAATTGTGACGTGTGTTTTCTTGATGAGGAATATAATAAAAAACACATATTACAGATATTGGGCCAAATATTTACCGATGGTGGCGCTGCATCAGCTGATGCCGAAATGCTTAACCTAACCAATAGTATAAACACACAATGGACGAAACAAAACAAAAAATCGATACGCGTTTCGGGAAGTTAACGTTATGGCCGCTAGGGTCGCATCCGGTTATGTTTTGCCCAATAACAAGTACATTTCATTTTTACTAAAAAAAATATTTTTTTTTATTATTAGACAACTAGGTAGACATAATTTTTTAAGAAAAAAAGAAAAGAGGTAAGTCAACGGGTTCCACCATATTCCCAATTATATTTGTGACGTCACGTTTGTTGAAAATAAAAGTATTTGTTACGTTAAATACATTAATATTTAATAGTTTCTATGCAATTCATTTGAAGTTATCACTTTAGTCGGGCGTCCCGAGACGCACATCCTTTTTTTAATAGAGTTATTTGACAATTAATATTTAGGTTTAAGGAACAATATTGTGGTGTTATTAGTGATTTTTAAAGACTGAAGTAATGACTAGAAAAATCTTAGACTATGACGTCACTTTTTTGTCCATTTTAAGCTGGAACGTCACGTACATGTTACTACCCATTTATCTTTTAAAAAGTGGAATCGGCTACAGTTAACATAAATCCTACATATTAATTCCTAGAACCAAAATAATTGTTAAATAACTCACTCAAAAAGCTTAGAAAACCAAAATCGTTAACCAAACGCGCATAACCTTATGAAAGATATGTCATTTGTTATACCAGGTGCACGTTACCAATTTCAAACAGTGACGTCACTATCGTTCAAATTTAAGAAAAATCCACGCGATGCACCTCACCCATTGTTTGTAATTTAGTAAAATATACCTACCGTAAACTGCTAGGGTCACTTTGTCAACTTTTACATTTTTTTTATCAATACCTCAAAATTCTTTAGCTTCTATATTTAATGTATCATCTACATACGTACGCTCAACAGGAAATCTGAAGAAACTTTTGTCAAAGTCATAATGTAAATTGTTTTACTAATTCAATAAACTAAGTACTAAAAATATTAAATAAAAACGAGAATAAAAGTTTTGATAATGTACATCATAAAAATAACTCCGCCACTGGCAAACGAACACAAACGAATGAGCACTAAAAATAAATTTGTCAAATTCACTACGTTACTGACTGGTTTTCAATGGATATAAACCGAGTAACGTCTTGCGCGCCAAAATGCGCAAAGGGGTAAAAATGGGGAAGTGTTACACTGTTGTTTTCTTTAAGAGGAGGCTTACGAGCTGTATTTTCTACCTTCCTGTAAGATGTCGCTATAGTGACCGCATTGTAAATAAATAATAATACGCCATAAAACGTTGTAGAAGCCTTCACAGCCAGCTATTTACGTTACTTAGAAGGCATTCTAAACAGGTGTCACCCCAAAACCACACGTCGTCGTACTCTGAAAATCAAAGGATACATTATGTTTTAGTCAGAGCCGCATTGAGGAATATTACAGGACAATAGCTCGAGAATTGCCTACTGCATTAATTTAAGAAATTTCAAATGTTTCAAACTCAGTGTGTTACTGGGATACTAATGATACCATACAAGACGAAAATGAATAAGTTAGATCCTTTCAACTTCGATCATTATTTTTTCAAGGTGTTCCAAATATGGTTACAGCATGGGAATACACATATATATCCTCGTAGCGAAATTACAATAACGTATACTAGACCTAAAATTCGATTTTTTCCGCTTCACCTGGCTAATAGTATGAGGTAAAACCTCGATAAACGATCGTGTCAATAAGATTCGAAAATATCAAGTGATTCGCGATTGTCCTTTTCCATGATAGCTGATGTATGGTTTTTATAGGAAATTATTGATGGAACTGGGTGTATTAAAGGTGAGGTTTAGGGTTACAGCAAGTAGCACAATTGCAACATCAAAAACTATCGTTTGACATGCCAAGTATTTGTAAGCAAAATCTAGTGAAGTTTTATTGTGTGAAGTGAAAATTGAGTTCATTAAGTTATTTGTGTCAGTTCTTCAGTTTTTTCAATATCATAATCGAAATATCGTAACATAATGGGAAATAAGAAATAGAGATAATTCATCATCCGAGCGGTTTTATTGGACCCTTAATCCTAAAAATCCGCCTATGATGAAAAACGTCCGAATATATCAAATAATATCCGCCCGTTAGGATGGCTCAATCCACTCACCTGTGATCCCGAACGTGACGTCAGAGTGTTGCATTAGGCGCATGCTGGGTTGTGTGACAGACAGAATTACCCTTGTTCATACTATGCATAAACCTTGCACAGTAGCAGCACATCAACTCATCGATGTTATTTTCTAGTGTCCTCAAAATTTCCGAAAAAGTTCAAAATATTTTAGGATCCGAAAATTATCCGCTGCTTGAAAAAAATTCGAAAATCGGTAACACTGCATCTGAGTACGCACCTAAAACGATTCTACAACATTTTCTTCGGCCATCTACATTGATGCCAGAGCTATTTAATAGGCGTGAGAGAAAAAGTAGAGCGTCTGAGGTTGGTGTGATAGAACAGGACACAACATAGCAGGTGATCGCTACCTGACTGTTGAGTGTATTGTGCACATGTTCTTTTACCACAAAGATAAATTTTACAATTAAATTTTTCTGTGTATTTTATTTTCCTAGTATCTTTGTAATAAACGCTTTTGATAAAGTAAAAAAAACGTATTTTTCTATATTGACGAATTTTTTCATTAATTATACTAAAATTTTATAATTTAGCTTTAAAATAAAAAAAAATTTTGTTAAATTAATTCTTTTTTATTTATTAATAGGTATATATTATATTATATTTATATTATATAATATTTATTTTTGATTATTTCATAGCTGTAAGTATATACAAAAATTATAATCGAAATTAGAGTTTTTTAGGGTTCAAAATTACTGTCGTTTGTAAATGAACGCTGTCTCTGTCACTCGCTGGTAAGAGAGCATGCGCACTCCAATTTTGGCAATAACATTTCATTTTTATTATTATTCTTATTATTCTGTGTGTAAAAAACAACCAATTGAGATGAAATTCATTCGGTTATTAAGAGAGTGAAGGTGATGAAAAAAAATTGATTAAAATTAATTCAAATAGCCATGAACACTTTTCGATAGGCAAGCTATCACAGGCACGTTTGTAAATAAATGATATTATTTGATAAAAAGTATGTCTCATCTGGTTATCAGATGGGTGAAGGTCGATCTCCCACCGGCATTTAGACTACTAGAGCATACCGATCACTCCGACCAATACAGTGCTACCAATCTGCACATGCTCCATGGTGCGTTCCATAAAATCGTTCCATACCATAATTATTATTTTACATAATAAATACATTTTTACTCAACTCACACAACATATATTTTGTCACTGGCAAAAAGAGCAACAATTAGTAATCTCAAAAGTATCCATTTATAATTTTATTTGCTCACTTTCAATTGCAATACATTATCCGAGTTAAAAAGAATTATTACAATTTTAAATTACATATTTCATGTTCATGTTTTTAAATTGTTTTGTTTTTTAAATAAATATTTTTAATATTTTGTTTATTATTCTTTTCCTTCTGTATACAAACTTAAATTTAAAAAAAAAATCAGTTACCAAGAAAACCAATTTTTTTTTTATTAATTTATTTTAAAAAATTTGATGAACAGTTTTTGATACATTCAGGTTTTTTTAACTTTTGTTTCCGCCAGCAAAGTTATCTAAAAAAAATGGAGAGAATGTTACTTTTTTGTATCTCCTGTAGATAAAATAATGACCATCAAAATAAATGCTAAGTGGTCCCAAGAAGATCCGGCAACCTTGCAATTCTACTGTTCTGCTGAAATTCCGTAGCGCCATCTCATATTCATGAAACGCAACGAGAAAATGTACTGGACATTACCGCCATCTGTGAGCAATGGTCTGAACCACTAATTTCAAGATCCCTTCTCGCTTTTTCCGAGTTCCTGCAACCATTGTATAAAAAGACAACAAATTTTAAATTAAATACAATGAATCTTTTATTCGGATGCACTTTGACGGAAAAAAATGTTTATTTCAAGGTTGACGTAGGTTAGAAAATATGCCCAGTAGATTTTTACCGAGGAATGTTTAGTTCTTATACCCGGACTAAAATGATATCTTTTGAGAAAATGGATATTCCACAAAACAACAGAGAAATTTCGATTGCGTTTAAATATTTTTTCCGAATACGGTTTATCGAATTTTGAAACTAAAACTATTGTATAAAGACAACTTATACAATGCTAAAATTAAAAGTGAATATGTTTAACCCCTAAATCCGTTTCTTACTCGATTACATTTACAAAGTTTAAATGAAAACCATGTAGGGGTCACTACCGCACGGGTTGAAAAATTCATATTTTTCTTAGGTTCCTGGCACATGGCGTTAGAAATCGTCTCAATTACTTTTTACACGGGGGTTGTCCTACTATGTTGTCTTTATACAATGCTGCAACCCATCCTTGATATATTTATGTCAATGGCGCTGTTTTTGTCAAAATTATTTGCCACGTTCGTTTTTAGCTAAACGACTGCATTTCAGAAGCAAATATTTCAGTCACGGGTTACTAGATATCTAACCTCGGACGTGGGCATAAATTTTTGGGAATCCAAAGCAACTAAATTCTCAATGTTTACATATTTTGATCATCTACAGTTTTTTTCTACGAACGAGTTTTAACTTCTGAATCAGCCAGTAAACTGTTCCCAACTTTGGTCTTTCCAATGGTCTTTGCATTTGCACTTTATAGAAAGTTAGATATTTACCTGAAAGATAGCTCTGCATGAGTCGCATCGTGAATCCCTCCTCTTAATACGACTCCGTTTGCGCACGGCTCCGCGTGTATGCGACTCTACAATAAAAAAATTGAATTTCCCGGTTCTGTAAATTGGACTGAATGTTTGCGGATCCGTATGCGTGCGACTCTGTAAGCACACGGCTCCGCATGCATGCGACTTTTTTTAATAAAAATTAAAATTTCCCGGCTCCGTATGTATACGGTGGCGTATGTATGTGTACGGAGCCGTTTCGTTCAGTTGCCGTACCGTTAGCCACATCCTAAATTAAAATAGGTAGAAAATGGCGACTACATAGTTCTTTTAACCGTTTTTTATTGAAAATTTGTATGTAGGTAGATACACATTTGCCGGAGCTAATAAATAATTTTCCGAAAAAAAATCTTTTTAAGATTGATCCAAAAAATTTAATAAATTACCAAGTATTTATCAAACATTTTATTAATAATATTAAGTATAAAATATAAAATGTTAACTGCTTGAAAAAAAATGAAATTTCCACATAACATATTTAAAACGAAAACAAAAACTTATCGAAAGCTTGCGTCTGCAACACGAGTAATTTTGCGATGAATATCCATCAGTTTTTTAGCACTGCAAAGTGGTGTATCAAAAGGGAAAGTTTTTTTAAATTTTTTAAAATCAACAACATAGCCTTCAATATCGTTGTCATAATCTACACAAGGTATAAAACGGTGTCCCCACAAAATATCGGAATTTGAGTATGACGTTCTATTTTGAGAAACTTGTCCTGTTATATTCGAGCTACCTTCCGCTACTGCTATTATTTCAAATCTAAAACAAAGAAACAAAGAATTGCTTTGTATCTACCTATTAGGTGCCTACCATTTATTTGTGTAAAATTAATAATTTTTTGAATGGCTAAAATCACCAACCGTGATTGTAGAATATCCAGTGGACGAAATGTCCACAATGGACTACATTCGTCGATCACGTGTTCAATTTCCAATGGAAAAATTAGTAATCCATGAGGTGCTACTTTCATTTGAATAGTTTCGAATTCGAGATTTGGGAAAATAATTTCTTTATCCATGAAATACAATGAAATGTTCGTTCCACACCATATTTTTTTATTAAAATCATGAATTCTAAATACAAAGCGTAGTTTACCTTCTCTAAGACAAATCTAAAAAAAAATACCATTACGTTCAAGTTTATTTGAGAAAGAGGTTACACAAGTACAGACCCCATTCGGAGACATGAGTGAAAGTTGCAATGAAAGTGAAATTAGTACGACAGAAATTGTGGAAGCGTTCAACAGTATGAAATTGGGTAAAGCTGCTGAGTACGACAGGATAACAGTTGAAATGCTGAAGGCTGGACAAAACGTGGTAGCTAGTCTGCTGTACCGCCTTTTTAACCTTTGTTGAAGGAGTGGTAACGTACCAGATGACTGGTGCAAGGCCGTTATCGTGCCACTTTACAAGGGAAAAGGTTCGCAGCAAGACTGTCAGAACTACCGAGATATTACTTTACTCAGCATAGTCGGCAAACTGCATGCAAAGATATTGATTAAAAGAGTAACGACCAGATGACTGGGGCAAGGCCGTTATCGTGCCACTTTACAAGGGAAAAGGTTCGCAGCAAGACTATAAGAACTACCGAGATATTAGTTTACTCAGCATAGTCGGCAAACTGCATGCAAAGATATTGATTAAAAGAGTAACGACCAGATGACTGGTGCAAGGCCGTTATCGTGCCACTTTACAAGGGAAAAGACTCGCAGCAAGACTGTAAGAACTACCGAGATATTAGTTTACTCAGATTAGTCGGCAAACTGCATACAAAGATATTGATTAAAAGAGTAACGAATGAAACTGAGAAGATGATATGGCATGTACAAGCAGGTTTTTGAAGAGGAAGGAGATCAGTATGGATCAGGTCTCTTCATTACGACGTATAGTCGAAAAATTCTTGGCTACAAGTTAGAAGGTCTATTGCGATTTTATATACTTGTAAAATGCCTATGACAAAGTGGTGAGGAGTGAATTGTGGTCGACATTGTCTATGTATGGGGTGAGAGGTAGTTTAATACGAGCACTGAAATCACTTTACGAGGATTCCACTGCTTGTGTCAGGATAAACGGAGCTTGCACGGACTGGTTTAACATCGAAAAGGGTGTGAGAAAAGGATATGTGGCTTCGCCATGGCTGTTTAACTTATACATAGACGATTGTTTAAAAGATTTGAACGAGAGTGCGTATGGATTGAGAATGATTTGATCGTCAAATGCCTTCTTTACGCCCATGATCAAGTCATATAAAGAGGAGTTGCAGGCGATGGTTAATGTTATGCATGATGCCCTGACAATCAAAGGGATGAAAATAAATGTAAGCAAAACGAAAGTAATGGTTTTTGAAAGAGAAGAAAGCATGACAAACTGTGAAGTTTCGATTGAGGGAGAAAGAGTGGAACAAGTAAATGAATTTGTGTACTTGGGTTCAAAGTTTACGAGAGATGAAAAGTATGACAGTGACATTGAGCGAAGGGTGTTGGCAGGAAAACAAATGAATGGGGCACTGCATTTATGAAAGGCACGTCTGGATTTTACAATAACTTCTTGAGCTATTTGTTACCACGATATGATTTCTCAAAAAGTAACATCCTTTCTAAGGTACTGTTTTTAAACTTTAAATCCAGTAAATTACAATCATTTCCAAGAAGCTACGGAACTTTTAGGGATAGATCAGTTAAATATGGACTGCTGATACGAAGAATTTCAGATGATTAAAAAAAGCCTGGACATTGCTGCTGCATCTTCTGACAAAACTATAGGTGCGATTAAAGAGTGGAAGAAAGTCTTAGAACGGTTTTCCAATGATGAAATCCCTAACATTTGCATCATATCTTTCTTTTTCAGTATCCCTAGTACTAATTGCTTTTTGATTTTCTCACAAACGGTGTTAAAGTGGACTGATGTACGAAATAAATCTACCCCCCAAATTAATAAAAAGCGAATTAATAACCATATGTAATTATAATTATAATTCTATAGATTTTTTTAAATATGTTAAATCCAACAAACATTTGTAAAAACTTGTGCGTTCTTCTGTAAAATATTCAAAAAATAAAAAAAGTTTAGTAAATAATTGGGTATTAAAAATTTTTGAGCGAGGAGTTGGTAAGCGGTTTTCTTTGACCAGGGTTATCGGTAGATAGCGACTATAGTTACTTGCCTTATGTCGATAGTTAGGTGGGCAGACTTTTCATGTTTACGAAAGAAGTTATTTATTCATGGAAAACAATTTTTGTTGTGTATTATCAGCGAATGCAAACTACTATAATTTTTATTTCAATGTTTTGAGATAACGAAATTAAATTATTCACTTACTACTGCTTTTTCACTAAACAAAGAAGTAGCTATATTCTTCATTGGCTTTGTAATTTTCACATATACAATACTGACTAAAGCTCCTTGAATAGCGACGCTAAGTAAAACTTGTAGCATCAACATTAACCAACCGAAATTGCATTGTTCTGTAGGATATCTATAGCCGTAGCCGATGGTGGTTATAGTTTCAGCACTTAACAAAAAGTAACCTGTACAGATTAAAATTTAGTTTTAAACAACGCCGCTAGATACGTAATTTAAGAGATGCCCACCTGTTAATGTTTTAGTATTTATAATACAACTATCGGTAACGTTGACATTAAAATCTCCACTACTTATAGCTATTAACCACCATATTAATCCAAAAACTAGAAAGCATCCAACATTGACCACAAATAGCGTGACGAGAATCCAGCGCCATCTGATTCCAAGTAGGGTATTACCCAAATCTTTTATGTAAGTTATGTTTTTATTGGGTAACTTAGTGAGAAACGTATTCACTTTTCCTGATTTGCTGATTATTCTTGCTAAATCGAATAATGTCGTAAGTCTTGATTTCCTGCAAAATATAATGTTGTTTATTTTTTTATTTTCATGATGTTATAGGCAATATATAGGCCTTATACACTTTTTACACTATAAATAGGAAAAGAAAATTTACTGATCTTAAAATGTTATCAAATTTAGTGATTTAGGTACCTACTAATAATAATAATAATGATACATATAGTAATAATTTTTATTTTTTACATTTTTTGTGTTGAATTATTCGAAATAATAATTTTCCAATGAAACTACTGATCTTTTTAAAACAATTTACAGGTTTTCACTCATATCAAATGGTTAATTAAAAAAATCGTGGCCATCCAAATGTTATATTGTAGTAGGTATCATATACTCGTAGGCAGTGGCGGATTGAGGTAAAGAAAGGCGAGGCTATTGCCTAGGACGAGGCTGGTTTGAAAAAATTATATATATATATATATATATATATATATATATAATTTTTTATATATATATATATATATATATATATATATTATCTGTAGTAAAAGGCGCAAGTGTTACAGTTGTATGTTTAAACATATTTTTTTCACATCTCAAAAAAAGTCAAAGTGATCCTAAGTAAATTTTATTATATTACTATGTATAAAATTTTAGTTTTTTAATAAAAATATTTTTTCATTCGAAAAATATGAGCCCCTACAAGCCTCTACTTTAATCCGCCACTGCTCGTAGGTACACATTATTGATAGGTAATGAAGTCTTTTACTAGTAGGTAGCTACGTTGCATGAAAGTGAGCCAGGAGTCCTTCTTGCCTGGTATATAACTTAATAAATTTATTAGTAAAATGCTCTCAATGCTATTTATTTACTTTTCGAAATTCAAGTATTTTCTGCAACGAAAAAAATAGAAAAGCAAAAAGCAGTAGGTAGTAATAATATCTCGAAATGTAATTAATGAAAAACTTGTAAAAACCTACCTTCTTTTTTGTCTTTTTAAAATCAGCAGCGGATTACGAGATCGAAATCGTTTCGAATCTTCTTCGGAATCATCGGAGAATTCGTTAAATAGAACTTCTTCGTATTGGTCGTTAAGAACGTTGTATTCAAGCTCTTCGTACATAATGAAAACTAATGAAATCTTGGTTGAAGTTTAAGAGCAAACAAATGTTTCTAATATTGCAAATAATTGATTAGATAGCGGGTGTGCACAATTAAAAAAGTAGTGCCACTTGAGATAATCCAATGTCATCGATATAATCTACTAATTGTTTTGGTAAATAGATTGTTAAAAAACAAATAAAAATCAATGTTCGTTTGTATTACACAGGTTACTTGTTAATTTTCAATAATATTCACTATTATTAGGTAAGTAACTAATTGCTTCCAATTACAAAAAGTAATTTTATAATTTGAACAGATTTTTTTATCTTAAATAACCCAAAAAATATATCAATATTTTCATTATAAAATTGTGAGCCTACTAGTACGAAAACCCTAACATTTTCGAATAAATTAAATTTTTGTTTATTTAAAAAAAATGCGGAGTTTTTTTTTAAACTTTCGCATACTTTTACTCAGTTTTCCACTGTTTTTAAATGTCTTTATAAATTTAAACAATTCTTTTGTAAAAAATAGGTTTATTGTAAGAATCTTAAATTAAAAATCCTAAAATTAAATATAGAATATCTATATAGGTAAATAGGTACAAATTACGATCTACATTCTTCTCTGTCGGAATTTGCAGGCCAATCACATACGTTGAGACCGGAGTGGAATACGGTACCAGGTTTGCAATTAAATACTGATGATTTACCGTGATCACAGCGATAATACTAAAACAAACAACATAACATCTTTAACGAATTAAAAGTATAACACACTGCTATAGTTCAAATAATACAAAAAAAACGAGCAGGCTTATTTTCGAATATTGACAAATTTCAGTTTATTTCGAAAACCTTGACATTTTACATGATTAGCAAAAATGTTGTAAATCGCGTCCCCTATTATCCCTTAAAAAATTTCCATCGACCTACCAAACGCCCTGTACTAGTATGTTGATATAACAAAGTGACAGGTGACATTGTTATACTCGATTTGTTTTAAGGTTGGTTACTTGTCAAAGGTATTACAAAGTTGCCGATTATCGTATTTATACAGTGCTTCGAAACCAGCCAGTCCAAATAACTTTTGATTTTGCGTAAATGTAAGAAATACAACAAAACAAGTCAAATTTTAAATAAAGAGCTATGTTTAAAAAATTTATTCTGCTATTTCCAAGTGGTACCCGTTTAACATCACCCACCCCTTCTTTAAAATGTCATATAGCAACCCCTACCTTGTGTTACATCAAATGGAAAGCCAAAAAAAACCAGCAAATCAGACATGTAAACAACAATTTATTCTATCGATTTATTTTGCTGATAACAACAAATTTTGTGAAATAACACGAGACCATAAGAAAAAAGACCTACGCCACTATTAGATAGAAAGATGTCTTTTTAGGTATCAATTAAATTACTTATGAATATATCTCACCTTCTTTGAGAAGACAAAACAAAGAGTTGAAAAAGAATTTGAAATTACGTTATATTATTGCCTACAAAATAGCGGAGCACACTTTGAAAAATTATTGTAAATACATTTAAGGAGCTGTTTGTAATTAACTCAATTTTAATTTCTGTCGTAATTTCGCTATGTTTAATGTTATCTGCATAATAAATCGATAAAATAAATTGTTGTTAATACGATTGATTTGCATTTTTTTTAGGTTTTTATTTGATGTATCACAAGGTTGATATTTGACATTTTAAAAAGGGGTGGGGGATATTAAAGGGGTGCCACTTGGAAAGAGCAGAATAACATTTTTAAAACCCCCCATTGATTTAAAATTGGACGTGTTTTGTTGTTTTTCTTACATTTAGGCAAAATCAAAAGTTATTTGGAGTATTTGGATTGGCTGGTTTTAAAAGGAAAGCACTGTATTAATAATATAAAATGATATGTACCTTATTGCAGTCTTTATGTGGCATAAAATCAGCTTCACATTTTGTCAGATTATCAACAGAAGTACTCGAAGAAGTTGAAGAAAAATGTGTATCAGTTACCGGCGACGATGTAGTAGTAGTATCTTTTGACGGTGAGATCGACACCGGTGAAGTTACTGTTGTTGGTGCTGTAGAATATGTCGGCCTTGGTTTCGGTGATGTTATAACCGAAGTACCACCACCATCTGATGGAGTGGTGCTCTTCGGTCTATCCCATTCGGGCTATAAACAAATAATTTTACCAACAATAATTTACTATATTTTTGTGAATGAGTAAAACTTGATTGATACTTAAGTATGGGTAGGTTAGACTTATTTTTCTTATTACCCGTGCCGTTGTAATGACGTGTGATTCCGGAACATCGTAAACTTTCATGTTTGCATGTAAAATATGAATTAAAGTATTTTCTGGTCCACAAATTCCCCGGAAATCGTCCATATCTATGGCCCAAGTCATGGCACCCGCGTATCCATTCGATTTTATCCAATCCATTTTTATTTGCACCGATACTGGATCTTCGTAGCCCACCCATTGCGTTCCTAAAACAAATTTTTAACCAACACTTTCCAATGTTATACTCTTAAAAATACACACAATATACAATGATTTTTTTACCTTTATAAGCAAAAGGCACTTTTCCTTGTTCATCCCATTTTTTGGTCCATCCATTATTTTCATTCAGGAGCTCAGCACAAATCTAATATTTAAATAAAAGGATTACTTGAATTGTACCCATAAGAAATACTTAAATGTTTGATAGAAAATATTGTTACAGGTGAACAACAAAAATAACACTTTCTTTTAAGCAGTATTTATGTAAAAATAACCTACGTACAGATACCTACCTCGTAATAAGACAAAAATCCTGTGGCATTGGTATAAGGCCCGGGAGCTCCACCACCAGCTTCTTTATTGATATAAGTTCCCAGGTTGTAGTTGTTGTTTCCAGCGCTTAAAGTAAAACTTCTACCATAAAATGGAATACCAACAACAAGTTTATTTGGCGAACAACCAGAGTCTACCCACAATTGTAGTCCATCATTCTACAAAATTACAAATATTAGATTCTCGATAAGATATTAAAATTCCATAGTTTCATGTGCTGCACAGTGTTCCAATATACTCGTAGGTAGGTGTACTTACGACGTTTAATTTTTCGTAAGCCCATTGGTCGTGCGGTCTTTTGTATAATGGGCTGTGGGTGTCAGCGAAACCTGCCCAATTACCTCTTAGATCGTATGACATTACATGGATTGCATCGACTAATCTAAAAAATTTAAAAAAAATTTACGATTCTGACATGTTTGTTTCTTAGGGCTTAGGCTGGATTGGCAAGAAATTCTAGGACCTACAACTCGAAGGACCTTTACTTTCGTCAAAATATAAAGAGTTGTAATTAAAAAAACGAAAGGCAGAACAATTCCTATATCTTACTAGACATTCAACAACCTCCTTTTTTATATAATATATAGAGGGAAGAGAAAGAACATGAAACGATAGATGATAGGTGTACTTATTTAGTAATGTTTACAAGTTAATATTAGGTAGGTGGTACTACTAACGATTATTACAAATTACTAACTCGCATAATTCGGGCACGTAATATCCTTCTTGAAGTCTAAATTTGGCTACTGGTACGGCCATAGTAATTTCCCATCCTTTACCGATCTTAGTAAAGGCGGTTCTTAATTCTTCAACGAAATAAAAGAATTTATCTTTGTCAGAGAAACTACCACCCCGATCCGCTGCTCCGGGATATTCCCAATCCAAATCGAAACCGTCCAAATTGTATTCGATGAGAAAAGCTACAAAAAAAATGTTAAGTAGCTGTTATAAAATTAAAAAAGAAACTTTAAATTCTTACGAAAATTGCAACGGAATATTATCGACGTCATTAAAAACTGAAAAATATATAATATTTAAAATCCTTAATGTTTGTTTTAATTTATAGTTAGGTTCCTACCGATAACACTCTGTATGAAGGAATCTCTTCTTGATTTTGCCGCAACCATGGCGGAATATTTCGAACCTCCTTCTGCCCATCCTCCCACTGCGATTTCTAATTTTACGTTGGGATGTGACTTTTTGATATCGCTAAAGTTTCTGAAACCGTTTTGATCAACATCCAACTAAAACAAAGTTTGCAAAATCAGAAACGGTATTAGGTACTTGGGTATAGTGTAATGACTGTTGTAATATAAAAAGGGTAAAATAACTTTGTTAGTTTTTTTATTGTTGTTGGATATTAGATATTTTTAATAGATACTTACTTCGGGATCTATGACTAGAACGCTCCAGGATTTGTCGTCTACGCCAATGAATGAGTAAATAATGTGAGTACAAAGATCGACTGGTATGTCTTCGATGCCGTATCTTCCAATGCCAGGTCTATAGATTGCCCAGTTGCTAAAGTAACATACTACTTTAGAAGGAGTTGCGCCTGAAATTTATATAAAAATAGTATTTATATATTTAAAAAGGTTGGTTGAATATCTTTAGGTTTTTGCATTCGTACCCACCACAAATTTCTAACATGGATCATGCAGAACGGAATCTTCAGCAAGTATCGGAATAGGATCAAATAAGGGAACATACATATGATTATACATATTACGTACACGAACGGAAAACGGACGAGACGAGCAGTCGGTGCGATGAGGAGCCAACGAGACAAGTTTAGAATTTTTTTTTTAAATTATATACCTTGTTGGCTAATAGGTAGGTACTTTTAATACATAGCTTAAAAAATTAAATGAACAAAAAGAATCATTTCTGTTTTTTTATTAACGTAAAAAAATCAAAAAAAATTTAATTTAATTTTAAATTTGGATAAAAATAAAACAATTAAAATACTGACGACAAAGATGGTTCAATACTTAAGCACATTAATTATGAATTTTTATAATAATACTCACCCAACCCTTGCAGAGTTGCCATCAGCACAATACTTGTAAATATTACTGTCGAGAACATTCTGAAAAAATAAATTTATTAATAGTAATTGAAAATTGCAAGTAGAATCATCAACAGGTAATTGTTAATAGGATTAATAGGATTATTATACCTACTATACCTACTATATATACCTACTATAAAATACCGTTTAATCATAGGAAATTTTGATTCCGTTGATAACAGATTATTTGGAAAATTTAAAGCGGTGTGAAATTGTATTTATCGATGACAGTAAAAAGTTATCAGGTAAAAATTTTTATCTTTAAAACAACATTTAAATTTTTTTTATACAAAAATTAGGTTTTTTTTATTTTACGAAGAAAATTTTTAAAAATATTATACTATTTTTTTAAATCATTTTATACGAGTATAAAAATATCCTCCATTAATTTATAAGTCTAAATTAATCCTCAAATAACAGTAATAAACTTAAAAACATAACTGAGAATACTCACTCACCTGCAGAATAAATAGACAGCTCAACCCGAATCAAAAGACGCGCACCTAAAAGGTTGTTAACTTTTCAGTGCCAGCCTTACCAGTAATATTTATTCAAATCACTTCTTTCTTTTATACGATCCAAGATGATGTTTGTGTCATCGACATCGACCAAACAGTAACATCATGTAAATAATAATAATAATAAAAGAGATATAAGGTAGGTACACAAAAAAAAATATAAATTATTTGGGATCGGGAACTTTAAAAAATACGAACTGGCTGATCTATTAAAAAATATTTACAAATTCTAGCACACATGCATATAGTCACGCCCTTTTCGCGTAGGGACAGGCAAAAACCACTTTTGCTACGGTTCTTATACGCGTCTTTCGCTTCTTCTACTTTCTTCAACGCTTTCATACATGCTCTTCGATTACTGGTACTCTTCATCTGGCCCAGCACACAGCTGCTCAGGTTATTTTATAACACGATTATCTGTTACTTCAATGTCACACATTGGATATTAAACAGTAATAAGTCATCTGTTAAAGATATTTTTGAAAATAATCCACAACCGAATATTTAAACTTTGTGAGGAACAGATATCTCAGTCCTAATTTGGCTTCAGAAGCGCCGTAGAAACCAGGGAAGCTCTTTTCTCAGTCCAAGTATTGTTTCAGCGATGCAGGGATGTGTCAGGATAGACGGAGACAGAACAGAATACATAAAAATACTAAGAGGTGTAAGACAAGGATGCATACTGTCCCCAGTCATCTTCAATTTATACTCTGAATATATCTTTAGAGAGGCGCTGCAAGATATTGAGGCCGGACTATAACTAAATGGGGAACGGTTAAACAACATAACAACTAACACTATTATTATTATTATTATTTTTACACGTTGCAGCTTCTGTTGGAGAAAATCACAGCTTTCAGCCGACAGTATGGGCTGGAAAGAAAAAAGAGTAAAACGAAGTTTATGATAATAAGTAAAAACCAAGACATCCGTGAAAACTTATTAGCAGATGGAACTCCCCTGGAAAGGGTTAATAGCTACTATACTTGGGCACAAACATTAATGATGAGTGGAACCAATCTATTGAGATCAGAGCTCGCATTGAAAAGGCAAGAACCGCATTTCTTAAGATCAAAAAAGTCTTCACAAGCCACGAGATACAGCTAACGACGAAAATACGTTTACTTCGTTGTTACTTGTTTTCAGTACTATTTTATGGAGTCGAATCGTGGACGCTTACGGAGGCTTTCTCCAAGAAACTTGAAGCATTTGAAATGTGGCTGTACCGGAGAATTCAAAAAATACCTTGGACAGAGACCGGGTTACCAATGTATAAGTGCTGAAAAGGATGGACAAGGAAAGAGAAGGCCGCGATACGGTTGAGGCACAAAAGTTACAATATCTAGGACATGTAAAGCGTAATGAGAGCCGATACAAACTTTTGCAAAATATTCTACAAGGCAAAGTGTATGGAACTGGAGGACCAGGCAGACGATGAATATCGTGGCTGAAAAACTTAGGAGCTTGGTTAAACCAGACAACAACTCAGCTATTCCGAGCTGCAGTCAATAAAGTGCGAATAGTCAATATGATAGCCAACATCCGGAACGGATAGGCACTACAAGAAGAAGAAAAAGAATAATGATTTAGGATTAATTATTTATTTTATGAAGTGAAAGCTTCTTTTGGCAACTTATGGCATGGAAAAAACTTATGGTTTCGCGTCACCTGACGACAGATGGGTGACGTCATAGCTTCTTCTTCTTCTATCTGTCTGTCAAAAAGTAGCCTCGAGCTGACAGTCCACTTTTATTAGGTTATTTATTATTCAATGATTTTCATTTAAAAATAATTACGAAATTTTAATTTTTAATGCTACAATTAATTTAGAAATCCAAAAAAACCATTTGTTGTTTCATAGTTTTAAGTTTTCACTTTTGTCGAAAATCCATATGAATGCAATAAACTATACATATCGTTTAATGCAATAAAGTCGAGAAAATATTTTTTTCTCAGTGTAACTAAATGATGAGAGACCATCAGACTTGTTGCATTCGGATGGAATGTTGAGCGGAGAGGTGGGTTATAGGGCTGGTGGTTAGATTTTAAAAGTTTTAAACTTATTTATTAGATAAGATTTTTAAAATAGAGTTAATGAACTCGGTCAGAGTTTAATGGTTTTATGTAAAATCGCAGAGCCCCGTTTTGGTGTTTATCTCGATAGATTGAATTCTGATAATTGGTCTTACTAATTATTTATTTTATATGCAAGCATTTTTAATAATTTAAAATAAAAAATAACATTCATGCATACAGTCACGCCTTTTTCCCATAAGGGTAGACAGAGACCACTTTTTTTCACTTGCTACGGTTCTTACACTCGTCTTTCGCTTCTTCTACTTTTAGACATGCTTGTCGGTTATTGGTATTCTTGATTTGGCCTTTCTTTAAAACAATTTCGATCTGATTGAGATACGTTCCGAGGTCGACTCAACCGATTTCCGCCCATTCACACTCGCCGCATAAATTTGTTTCGTCAATCTTTTTTTATCCATCCTCTCTACGTATCCAAACCATCTACGTATTCCTTGATCTATGTTTGCAACCACATCCTTTCCCATACTACAATATTCCCTTTTCACAATATTCCTCACTTTTTCCAACCGAGTCACTCCGGCTATACTTCTCAGACTTCTAATGTTCGCAGCATTGATCTTACTGACATGCTTCTTCTGCCGAACCCAACATTCACTACCAGTACCATACCCAAGTAAAGGAACCAGCACTCTTTTGTGTACAGCCTGACGTGCCTTTTTTGATACGTTCTGGCAGCTCATAAAGTTATGCAGGGTGTTTTCAGTTATTTATTTGTTTTCTACCAACACCCTTCGCTCAATGTCACAGTCATACTTTAGGAACTTTAGTTATTTCAGAGATTTGAGTTGTTTTTTTTATTAAACTATTGGATTAAAGCTGGACTTAAAGTTTGTTTTCAACGTTTCAGTTTTATTGTCGCTGGTTTCTTGCTAAATGCCAGTAAAACCAGGTGTGTGTGTCTAGGTATCAATTTTGGTTTGTTTTCAAAGTTTTTCAGTTCTGTTGTCACTGGAATTTTTGTTATAATGCCTATGAAAGTCGAAATATCAATTTCGGACATATTGTATTGTGTGGGTGAACGTGTTCGACCAATTAAGGAAGGTGAAGAGGTTTTTAAAGCTGGCCACATCATTTTATGTGGAACTGACAGTCTCAATGAAAAAATCATTAAAATTTATGCATAAGATCCATTTCTGAGTTGCCTTAGGATTTAAAGGAAATTTATGTCAAGATATAATCGAATTGCCATATGTAAAGCATATTTTTTATACTTAAATTGCTCAAAATAATATATAAAGTTTACTTTTCACCCATATAAACAAATGGAGGTTGGTTTGTTGTTACCACCTCGAGAAGTTCATACGTACAATAATAGATGTCGCCCACTCCGTGATTTTTCCCTATAAACATAAATTATTGTACAAAGTGAAATAAAAAGATGACTGAAAGTTGTAACAGAAAAAAAAATACTTCACCGGATAAAGAAGAAGGGACAAATTACAGAAAGCTGTGTCGTTAACATTCGAACTTAAGAATATTTTCAATAGATGTCACAAGTAGTACCTAACTTTTTGTTGCATTATAATAAAATATTATTTTAATTAATAAATACTTTTCTATCGATTGCCTTTACTTATGGTATCGACAATATAATATTATAATAAACAAAATAGCCTGGCAGTCATGATGACTGCCGAAATGAGTGAAAACTTAAAACCACGATATAACTCTAAGCAACAGTTATATTCATTTTTATAGTGTTTATTCCTATAGATTTTTATTAGCTATGTACATAGTATATAACTGTATTCAATTCAATCCGTTCTCTGCATAATTATCACTCACATCAACAATATTCAAGCTATTTTTGTACTGTCGATCATTTCATTATATTCTAAAAACGATACAATAGGCTTATGGTAACTAAAATAAAAAAAAATTTGCCTACGCATTTTTTTGCAGATCACTCGCGAGAAACTCCCTAAATAAGAGGTAGGTTAGCTTGACACCCTTTAAAAATGTATACACTTTTTCGCGAACAAAATTTACACTGCCTCCTTTACAGATACAATTCCTGTAAATATACAAATACAATAACAATAAATATTCCGTAAAAAAGCCTCCAATCTACAGAATAGTACAATGTAACTTATTTATTTTATTTTAATATTATTTTGCCCACTGCATTTAAATATCTTAATGTCTTTCTTTTTTTAATGAGTAAATTAATTGATCGACTATCGCTAAATGCAAATACAAATTAAATATTCATACAAAGTCTCGAATAGAAAATTTCCCATCGATATGATGATCACGTAAAATTTGTATTTATAGTGTTGTTACCTTGGAGAAAAAAGCCTTAATGATAGCTTTTAATAATTACATGTGCAACTATGTACTAGTAAGTATATTACGAAGGTTTTTTCTTTTTGCAAAACCTTTATGCGACCAGTTTTATTATTTATAATTTAATGAATAACATTTTTTCATCTTTTTTTTTAATTTTTTTATTTTTATTGTTATATTAATATGTTAATTATTTAGGTAACTAATATGCATCTGATAACATTCCCGGTCACTGTATTTATTAGCCTAACCATTTTGAATGACACCCCACCCGCGCAATAATGGTTAACGGCGGATTCCATGGGAAGAACCAACAGCCAAAAAATGAATTAGTTTTTAGTGGGTTAAAGTTGGACATGATGCTTTTCCCTCACACTTCGGAAAACACACACACACACACACACTCATGCATGTGTGTGTAAAAATAAAATAATAAAAAATAAGTAATTAAGTGAAGGGATCAATTTTATAAATACAAAAGCCAAAAAATGGATTTGTAGTTCCTGACCCAAAAATGATTCATCTCAAATGCTATATAATTAAAATATAAATATTATAGAAAACTTTAATATTATTTTTGTCAGCGAATAAGCTTACATACATATAGTCACGCCTTTTTTCCGTAGAAATAGGCAGAGACAAATTTCTTCCACTTGATACGGTTCTTACACACATCTTTTGCTTCCTCTACTTTCATCAGTGCTCTCATACATGCTCGTCGGTTGTTGGTACTCTTTACTTGGCCTTTTTTCAAAACAATGTTGATCTGATCGAGATATGTTTGCCGAGGTCGACTTCTACCGACTTCCGTCCATTCACACTCGCCTTATAAATTTGTTCCGTCAATCTTCCTTCATCCATCCTTTCTACGTGTCCAAACCATATAAGCATTCCCATATCTATTTTTGTAACCACATCTTCTTTTACATCACATCGTTATCTAATCTCACTATTCTTTACTTCTATGCACAGCCAGAAGTGCCTTTTTTACACTTTCTGGGTGTTCATAAAGCTATGCAGTGCTCCATTCATTTGTTTTCCTACCAACACCCTTCGTTCAATGTCACTGTCATACTTTACATCTCTCGTAAACTTTAAACCCAGGTATACAAACTCATTTACTTGTTTCAGTTTTTCTCCCTTAATCAGAACTTCACAGTTTGTCATGCTTTCTTCTCTTTCAAAAACCATTACTTTTGTTTTGCTTATATTTATTTTTATTTCTTTGATATGTGTGTATGTGTGTAATATGTGTGTAGGTGTATGAAAATTTTTACTCCGGATATCTCCTCGAATTTCTGCTATCCTAATAGGAAGTATAAAAATGTGGTGCTCTTAAGAATTCGAAAAATTACTCCGGATACCTCCTCGAATTTCTGTTATCCTAATAGGAAGCTCGAAAATCCGATGATTTTTAAGAATATGAAAATTTTTACTTCGGATACCTCCTCGCGTTTCATATTCTTAACAATCGTCGAAATTTTGAGCTTCCCATTACGATAACAGAAACGCGATGAGGTATCAGGAGTAAAAATTGTTCAAAGAACCGAAAACTTTTTATTTTAATTTCTTATGATTTCATTTAGATGCAATGTACGTGTTATCTACATTTACTACTGTAAAAATACTGGCTAAAATGATGATGCATAAAGGGCTAAAAATAAATTGAAAAAAGTAGATAATATCAGATGAATTTCTTACCTAATGAATGTAATTATAGAAGACACACATTGCATTGCATTATATATACAATTACTAAATACAAACATTATTTTTTAATTTATTAATTAGTTTATTGCACATTGTGGAACATTTATTTATAAGAATAGGCGTTAATAAAATATTTTTTGTGCAATAATCCATAAACATCCCCTACTGGAGTATTTTATTACAGTTCCATTTTGTAAACCTATGGTGGTTAAATAAAAATAATACAAAGATTTTGTTGCTTTTTAACTTGTAGTATGTAAGTGTTTTGATTGTTGTAGTATTTTGTTATTTTTTTGTAGTGCTTGCTTAAATAAATATATTTCAAATAACTAGGTATTTTTATTACTTTTCCGATCCTCCATAAATGATCTCTGGCAAAATTGGTGAAAAAATAGACGAGAGGTTTAAAAGTGATTCCTTAAGACTTTAAGACTATATACCAAGCTGAAGCCGACTGTAACGCCAATCGTATGGCTTCTTCTAAAATGTGGCGATATCTTTCACCATTTAAATTTTCATTTTTGCTAAACTTTGCTTCATCACACCATATAACTTTTTTTATTAAGTTCATACTCTTGGCTGTTCATTAAAAACCATTTACAGAATTTTACCCTTCGAGGAAGATTACCTAATTGTAAGTGTTGCACCAAATCAAACGAAAATGGTTTCCATTTGTTTTTTTAAAATTCGTTGAATTGTTCTAGACGACAAAGTAATATCTCTCCCACAATCTCTAATGGAGGCATTTGGAGAGGCCGTAAAATAACCCAAAACATTAATTTCGTTAATGTCATTGTTCATTAGTGGTTTATTTTTAATAATTTTTGTCTTAAATTGACCAAACTGACGGCAGTTTTTAAACATTGTTCTTACAATATTACCAGTTGCATTTGGTCGATTTGGATATCTCTCTGCAAAAACACGACAAGTCCGTTCAACAATTCTATTGCATTCGCCGTAAATAATAAGATTTAAAAAATCATCATTACTAAATCCTGCATTTGCCATTAGTTACTATGAAATACAAACTGGTAAAAAAACTGTCAAAACAACATAAACAATTAACGTTCTAACTATTAAATCTTTGACAGCTAAGGCCTACCCTTTACTAATGTTGAAAGAATTAAGTAGTGTTATAAAGCGATCATCATAACGTCAACTAGATCTAATAGTAAAGGCAAGGGAGAAGACGAACTGCACGTATTAGTCAGGTCTCTTGTGACAAAGCTATGCACCTCAGAAGAATTCATTGGAACACTCACCGACATATTAACAAAAACTATCAGTGAGAAATTAAATGAACAGATCAAATACTTAAAAGAAGAAAATATAATCGTATTGTTGAAAAGTTGAAAAAGGAAAAGAAAGCCATGAAAGCCCTGATTAATAAACAAGATCAAGCCGCTAGAATTAGAAATATCAGATTCTATGGAATCCAAGAAAAAGATTGAGAAAACTGCAAAGACATTTTGAAAGAAGTCTTCTACAGAAGAATGAGTGTGAAGATGGACGAAACTGGAATTGAGACGTGTTATAGATTGGGGAAAAATTACCTAACAAGAATTGTCAAATGTCAAAAAAATGTCATATGTCAAAAAACTGTTGGATGATAAAAATTGTCAGATGTCAAAAAATTGTCATATGTCAAAAAATTGTCAGATATCAAAATAATGTCAAATTTTAAAAAAATTTTAATTGTCAAAAAATTGTCAAATGTCAAAAAATTGTCAAATGTCCAAAAATTATTAAAACGTCAAAATTGTCAAATGTCAAAAAATTTTCAAATGTCTTTTTTGATATTTAAATGATGTTGACATGTTAAATGTCAAAAAATGTCAAAAAATATTCAAATGTCAAAAAATTGTCAATTGTCAAAAAATTATTAGATATAAAAATTGTCAGATGTCAAAAATTGTCAAATGTCAAAAAATTGCCAAAAGGCAAAATATTGTCAAATATCAAAAAATTGTCAAATGTCAAAAAAATTTCAGATGTCAAAAAATTGTCAGATGTCAAAATATTGTCAAATGGCAAAATATTGTCAAATGTCAAAAAATTTAAATGTTAAAAAATTTTCAAATGTCAAAAAATTGTCAAAAGTCAAAAAAATGCCAGTTGTCAAAAAATTGTCAAATTTCAAAGAATTGTCAAATGTCAAAAAATTGTCAACTGTCAAAAAAGTTAAATGTCAAGAAATTGTCAAATGTCAAAAAATTGTCAAATGTCAAAAAATTAACAAATGTAAAAAAATTTCAAAAAATTGTCAAATGTCAAAAAAATTGAAAAATTTCAAAAAATTGTCAAATGTCAAAAAATTAAAAAATTTCAAAACATTGACAAAGGTCAAAAATTTTTCAATTGTTAAAAAATTGTCAAATGTCAAAATATTGTCAAATGTCAAAAAATTATTTAAAGGTCAAAATTGTCAATTGTCAAAAAATTGTCAAATGTCAAAAAATGTTTAAATGTCAAAAAATTGTCAACAAACAAAAAAGTTAAATGTCAAAAATATTCAAATGTCAAAAATTGTCAAATGTCAAAAAATTGTCAAAACGTCAAAAAATTGTCAGAAGGCAAAATATTGTCAAATGTCAAAAAATTGTCAAATGTCAAAAAAAATTTAAATGTTAAAAATTGTCAAATGTCAAAAAAATGTCATGTCAAAAAACTATTAGATGATAAAAATTGTCAGATGTCAAAAAATTGTCATGTCAAAAAAATTTCAGATGTCAAAAAATTGTCAGATATCAAAATAATGTCAAATGTTAAAAAAAATTTATTTGTCAAAAAATTGTCAAATGTCCAAAAATTATTAAAACGTCAAAATTGACAATTGTCAAAAAATTGTCAAATGTCTTTTTTGATATTTAAATGATGTTGACATGTTAAATGTCAAAAAATGTCAAAAAATATTCAAATGTCAAAAAATTGTCAATTGTCAAAAAATTATTAGATATAAAAATTGTCAGATGTCAAAAATTGTCAAATGTCAAAAAATTGTCAGATGTCAAAATATTGTCAAATGGCAAAATATTGTCAAATGTCAAAAAATTTAAATGTTAAAAAATTTTCAAATGTCAAAAAATTGTCAAAAGTCAAAAAAATGCCAGTTGTCAAAAAATTGTTAAATTTCAAGGAATTGTCAAATGTCAAAAACTTTCTAATGTTAAATAAATTGTCAAATGTCAAAAAATTGTCAACTGTCAAAAAAAGTTAAATAACAAGAAATTGTCAAATGTCAAAAAATCGTCAAATGTCAAAAAATTGTCAAATGTAAAAAAATTAAAAAATTTCAAAAAATTGTCAAATGTCAAAAACTTTCTAATGTTAAATAAATTGTCAAATGTCAAAAAATTGTCAACTGTCAAAAAAGTTAAATGTCAAGAAATTGTCAAATGTCAAAAAATATTTAATGTCAAAAAATTTTCAAATGTCAAAAAAATTGTCAGATGTCAAAATATTGTCAATTGTCAAAAAATCGTCAAATGTCAAAAAACTAGCAAATGTAAAAAAATTAAAAAATTTCAAAAAATTGTCAGGTGTCAAAAAATGGAAAAATTTTAAAAAATTGTCAAATGTCAAAAAATTAAAAAATTTTAAAATATTGACAAATGTCAAAAAATTGTCAAATGTCAAAAAAAAATTTAAATGTTAAAAAATTGTCAAATGTCAAAAAAATGTCATATGTCAAAAAACTATTAGATGATAAAAATTGTCAGATGTCAAAAAATTGTCATATGTCAAAAAAATTTCAGATGTCAAGAAATTGTCAGATAAAATAATTCAAATGTTAAAAAAATTTTAATTGTCAAAAAATTGTCAAATGTCCAAAAATTATTAAAACGTCAAAATTGTCAAATGTCTTTTTTGATATTTAAATGATGTTGACATGTTAAATGTCAAAAAATATTCAAATGTCAAAAAATTGTCAATTGTCAAAAAATTATTAAATATAAAAATTGTCAGATGTCAAAAATTGAAAAATGACAAATAATTGTCAAAAGGCAAAATATTGTCAAATATCAAAAAATTGTCAAATGTCAAAAAAATTTCAGATGTCAAAAAATTGTCGGATGTCAAAATATTGTCAAATGGCAAAATAATGTCAAATGTCAAAAAATTTAAATGTTAAAAAATTTTCAAATGTCAAAAAATTGTCAAAAGTAAAAAAAATGCCAGTTGTCAAAAAATTGTCAAATTTTAAGAAATTGTCAAATGTCAAAAAATTGTCAAATGTCAAAAAATCGTCAAATGTCAAAAAATTGTCAAATGTAAAAAAATTAAAAAATTTCAAAAAATTGTGAAATGTCAAAACATTGACAAAGGTCAAAAACTTTTCAATTGTTAAAAAATTGTCAAATGTCAAAATATTGTCAAATGTCAAAAAATTATTAAAACGTCAAAAATTGTCAAATGTCAAAAACTTTCAAATGTCAAAAAATTTTCAACTGTCAAAAAAGTTAAATGTCAAAAAATTGTCAAACGTCCAAAAATATTCAAATGTCAAAAAATTGTAAATGTCAAAAAAATTGTCAAATGTTGAAAATTGTCAAATGTCAAAAAAGTTGTCAAATGTCAAAAAATATTTAATGTCAAAAAATTGTCAAATGTCAAAAATTTTTCAAATGTCAAAAAAATTGTCAGATGTCAAAATATTGTCAATTGTCAAAAAACTAACAAATGTAAAAAAATTTCAAAAAATTGTCAGGTGTCAAAAAATTGAAAAATTTTAAAAAATTGTCAAATGTCAAAATATTAAAAAATTTCAAAATATTGACAAATGTCAAAAAATTGTCAAATGTCAAAAAAATGTCATATGTCAAAAAACTATTGGATGATAAAAATTGTCAGATGTCAAAAAATTGTCATATGTCCAAAAAATTTCAGATGTCAAAAAATTGTCGGATATCAAAATAATGTCAAATGTTAAAAAAATTTTAATTGTCAAAAAATTGTCAAATGTCAAAAAATTGTCAAATGTCCAAAAATTATTAAAACGTAAAATTGTCAAATGTCAAAAAATTGTCAAATGTCTTTTTTGATATTTAAATGATGTTGACATGTTAAATGTCAAAAAATGTCAAAAAATATTCAAATGTCAAAAAATTGTCAAATGTTGAAAATTGTCAAATGTCAAAAAATTGTCAAATGTCAAAAAATTGTCAAATGTCAAAAAATTGTCGGAAGACAAAATATTGTCAAATGTCAAAAAATTGTCAAATGTTAAAAAATTGTCAAATGTCAAAAAAATTTAATTGTTAAAAAATTGTCAAATGTCAAAAAATTGTCAAATGTCAAAAAAATGTCAGTTGTCAAAAAATTGTCAAATTTCAAAGAATTGTCAAATGTCAAAAAATAGTTAATGTCAAAAAAATTTAAATGTTAAAAAATTTTCAAATGTCAAAAAATTGTCAAAAGTCAAAAAATTGTCAGTTGTCAAAAAATTGTCAAATGTCAAAAAATTGTCATATGTCAAAAAAATGTCAAAGGTCAAAAAATTGTCAGTTGTCAAAAAATTGTCAAATGTCAAAAAATTGTCAAATGCCAAAAAAATGTCAAATGTCAAAAAATTAAAAAATTTCAATATATTGACAAATGTTAAAAAATTGTCAATTAATAAATTGTCAAATGTCAAAATATTGTCAAATGTCAAAAACTTTCAAATGTCAAAAAATTGTCAACTGTCAAAAAAGTAAAATGTCAAAAAGTTAAATGCCAAAAAAATGTCAAATGTCAAAAAATTAAAAAATTTCAAAATATTGACAAATGTTAAAAAATTGTCAATTAATAAAAAATTGTCAAATGTCAAAATATTGTCAAATGCCAAAAACTTTCAAATGTCAAAAAATTGTCAAATGTCAAAAAATTGTCAACTGTCAAAAAAGTTAAATTTTAAAAAAGTTAAATGTCAAAAAATTGTCAAATGTCCAAAAATATTCAAATGTCAAAAAAATTGTCAAATGTCAAAAAATTGTCAAAAGTCAAAAAATGTCAGTTGTCAATAAATTGTCAAATGTCAAAAAATTGTAAAATGTCAAAAGTCAAAAAATTGTCAGTTGTCAAAAAATTGTCAAATGTCAAAAAATTGTCAACCGGAAAAAAAATGTAAAAGTCAAAAAATTGTCGGTTGTCAAAAAATTGTCAAATGTCAAAAAATTAAAAAATTTCAAAATATTGACAAATGTTAAAAAAGTGTCAATTAATAAAAAATTGTCAACTGTCAAAATATTGTCAAATGCCAAAAACTTTCAAATGTCAAAAAATTGTCAAATGTCAAAAAAAATTGTCAACTGTCAAAAAAATTGTCAACTGTCAAAAAAGTTATATGTCAAAAAAGTTAAATGTCAAAAAAGTTAAATGTCAAAAAATTGTCAAATGTCCAAAAAAGTTAAATGTCAAAAAAGTTAAATGTCAAAAAAATTGTCAAATGTTGAAAATTGTCAAATGTCAAAAAAGTTGTCAAATGTCAAAAAATATTTAATGTCAAAAAATTGTCAAATGTCAAAAATTTTTAAAATGTCAAAAAAATTGTCAGATGTCAAAATATTGTCAATTGTCAAAAAACTAACAAATGTAAAAAAATTTCAAAAAATTGTCAGGTGTCAAAAAATTGAAAAATTTTAAAAAATTGTCAAATGTCAAAAAATTAAAAAATTTCAAAATATTGACAAATGTCAAAAAATTGTCAAATGTCAAAAAAATGTCATATGTCAAAAAACTATTGGATGATAAAAATTGTCAGATGTCAAAAAATTGTCATGTTCAAAAAATTTCAAATGTCAAAAAAATTGTCAGATGTCAAAATATTGTCAATTGTCAAAAAACTAACAAATGTAAAAAAATTTCAAAAAATTGTCAAATGTCAAAAAATTAAAAAATTTCAAAATATTGACAAATGTTAAAAAAGTGTCAATTAATAAAAAATTGTCAACTGTCAAAATATTGTCAAATGCCAAAAACTTTCAAATGTCAAAAAATTGTCAAATGTCAAAAAAATTGTCAACTGTCAAAAAAATTGTCAACTGTCAAAAAAGTTATATGTCAAAAAAGTTAAATGTCAAAAAAGTTAAATGTCAAAAAATTGTCAAATGTCCAAAAAAGTTAAATGTCAAAAAAGTTAAATGTCAAAAAAATTGTCAAATGTTGAAAATTGTCAAATGTCAAAAAAGTTGTCAAATGTCAAAAAATATTTAATGTCAAAAAATTGTCAAATGTCAAAAATTTTTCAAATGTCAAAAAAATTGTCAGATGTCAAAATATTGTCAATTGTCAAAAAACTAACAAATGTAAAAAAATTTCAAAAAATTGTCAGGTGTCAAAAAATTGAAAAATTTTAAAAAATTGTCAAATGTCAAAAAATTAAAAAATTTCAAAATATTGACAAATGTCAAAAAATTGTCAAATGTCAAAAAAATGTCATATGTCAAAAAACTATTGGATGATAAAAATTGTCAGATGTCAAAAAATTGTCATGTTCAAAAAATTTCAGATGTCAAAAAATTGTCAGATATCAAAATAATGTCAAATGTTAAAAAAATTTTAATTGTCAAAAAATTGTCAAATGTCAAAAAATTGTCAAATGTCCAAAAATTATTAAAACGTAAAATTGTCAAATGTCAAAAAATTGTCAAATGTCTTTTTTGATATTTAAATGATGTTGACATGTTAAATGTCAAAAAATGTCAAAAAATATTCAAATGTCAAAAAATTGTCGGATGTCAAAATATTGTCAAATGGCAAAATAATGTCAAATGTCAAAAAATTTAAATGTTAAAAAATTTTCAAATGTCAAAAAATTGTCAAAAGTAAAAAAAATGCCAGTTGTCAAAAAATTGTCAAATTTTAAGAAATTGTCAAATGTCAAAAAATTGTCAAATGTCAAAAAATCGTCAAATGTCAAAAAATTGTCAAATGTAAAAAAATTAAAAAATTTCAAAAAATTGTGAAATGTCAAAACATTGACAAAGGTCAAAAACTTTTCAATTGTTAAAAAATTGTCAAATGTCAAAATATTGTCAAATGTCAAAAAATTATTAAAACGTCAAAAATTGTCAAATGTCAAAAACTTTCAAATGTCAAAAAATTTTCAACTGTCAAAAAAGTTAAATGTCAAAAAATTGTCAAACGTCCAAAAATATTCAAATGTCAAAAAATTGTAAATGTCAAAAAAATTGTCAAATGTTGAAAATTGTCAAATGTCAAAAAAGTTGTCAAATGTCAAAAAATATTTAATGTCAAAAAATTGTCAAATGTCAAAAATTTTTCAAATGTCAAAAAAATTGTCAGATGTCAAAATATTGTCAATTGTCAAAAAACTAACAAATGTAAAAAAATTTCAAAAAATTGTCAGGTGTCAAAAAATTGAAAAATTTTAAAAAATTGTCAAATGTCAAAAAAGTTGTCAAATGTCAAAAAATATTTAATGTCAAAAAATTGTCAAATGTCAAAAATTTTTAAAATGTCAAAAAAATTGTCAGATGTCAAAATATTGTCAATTGTCAAAAAACTAACAAATGTAAAAAAATTTCAAAAAATTGTCAGGTGTCAAAAAATTGAAAAATTTTAAAAAATTGTCAAATGTCAAAAAATTAAAAAATTTCAAAATATTGACAAATGTCAAAAAATTGTCAAATGTCAAAAAAATGTCATATGTCAAAAAACTATTGGATGATAAAAATTGTCAGATGTCAAAAAATTGTCATGTTCAAAAAATTTCAAATGTCAAAAAAATTGTCAGATGTCAAAATATTGTCAATTGTCAAAAAACTAACAAATGTAAAAAAATTTCAAAAAATTGTCAAATGTCAAAAAATTAAAAAATTTCAAAATATTGACAAATGTTAAAAAAGTGTCAATTAATAAAAAATTGTCAACTGTCAAAATATTGTCAAATGCCAAAAACTTTCAAATGTCAAAAAATTGTCAAATGTCAAAAAAATTGTCAACTGTCAAAAAAATTGTCAACTGTCAAAAAAGTTATATGTCAAAAAAGTTAAATGTCAAAAAAGTTAAATGTCAAAAAATTGTCAAATGTCCAAAAAAGTTAAATGTCAAAAAAGTTAAATGTCAAAAAAATTGTCAAATGTTGAAAATTGTCAAATGTCAAAAAAGTTGTCAAATGTCAAAAAATATTTAATGTCAAAAAATTGTCAAATGTCAAAAATTTTTCAAATGTCAAAAAAATTGTCAGATGTCAAAATATTGTCAATTGTCAAAAAACTAACAAATGTAAAAAAATTTCAAAAAATTGTCAGGTGTCAAAAAATTGAAAAATTTTAAAAAATTGTCAAATGTCAAAAAATTAAAAAATTTCAAAATATTGACAAATGTCAAAAAATTGTCAAATGTCAAAAAAATGTCATATGTCAAAAAACTATTGGATGATAAAAATTGTCAGATGTCAAAAAATTGTCATGTTCAAAAAATTTCAGATGTCAAAAAATTGTCAGATATCAAAATAATGTCAAATGTTAAAAAAATTTTAATTGTCAAAAAATTGTCAAATGTCAAAAAATTGTCAAATGTCCAAAAATTATTAAAACGTAAAATTGTCAAATGTCAAAAAATTGTCAAATGTCTTTTTTGATATTTAAATGATGTTGACATGTTAAATGTCAAAAAATGTCAAAAAATATTCAAATGTCAAAAAATTGTCGGATGTCAAAATATTGTCAAATGGCAAAATAATGTCAAATGTCAAAAAATTTAAATGTTAAAAAATTTTCAAATGTCAAAAAATTGTCAAAAGTAAAAAAAATGCCAGTTGTCAAAAAATTGTCAAATTTTAAGAAATTGTCAAATGTCAAAAAATTGTCAAATGTCAAAAAATCGTCAAATGTCAAAAAATTGTCAAATGTAAAAAAATTAAAAAATTTCAAAAAATTGTGAAATGTCAAAACATTGACAAAGGTCAAAAACTTTTCAATTGTTAAAAAATTGTCAAATGTCAAAATATTGTCAAATGTCAAAAAATTATTAAAACGTCAAAAATTGTCAAATGTCAAAAACTTTCAAATGTCAAAAAATTTTCAACTGTCAAAAAAGTTAAATGTCAAAAAATTGTCAAACGTCCAAAAATATTCAAATGTCAAAAAATTGTAAATGTCAAAAAAATTGTCAAATGTTGAAAATTGTCAAATGTCAAAAAAGTTGTCAAATGTCAAAAAATATTTAATGTCAAAAAATTGTCAAATGTCAAAAATTTTTCAAATGTCAAAAAAATTGTCAGATGTCAAAATATTGTCAATTGTCAAAAAACTAACAAATGTAAAAAAATTTCAAAAAATTGTCAGGTGTCAAAAAATTGAAAAATTTTAAAAAATTGTCAAATGTCAAAATATTAAAAAATTTCAAAATATTGACAAATGTCAAAAAATTGTCAAATGTCAAAAAAATGTCATATGTCAAAAAACTATTGGATGATAAAAATTGTCAGATGTCAAAAAATTGTCATATGTCCAAAAAATTTCAGATGTCAAAAAATTATTAAAACGTAAAATTGTCAAATGTCTTTTTTGATATTTAAATGATGTTGACATGTTAAATGTCAAAAAATGTCAAAAAATATTCAAATGTCAAAAAATTGTCAAATGTTGAAAATTGTCAAATGTCAAAAAATTGTCAAATGTCAAAAAATTGTCGGAAGACAAAATATTGTCAAATGTCAAAAAATTGTCAAATGTTAAAAAATTGTCAAATGTCAAAAAAATTTAATTGTTAAAAAATTGTCAAATGTCAAAAAATTGTCAAATGTCAAAAAAATGTCAGTTGTCAAAAAATTGTCAAATTTCAAAGAATTGTCAAATGTCAAAAAATAGTTAATGTCAAAAAAATTTAAATGTTAAAAAATTTTCAAATGTCAAAAAATTGTCAAAAGTCAAAAAATTGTCAGTTGTCAAAAAATTGTCAAATGTCAAAAAATTGTCAAATGTCAAAAAATTGTCATATGTCAAAAAAATGTCAAAGGTCAAAAAATTGTCAGTTGTCAAAAAATTGTCAAATGTCAAAAAATTGTCAAATGCCAAAAAAATGTCAAATGTCAAAAAATTAAAAAATTTCAATATATTGACAAATGTTAAAAAATTGTCAATTAATAAATTGTCAAATGTCAAAATATTGTCAAATGTCAAAAACTTTCAAATGTCAAAAAATTGTCAACTGTCAAAAAAGTAAAATGTCAAAAAGTTAAATGCCAAAAAAATGTCAAATGTCAAAAAATTAAAAAATTTCAAAATATTGACAAATGTTAAAAAATTGTCAATTAATAAAAAATTGTCAAATGTCAAAATATTGTCAAATGCCAAAAACTTTCAAATGTCAAAAAATTGTCAAATGTCAAAAAATTGTCAACTGTCAAAAAAGTTAAATTTTAAAAAAGTTAAATGTCAAAAAATTGTCAAATGTCCAAAAATATTCAAATGTCAAAAAAATTGTCAAATGTCAAAAAATTGTCAAAAGTCAAAAAATGTCAGTTGTCAATAAATTGTCAAATGTCAAAAAATTGTAAAATGTCAAAAGTCAAAAAATTGTCAGTTGTCAAAAAATTGTCAAATGTCAAAAAATTGTCAACCGGAAAAAAAATGTAAAAGTCAAAAAATTGTCGGTTGTCAAAAAATTGTCAAATGTCAAAAAATTAAAAAATTTCAAAATATTGACAAATGTTAAAAAAGTGTCAATTAATAAAAAATTGTCAACTGTCAAAATATTGTCAAATGCCAAAAACTTTCAAATGTCAAAAAATTGTCAAATGTCAAAAAAATTGTCAACTGTCAAAAAAATTGTCAACTGTCAAAAAAGTTATATGTCAAAAAAGTTAAATGTCAAAAAATTGTCAAATGTCCAAAAATATTCAAATGTCAAAAAATTGTCAAATTTTAAAAATTGTCAAATGTCAAAAAAATTGACAAATGTCAAAAAATTGTCAAATGTCAAAAAATTATTAGATGTATTTGGGGTCCGGAAAATACGAATTTGACGTTATTTTTGACTTATCTGCAGTCGTTTCCTAGTTTCGTAACGCTGCGTCGGATCGAAAAAATTCAAAGTTTTTTTATCACAAAATCGATGACGAGAAACAAGAATATGAAGATGATTTCCAAGTACATGTGTCGAGGAAAAAGTTAGTACTGTTTTCCGTATTTTTGGTTTTTTTGTTTCGATATCATATGTTAGTAGCGCTTTCGGATTCGGATCGGAACGGGGTTTTCGCTAAACGGTAGAGCACCTTGAGGACTATCTGTCTATCGAAAGTTTGGATGCTTTTATCGAGCCGTTTTCGAGATATGACGAAAGGTTAACTTTTTGAAAAAAAAAAAAAAATCGAGATTTTCATGTCATCCTATAGAGAATTGAAAAATATTCGACACGTGTTTAAGCGTTTTTCTTGATTTTGAATTTTTGACCACTTTTTCGAATTTTCAAAAAATTCAAAATAAAAAAAAATCGAGATTTTTATGTCATCGTATAGAGAATTAAAAAATAAAAGTTACCTGTCCGAGCGTTTTTCTTCATTTTAAATTTTCGACCACTTTTTCGATTTTTCAAAAAAAAATTTAAACAAAAAAATTTTTTATTTCTATACGTTTCGCGAAAAAATATTTGACACGTGTATGAGCGTTTCATTTGAGATTTTTCGATTTTCCCTTCAAAATGTCTCTCTCGGGACTTTGAAATTTTTCGATAAGTAGTCGAAAAAAAAACGGTGTACGTCAATCCATAGGGCTCGTCGAGACCTTCAATTTGATACCAAACTCGATATATCTATCTTTTAAGATGGCCGAGATATAGCGTTTCAAGATATTGACATTTGACAGGTGATACGCAAAATACGAAAATACAGCTAGAGAGCTGAAAATCGGTATACAAGGGTTTTCGGGGTCGCCGAACTCGAATCCGTTGACTGCGCATAGCTATCGTTATCCGCTCGCTACTGCGCATGCATCAAAAGTCGATACATTTTGTTATCGAAAAAAATGTGGTTTTCGGGGTATTTAAGGTTTGGAAAATACGAATTTGACGTTATTTTTGACTTATCTGCAGTCGTTTCCTAGTTTCGTAACGCTGCGTCGGATCGAAAAAATTCAAAGTTTTTTTATCACAAAATCGATGACGAGAAACAAGAATATGAAGATGATTTCCAAGTACATGTGTCGAGGAAAAAGTTAGTACTGTTTTCCGTATTTTTGGTTTTTTTGTTTCGATATCATATGTTAGTAGCGCTTTCGGATTCGGATCGGAACGGGGTTTTCGCTAAACGGTAGAGCACCTTGAGGACTATCTGTCTATCGAAAGTTTGGATGCTTTTATCGAGCCGTTTTCGAGATATGACGAAAGGTTAACTTTTTGAAAAAAAAAAAAAATCGAGATTTTCATGTCATCCTATAGAGAATTGAAAAATATTCGACACGTGTTTAAGCGTTTTTCTTGATTTTGAATTTTTGACCACTTTTTCGAATTTTCAAAAAATTCAAAAATCAAAAAAAATATTACTTCAAATTAGGTTAGGTTAGGTTAGGTTAGGTTTTTGACATTTGACAATTTTTTTGACATTGGACAATTTTTTGACATTGGACAATTTTCTTTGACATTTTACAACTTTTTGACATTTGTCAATTTTTTTGACATTTAACAATTTTTTCGACATTTGAATATTTTTTTGACATTTCAATTTTTGACATTTTGAATATTTTTTGACAGTTGACAATTTTTAACATTCGACAATTTTTTGACATTTTACAATTATTTGACATCTGACAATTTTTTGACAATTGTCAATTTTTTGACATTTGACAATTTTTTGACATTTGACAATTTTTTGACATTTGACAATTTTTTGACATTTTGCAATTATTTGACATCCGACAATTTTTTAATATTCGACAAGTTTTTGACATTTGACAATTTGTTGACATTTGACATTTGACAATTTTTTGACATTTGTCAATTTTTTTTGACATTTAACAATCTTTTGACATTTGACATTTATTTGACATTTCACAATTTTTGACATTTTGAATATTTTTTGACAGTTGACAATTTTTAACATTCGACAATTTTTTGACATTTTACAATTATTTGACATCCGACAATTTTTTGACAATCGACAATTTTTTGACATTCGACAATTTTTTAACATTTGACAATTTTTAACATTTGACAATTTTTTGACATTTGACAATTTTTTGACATTCGACAATTTTTTGACATTCGACAATTTTTTGACATTTGACAATTTTTTGACATTTTGAATATTTTTTGACATCTGACAATTTTTTGACATTTAACAATTTTTGACATTTCAAATATTTGTTGACATTTGTAATTTTTTTTGACATTTGACAATTTTTAGACAACTGACAATTTTTTGACATTTCGAATATTTTTTGACATTTGTCATTTTTTGACATTTGACAATTTTTTGACATTCGACAATTTTTTAACATTTGACAATTTTTTGACATTTGACAATTTTTTTGACATTTGAGAATTTTTTTGACATTTGACAATTTTCTTTGACATTTTACAACTTTTTGACATTTTTCAATTTTTTTGACATTTGACAATCTTTTGACATTTGACATTTATTTGACATTTAACAATTTTTGACATTTTGAATATTTTTTGACAGTTGACAATTTTTAACATTCGACAATTTTTTGACATTTTACAATTTTTTAACATTCGACAATTTTTTGACATTTGACAATTTTTTGACATTTGACAATTTTTTTTGACAGTTTACAACTTTTTGACATTTGTCAATTTTTTTTGACATTTGACAATCTTTTGACATTTGACATTTATTTGACATTTCACAATTTTTGACATTTTGAATATTTTTTGACAGTTGACAATTTTTAACATTCGACAATTTTTTGACATTTTACAATTATTTGACATTCGACAATTTTTTGACATTCGACAATTTTTTGACATTCGACAATTTTTTCACATTTGACAATTTTTAACATTGACAATTTTTTAACCTTTAACAATTTTTGACGTTTTAAATATTTTTTGACATCTGACAATTTTTTGACATTTCGAATATTTTTTGACATTTGTCATTTTTTGACATTTGACAATTTTTTGACATTTGACAATTTTTTGACAACTGACAATTTTTTAACATTTAACAATTTTTTGACATTTGACAATTTTTTGACAACTGACAATTTTTTAACATTTAACAATTTTTGACGTTTAAAATATTTTTTGACATCTGACAATTTTTTGACATTTAAAATTTTTTGACATTTCAAATATTTTTTGACATTTGTCATTTTTTGACATTTGACAATTTTTTGACATTTGTCATTTTTTGACATTTGAGAATTTTTTGACATTTGACAATTTTTTTAACATTCGACAATTTTTTAACATTTGACAATTTTTTGACATTTGACAATTTTTGACGTTTTGAATATTTTTTGACATTTGTCATTTTTTGACATTTGACAATTTTTTGACATTCGACAATTTTTTAACATTTGACAATTTTTTGACATTTGACAATTTTTTTGACATTGGACAATTTTTTGACATTGGACAATTTTCTTTGACATTTTACAACTTTTTGACATTTGTCAATTTTTTCGACATTTGAATATTTTTTTGACATTTCACAATTTTTGACATTTTGAATATTTTTTGACAGTCGACAATTTTTAACATTCGACAATTTTTTGACATTTTACAATTATTTGACATCTGACAATTTTTTGAAATTTGTCAATTTTTTGACATTTGACAATTTTTTGACATTTGACAATTTTTTGACATTTTGCAATTATTTGACATCCGGCAATTTTTTAATATTCGACAAGTTTTTGACATTTGACAATTTGTTGACATTTGACATTTGACAATTTTTTGACATTTGTCAATTTTTTTGACATTTGACAATCTTTTGACATTTGACATTTATTTGACATTTCACAATTTTTGACATTTTGAATATTTTTTGACAGTTGACAATTTTTAACATTCGACAATTTTTTGACATTTTACAATTATTTGACATCTGACAATTTTTTGACATTTAACAATTTTTGACATTTCAAATATTTGTTGACATTTGTAATTTTTTTTGACATTTGACAATTTTTAGACAACTGACAATTTTTTAACATTTTACAATTTTTTACGTTTTGAATATTTTTTGACATCTGACAATTTTTTGACATTCCACAATTATTTGACATCCGACAATTTTTTGACATTTGACAATTTTTTGACATTCGACAATTTTTTAACATTTGACAATCTCAACATTTGACAATTTTTTGACATTCGACAATTTTATGACATCCGACAATTTTTTAACATTTAACAATTTTTGACATTAGAAATTTTTTTGACATTTGACAATTTTTTTGACATTTTACAACTTTTTGACATTTGACAATTTTTTGACATTTAACAATTTTTGACATTTTGAATATTTTTTGACAGTTGACAATTTTTAACATTCGACAATTTTTTGACATTTTACAATTATTTGACATTTGACAATTTTTTGACATTTGACAATTTTTTTGACATTTGACAATTTTTTGACAACTGACAATTTTTTAACATTTCAAATATTTTTTGATATTTGTCATTTTTTGACATTTGACAATTTTTTGACATTTGACAATTTTTTGACATTTGACAATTTTTTGACATTTGACAATTTTTTGACAACTGACAATTTTTTAACATTTAACAATTTTTGACATTTAAAATATTTTTTGACATCTGACAATTTTTTGACATTTAAAATTTTTTGACATTTCAAGTATTTTTTGATATTTGTCATTTTTTGACATTTGACAATTTTTTGACATTTGTCATTTTTTGACATTTGAGAATTTTTTGACATTTGACAATTTTTTGACATTCGACAATTTTTTAACATTTGACAATTTTTTGACATTTGACAATTTTTGACGTTTTGAATATTTTTTGACATCTGACAATTTTTTGACATTTAAAATTTTTTGACATTTCGAATATTTTTTGACATTTGTCATTTTTTGACATTTGACAATTTTTTGACATTCGACAATTTTTTAACATTTGACAATTTTTTGACATTTGACAATTTTTTTGACATTGGACAATTTTTTTGACATTGAAAAATTTTCTTTGACATTTGTCAATTTTTTCGACATTTGAATATTTTTTTGACATTTCACAATTTTTGACATTTTGAATATTTTTTGACAGTTGACAATTTTTAACATTCGACAATTTTTTGACATTTTACAATTATTTGACATCTGACAATTTTTTGACATTTGTCAATTTTTTGACATTTGACAATTTTTTGACATTTGACAATTTTTTGACATTTGACAATTTTTTGACATTTTGCAATTATTTGACATCCGACAATTTTTTAATATTCGACAAGTTTTTGACATTTGACAATTTGTTGACATTTGACATTTGACAATTTTTTGACATTTGTCAATTTTTTTTGACATTTAACAATCTTTTGACATTTGACATTTATTTGACATTTCACAATTTTTGACATTCGACAATTTTTTGACATTCGACAATTTTTTGACATTTGACAATTTTTTGACATTTGACAATTTTTTGACATTTTGAATATTTTTTGACATCTGACAATTTTTTGACATTTAACAATTTTTGACATTTCAAATATTTGTTGACATTTGTAATTTTTTTTGACATTTGACAATTTTTAGACAACTGACAATTTTTTGACATTTCGAATATTTTTTGACATTTGTCATTTTTTGACATTTGACAATTTTTTGACATTTGACAATTTTTTGACATTCGACAATTTTTTAACATTTGACAATTTTTTGACATTTGACAATTTTTTTGACATTTAAGAATTTTTTTGACATTTGACAATTTTCTTTGACATTTTACAACTTTTTGACATTTTTCAATTTTTTTGACATTTGAAAATCTTTTGACATTTGACATTTATTTGACATTTAACAATTTTTGACATTTTGAATATTTTTTGACAGTTGACAATTTTTAACATTCGACAATTTTTTGACATTTTACAATTTTTTAACATTCGACAATTTTTTGACATTTGACAATTTTTTGACATTTGATAATTTTTTTTGACAGTTTACAACTTTTTGACATTTGTCAATTTTTTTTGACATTTGACAAGCTTTTGACATTTGACATTTATTTGACATTTCACAATTTTTGACATTTTGAATATTTTTTGACAGTTGACAATTTTTAACATTCGACAATTTTTTGACATTTTACAATTATTTGACATTCGACAATTTTTTGACATTCGACAATTTTTTGACATTCGACAATTTTTTCACATTTGACAATTTTTAACATTTGACAATTTTTTAACCTTTAACAATTTTTGACGTTTTAAATATTTTTTGACATCTGACAATTTTTTGACATTTCGAATATTTTTTGACATTTGTCAATTTTTGACATTTGACAATTTTTTGACATTTGACAATTTTTTTGACATTTGACAATTTTTTTGACATTTGACAATTTTCTCTGACATTTTACAACTTTTTGACATTTGTCAATTTTTTTGACATTTAACAATTTTTTCGACATTTGAATATTTTTTTGACATTTGACAATTTTTTGACATTTGACAATCTTTTGACATTTGACATTTATTTGACATTTCACAATTTTTGACATTTGACATTTATTTGACATTTCACAATTTTTGACATTTTACAATTATTTGACATCCGACAATTTTTTGACATTTGACAATTTTTTTGACATTTGACAATTTTTTGACATTCGACAATTTTTTGACATTTGACAATTTTTTAACATTTGACAATTTTTAACATTTGACAATTTTTTGACATCCGACAATTTTTTGACATTCGACAATTTTTTGACATTGGACAATTTTTTTGACATTGGACAATTTTCTTTGACATTTTACAACTTTTTGACATTTGTCAATTTTTTTGACATTTAACAATTTTTTCGACATTTGAATATTTTTTTGACATTTCACAATTTTTGACATTTTGAATATTTTTTGACAGTTGACAATTTTTAACATTCGACAATTTTTTGACATTTTACAATTATTTGACATCTGACAATTTTTTGACATTTGTCAATTTTTTGACATTTGTCAATTTTTTGACATTTGTCAATTTTTTGACATTTGACAATTTTTTGACATTTGACAATTTTTTGACATTTTGCAATTATTTGACATCCGACAATTTTTTAATATTCGACAATTTTTTGACATTGGACAATTTTTTTTGACATTTTACAACTTTTTGACATTTGTCAATTTTTTTGACATTAAACAATTTTTTCGACATTTGAATATTTTTTTGACATTTCACAATTTTTGACATTTTGAATATTTTTTGACAGTTGACAATTTTTAACATTCGACAATTTTTTGACATTTTACAATTATTTGACATCTGACAATTTTTTGACATTTGTCAATTTTTTGACATTTGACAATTTTTTGACATTTGACAATTTTTTGACATTTGACAATTTTTTGACATTTTGCAATTATTTGACATCCGACAATTTTTTAATATTCGACAAGTTTTTGACATTTGACAATTTGTTGACATTTGACATTTGACAATTTTTTGACATTTGTCAATTTTTTTTGACATTTAACAATCTTTTGACATTTGACATTTATTTGACATTTCACAATTTTTGACATTCGACAATTTTTTGACATTCGACAATTTTTTGACATTTGACAATTTTTTGACATTTGACAATTTTTTGACATTTTGAATATTTTTTGACATCTGACAATTTTTTGACATTTAACAATTTTTGACATTTCAAATATTTGTTGACATTTGTAATTTTTTTTGACATTTGACAATTTTTAGACAACTGACAATTTTTTGACATTTCGAATATTTTTTGACATTTGTCATTTTTTGACATTTGACAATTTTTTGACATTTGACAATTTTTTGACATTCGACAATTTTTTAACATTTGACAATTTTTTGACATTTGACAATTTTTTTGACATTTGACAATTTTCTTTGACATTTTACAACTTTTTGACATTTGTCAATTTTTTGACATTCGACAATTTTTTAACATTTGACAATTTTTTGACATTTGACAATTTTTTGACATTTGACAATTTTTTGACAACTGACAATTTTTTAACATTTAACAATTTTTGACGTTTAAAATATTTTTTGACATCTGACAATTTTTTGACATTTAAAATTTTTTGACATTTTAAATATTTTTTGACATTTGTCATTTTTTGACATTTGACAATTTTTTGACATTTGTCATTTTTTGACATTTGAGAATTTTTTGACATTTGACAATTTTTTGACATTCGACAATTTTTTAACATTTGACAATTTTTTGACATTTGACAATTTTTTGACATTTGACAATTTTTGACGTTTTGAATATTTTTTGACATCTGACAATTTTTTGACATTTAAAATTTTTTGACATTTCGAATATATTTTGACATTTGTCATTTTTTGACATTTGACAATTTTTTGACATTTGTCATTTTTTGACATTTGACAATTTTTTGACATTCGACAATTTTTTGACATTCGACAATTTTTTAACATTTGACAATTTTTTGACATTTGACAATTTTTTGACAACTGACAATTTTTTAACATTTAACAATTTTTGACGTTTAAAATATTTTTTGACATCTGACAATTTTTTGACATTTAAAATTTTTTGACATTTTAAATATTTTTTGACATTTGTCATTTTTTGACATTTGACAATTTTTTGACATTTGTCATTTTTTGACATTTGAGAATTTTTTGACATTTGACAATTTTTTGACATTCGACAATTTTTTAACATTTGACAATTTTTTGACATTTGACAATTTTTGACGTTTTGAATATTTTTTGACATTGGACAATTTTCTTTGACATTTTACAACTTTTTGACATTTGTCAATTTTTTTGACATTTAACAATTTTTTCGACATTTGAATATTTTTTTGACATTTCACAATTTTTGACATTTTGAATATTTTTTGACAGTTGACAATTTTTAACATTCGACAATTTTTTGACATTTTACAATTATTTGACATCTGACAATTTTTTGACATTTTTCAATTTTTTGACATTTGTCAATTTTTTGACATTTGTCAATTTTTTTGACATTTGACAATCTTTTGACATTTGACATTTATTTGACATTTCACAATTTTGACATTTTGAATATTTTTTGACAGTTGACAATTTTTAACATTCGACAATTTTTTGACATTTTACAATTATTTGACATCCGACAATTTTTTGACATTCGTCAATTTTTTGACATTCGACAATTTTTTAACATTTGACAATTTTTAACATTTGACAATTTTTTGACATTTGACAATTTTTTGACATTTGTCAATCTTATGACATTTATTTGACATTTCACAATTTTTGACATTTTGAATATTTTTTGACAGTTGACAATTTTTAACATTCGACAATTTTTTGACATTTTACAATTATTTGACATTCGACAATTTTTTGACATTTGACAATTTTTTTGACATTTGACAATTTTTTGACATTCGACAATTTTTTGACATTCGACAATTTTTTAACATTTGACAATTTTTAACATTTGACAATTTTTTGACATTCGACAATTTTTTGACATTCGACAATTTTTTAACATTTGACAATTTTTTGACATTTGACAATTTTTTGACAACTGACAATTTTTTAACATTTAACAATTTTTGACGTTTAAAATATTTTTTGACATCTGACAATTTTTTGACATTTAAAATTTTTTGACATTTCAAATATTTTTTGACATTTGTCATTTTTTGACATTTGACAATTTTTTGACATTTGTCATTTTTTGACATTTAAGAATTTTTTGACATTTGACAATTTTTTTAACATTCGACAATTTTTTAACATTTGACAATTTTTTGACATTTGACAATTTTTGACGTTTTGAATATTTTTTGACATCTGACAATTTTTTGACATTTAAAATTTTTTGACATTTCGAATATTTTTTGACATTTGTCATTTTTTGACATTTGACAATTTTTTGACATTCGACAATTTTTTAACATTTGACAATTTTTTGACATTTGACAATTTTTTTGACATTGGACAATTTTTTGACATTGGACAATTTTTTTTGACATTTTACAACTTTTTGACATTTGTCAATTTTTTTGACATCAAACAATTTTTTCGACATTTGAATATTTTTTTGACATTTCACAATTTTTGACATTTTGAATATTCTTTGACAGTTGACAATTTTTAACATTCGACAATTTTTTGACATTTTACAATTATTTGACATCTGACAATTTTTTGACATTTGTCAATTTTTTGACATTTGACAATTTTTTGACATTTGACAATTTTTTGACATTTTGCAATTATTTGACATCCGACAATTTTTTAATATTCGACAAGTTTTTGACATTTGACAATTTGTTGACATTTAACATTTAACAATTTTTGACATTTAAAATATTTTTTGACATCTGACAATTTTTTGACATTTAAAATTTTTTGACATTTCAAGTATTTTTTGATATTTGTCATTTTTTGACATTTGACAATTTTTTGACATTTGTCATTTTTTGACATTTGAGAATTTTTTGACATTTGACAATTTTTTGACATTCGACAATTTTTTAACATTTGACAATTTTTTGACATTTGACAATTTTTGACGTTTTGAATATTTTTTGACATCTGACAATTTTTTGACATTTAAAATTTTTTGACATTTCGAATATTTTTTGACATTTGTCATTTTTTGACATTTGACAATTTTTTGACATTCGACAATTTTTTAACATTTGACAATCTCAACATTTGACAATTTTTTGACATTCGACAATTTTATGACATCCGACAATTTTTTAACATTTAACAATTTTTGACATTAGAAATTTTTTTGACATTTGACAATTTTTTTGACATTTTACAACTTTTTGACATTTGACAATTTTTTGACATTTAACAATTTTTGACATTTTGAATATTTTTTGACAGTTGACAATTTTTAACATTCGACAATTTTTTGACATTTTACAATTATTTGACATTTGACAATTTTTTGACATTTGACAATTTTTTTGACATTTGACAATTTTTTGACAACTGACAATTTTTTAACATTTAACAATTTTTGACATTTAAAATATTTTTTGACATCTGACAATTTTTTGACATTTAAAATTTTTTGACATTTCAAATATTTTTTGATATTTGTCATTTTTTGACATTTGACAATTTTTTGACATTTGACAATCTTTTGACATTTATTTGACATTTCACAATTTTTGACATTTTGAATATTTTTTGACAGTTGACAATTTTTAACATTCGACAATTTTTTGACATTTTAAAATTATTTGACATTTTACAACTTTTTGACATTTTTCAATTTTTTTGACATTTGACAATCTTTTGACATTTGACATTTATTTGACATTTAACAATTTTTGACATTTTGAATATTTTTTGACAGTTGACAATTTTTAACATTCGACAATTTTTTGTTATTTTACAATTTTTAACATTCGACAATTTTTTGACATTTGACAATTTTTTGACATTTGACAATTTTTTTTGACAGTTTACAACTTTTTGACATTTGTCAATTTTTTTTGACATTTGACAATCTTTTGACATTTGACATTTATTTGACATTTCACAATTTTTGACATTTTGAATATTTTTTGACAGTTGACAATTTTTAACATTCGACAATTTTTTGACATTTTACAATTATTTGACATTCGACAATTTTTTGACATTCGACAATTTTTTGACATTCGACAATTTTTTCACATTTGACAATTTTTAACATTTGACAATTTTTTAACCTTTAACAATTTTTGACGTTTTAAATATTTTTTGACATCTGACAATTTTTTGACATTTCGAATATTTTTTGACATTTGACAATTTTTTTGACATTTGACAATTTTCTTTGACATTTTACAACTTTTTGACATTTGTCAATTTTTTTGACATTTAACAATTTTTTCGACATTTGAATATTTTTTTGACATTTGACAATTTTTTGACATTTGACAATCTTTTGACATTTGACATTTATTTGACATTTCACAATTTTTGACATTTTACAATTATTTGACATCCGACAATTTTTTGACATTTGACAATTTTTTTGACATTTGACAATTTTTTGACATTCGACAATTTTTTGACATTTGACAATTTTTTAACATTTGACAATTTTTAACATTTGACAATTTTTTGACATCCGACAATTTTTTGACATTCGACAATTTTTTGACATTTGACAATTTTTTGACATTTGACAATTTTTTGACATTTGACAATTTTTTGACATTTGACAATTTTTAACATTTGACAATTTTTTGACAACTGACAATTTTTTAACATTTAACAATTTTTGACGTTTAAAATATTTTTTGACATCTGACAATTTTTTGACATTTGACAATTTTTTGACATTTGACAATTTTTTGACATTCGACAATTTTTTGACATTCGACAATTTTTTAACATTTGACAATTTTTTGACATTTGACAATTTTTTGACATTTGACAATTTTTTGACATCTGACAATTTTTTAACATTTAACAATTTTTGACGTTTAAAATATTTTTTGACATCTGACAATTTTTTGACATTTAAAATTTTTTGACATTTTAAATATTTTTTGACATTTGTCATTTTTTGACATTTGACAATTTTTTGACATTTGTCATTTTTTGACATTTGAGAATTTTTTGACATTTGACAATTTTTTGACATTCGACAATTTTTTAACATTTGACAATTTTTTGACATTTGACAATTTTTTGACATTTGACAATTTTTGACGTTTTGAATATTTTTTGACATCTGACAATTTTTTGACATTTAAAATTTTTTGACATTTCGAATATATTTTGACATTTGTCATTTTTTGACATTTGACAATTTTTTGACATTTGTCATTTTTTGACATTTGACAATTTTTTGACATTCGACAATTTTTTGACATTCGACAATTTTTTGACATTTTGCAATTATTTGACATCCGGCAATTTTTTAATATTCGACAAGTTTTTGACATTTGACAATTTGTTGACATTTGACATTTGACAATTTTTTGACATTTGTCAATTTTTTTGACATTTGACAATCTTTTGACATTTGACATTTATTTGACATTTCACAATTTATGACATTTTGAATATTTTTTGACAGTTGACAATTTTTAACATTCGACAATTTTTTGACATTTTACAATTATTTGACATCTGACAATTTTTTGACATTTAACAATTTTTGACATTTCAAATATTTGTTGACATTTGTAATTTTTTTTGACATTTGACAATTTTTAGACAACTGACAATTTTTTAACATTTTACAATTTTTTACGTTTTGAATATTTTTTTACATCTGACAATTTTTTGACATTCCACAATTATTTGACATCCGACAATTTTTTGACATTTGACAATTTTTTGACATTCGACAATTTTTTAACATTTGACAATCTCAACATTTGACAATTTTTTGACATTCGACAATTTTATGACATCCGACAATTTTTTAACATTTAACAATTTTTGACATTAGAAATTTTTTTGACATTTGACAATTTTTTTGACATTTTACAACTTTTTGACATTTGACAATTTTTTGACATTTAACAATTTTTGACATTTTGAATATTTTTTGACAGTTGACAATTTTTAACATTCGACAATTTTTTGACATTTTACAATTATTTGACATTTGACAATTTTTTGACATTTGACAATTTTTTTGACATTTGACAATTTTTTGACAACTGACAATTTTTTAACATTTAACAATTTTTGACATTTAAAATATTTTTTGACATCTGACAATTTTTTGACATTTAAAATTTTTTGACATTTCAAATATTTTTTGATATTTGTCATTTTTTGACATTTGACAATTTTTTGACATTTGACAATTTTTTGACATTTGACAATTTTTTGACATTTGACAATTTTTTGACAACTGACAATTTTTTAACATTTAACAATTTTTGACATTTAAAATATTTTTTGACATCTGACAATTTTTTGACATTTAAAATTTTTTGACATTTCAAGTATTTTTTGATATTTGTCATTTTTTGACATTTGACAATTTTTTGACATTTGTCATTTTTTGACATTTGAGAATTTTTTGACATTTGACAATTTTTTGACATTCGACAATTTTTTAACATTTGACAATTTTTTGACATTTGACAATTTTTGACGTTTTGAATATTTTTTGACATATGACAATTTTTTGACATTTAAAATTTTTTGACATTTCGAATATTTTTTGACATTTGTCATTTTTTGACATTTGACAATTTTTTGACATTCGACAATTTTTTAACATTTGACAATTTTTTGACATTTGACAATTTTTTTGACATTGGACAATTTTTTTGACATTGAAAAATTTTCTTTGACATTTGTCAATTTTTTCGACATTTGAATATTTTTTTGACATTTCACAATTTTTGACATTTTGAATATTTTTTGACAGTTGACAATTTTTAACATTCGACAATTTTTTGACATTTTACAATTATTTGACATCTGACAATTTTTTGACATTTGTCAATTTTTTGACATTTGACAATTTTTTGACATTTGACAATTTTTTGACATTTGACAATTTTTTGACATTTTGCAATTATTTGACATCCGACAATTTTTTAATATTCGACAAGTTTTTGACATTTGACAATTTGTTGACATTTGACATTTGACAATTTTTTGACATTTGTCAATTTTTTTTGACATTTAACAATCTTTTGACATTTGACATTTATTTGACATTTCACAATTTTTGACATTTTGAATATTTTTTGACAGTTGACAATTTTTAACATCCGACAATTTTTTGACATTCGACAATTTTTTGACATTCGACAATTTTTTAACATTTGACAATTTTTATTATTTGACAATTTTTTGACATTTGACAATTTTTTGACATTCGACAATTTTTTGACATTCGACAATTTTTTGACATTTGACAATTTTTTGACATTTGACAATTTTTTGACATTTGACAATTTTTTGACATTTTGAATATTTTTTGACATCTGACAATTTTTTGACATTTAACAATTTTTGACATTTCAAATATTTGTTGACGTTTTAAATATTTTTTGACATCTGACAATTTTTTGACATTTCGAATATTTTTTGACATTTGTCATTTTTTGACATTTGACAATTTTTTGACATTTGACAATTTTTTGACATTCGACAATTTTTTAACATTTGACAATTTTTTGACATTTGACAATTTTTTTGACATTTGAGAATTTTTTTGACATTTGACAATCTTTTGACATTTGACATTTATTTGACATTTAACAATTTTTGACATTTTGAATATTTTTTGACAGTTGACAATTTTTAACATTCGACAATTTTTTGTTATTTTACAATTTTTTAACATTCGACAATTTTTTGACATTTGACAATTTTTTGACATTTGACAATTTTTTTTGACAGTTTACAACTTTTTGACATTTGTCAATTTTTTTTGACATTTGACAATCTTTTGACATTTGACATTTATTTGACATTTCACAATTTTTGACATTTTGAATATTTTTTGACAGTTGACAATTTTTAACATTCGACAATTTTTTGACATTTTACAATTATTTGACATTCGACAATTTTTTGACATTCGACAATTTTTTGACATTCGACAATTTTTTCACATTTGACAATTTTTAACATTTGACAATTTTTTAACCTTTAACAATTTTTGACGTTTTAAATATTTTTTGACATCTGACAATTTTTTGACATTTCGAATATTTTTTGACATTTGACAATTTTTTTGACATTTGACAATTTTCTTTGACATTTTACAACTTTTTGACATTTGTCAATTTTTTTGACATTTAACAATTTTTTCGACATTTGAATATTTTTTTGACATTTGACAATTTTTTGACATTTGACAATCTTTTGACATTTGACATTTATTTGACATTTCACAATTTTTGACATTTTACAATTATTTGACATCCGACAATTTTTTGACATTTGACAATTTTTTTGACATTTGACAATTTTTTGACATTCGACAATTTTTTGACATTTGACAATTTTTTAACATTTGACAATTTTTAACATTTGACAATTTTTTGACATTCGACAATTTTATGACATCCGACAATTTTTTAACATTTAACAATTTTTGACATTAGAAATTTTTTTGACATTTGACAATTTTTTGACATTTGACAATTTTTTGACATTTGACAATTTTTTGACATTTGACAATTTTTAACATTTGACAATTTTTTGACAACTGACAATTTTTTAACATTTAACAATTTTTGACGTTTAAAATATTTTTTGACATCTGACAATTTTTTGACATTTGACAATTTTTTGACATTTGACAATTTTTTGACATTCGACAATTTTTTGACATTCGACAATTTTTTAACATTTGACAATTTTTTGACATTTGACAATTTTTTGACATTTGACAATTTTTTGACATCTGACAATTTTTTAACATTTAACAATTTTTGACGTTTAAAATATTTTTTGACATCTGACAATTTTTTGACATTTAAAATTTTTTGACATTTTAAATATTTTTTGACATTTGTCATTTTTTGACATTTGACAATTTTTTGACATTTGTCATTTTTTGACATTTGAGAATTTTTTGACATTTGACAATTTTTTGACATTCGACAATTTTTTAACATTTGACAATTTTTTGACATTTGACAATTTTTTGACATTTGACAATTTTTGACGTTTTGAATATTTTTTGACATCTGACAATTTTTTGACATTTAAAATTTTTTGACATTTCGAATATATTTTGACATTTGTCATTTTTTGACATTTGACAATTTTTTGACATTTGTCATTTTTTGACATTTGACAATTTTTTGACATTCGACAATTTTTTGACATTCGACAATTTTTTGACATTCGACAATTTTTTGACATTTTGCAATTATTTGACATCCGGCAATTTTTTAATATTCGACAAGTTTTTGACATTTGACAATTTGTTGACATTTGACATTTGACAATTTTTTGACATTTGTCAATTTTTTTGACATTTGACAATCTTTTGACATTTGACATTTATTTGACATTTCACAATTTATGACATTTTGAATATTTTTTGACAGTTGACAATTTTTAACATTCGACAATTTTTTGACATTTTACAATTATTTGACATCTGACAATTTTTTGACATTTAACAATTTTTGACATTTCAAATATTTGTTGACATTTGTAATTTTTTTTGACATTTGACAATTTTTAGACAACTGACAATTTTTTAACATTTTACAATTTTTTACGTTTTGAATATTTTTTTACATCTGACAATTTTTTGACATTCCACAATTATTTGACATCCGACAATTTTTTGACATTTGACAATTTTTTGACATTCGACAATTTTTTAACATTTGACAATCTCAACATTTGACAATTTTTTGACATTCGACAATTTTATGACATCCGACAATTTTTTAACATTTAACAATTTTTGACATTAGAAATTTTTTTGACATTTGACAATTTTTTTGACATTTTACAACTTTTTGACATTTGACAATTTTTTGACATTTAACAATTTTTGACATTTTGAATATTTTTTGACAGTTGACAATTTTTAACATTCGACAATTTTTTGACATTTTACAATTATTTGACATTTGACAATTTTTTGACATTTGACAATTTTTTTGACATTTGACAATTTTTTGACAACTGACAATTTTTTAACATTTAACAATTTTTGACATTTAAAATATTTTTTGACATCTGACAATTTTTTGACATTTAAAATTTTTTGACATTTCAAATATTTTTTGATATTTGTCATTTTTTGACATTTGACAATTTTTTGACATTTGACAATTTTTTGACATTTGACAATTTTTTGACATTTGACAATTTTTTGACAACTGACAATTTTTTAACATTTAACAATTTTTGACATTTAAAATATTTTTTGACATCTGACAATTTTTTGACATTTAAAATTTTTTGACATTTCAAGTATTTTTTGATATTTGTCATTTTTTGACATTTGACAATTTTCTTTGACATTTTACAACTTTTTGACATTTGTCAATTTTTTTGACATTTAACAATTTTTTCGACATTTGAATATTTTTTTGACATTTGACAATTTTTTGACATTTGACAATCTTTTGACATTTGACATTTATTTGACATTTCACAATTTTTGACATTTTACAATTATTTGACATCCGACAATTTTTTGACATTTAACAATTTTTTCGACATTTGAATATTTTTTTGACATTCGACAATTTTTTAACATTTGACAATTTTTAACATTTGACAATTTTTTGACATTCGACAATTTTTTGACATTCGACAATTTTTTAACATTTGACAATTTTTTGACATTTGACAATTTTTTGACAACTGACAATTTTTTAACATTTAACAATTTTTGACGTTTAAAATATTTTTTGACATCTGACAATTTTTTGACATTTAAAATTTTTTGACATTTCAAATATTTTTTGACATTTGTCATTTTTTGACATTTGACAATTTTTTGACATTTGTCATTTTTTGACATTTAAGAATTTTTTGACATTTGACAATTTTTTTAACATTCGACAATTTTTTAACATTTGACAATTTTTTGACATTTGACAATTTTTGACATTTCGAATATTTTTTGACATTTGACAATTTTTTTGACATTTGACAATTTTCTTTGACATTTTACAACTTTTTGACATTTGTCAATTTTTTTGACATTTAACAATTTTTTCGACATTTGAATATTTTTTTGACATTTGACAATTTTTTGACATTTGACAATCTTTTGACATTTGACATTTATTTGACATTTCACAATTTTTGACATTTTACAATTATTTGACATCCGACAATTTTTTGACATTTGACAATTTTTTTGACATTTGACAATTTTTTGACATTCGACAATTTTTTGACATTTGACAATTTTTTAACATTTGACAATTTTTAACATTTGACAATTTTTTGACATTCGACAATTTTATGACATCCGACAATTTTTTAACATTTAACAATTTTTGACATTAGAAATTTTTTTGACATTTGACAATTTTTTGACATTTGACAATTTTTTGACATTTGACAATTTTTTGACATTTGACAATTTTTAACATTTGACAATTTTTTGACAACTGACAATTTTTTAACATTTAACAATTTTTGACGTTTAAAATATTTTTTGACATCTGACAATTTTTTGACATTTGACAATTTTTTGACATTTGACAATTTTTTGACATTCGACAATTTTTTGACATTCGACAATTTTTTAACATTTGACAATTTTTTGACATTTGACAATTTTTTGACATTTGACAATTTTTTGACATCTGACAATTTTTTAACATTTAACAATTTTTGACGTTTAAAATATTTTTTGACATCTGACAATTTTTTGACATTTAAAATTTTTTGACATTTTAAATATTTTTTGACATTTGTCATTTTTTGACATTTGACAATTTTTTGACATTTGTCATTTTTTGACATTTGAGAATTTTTTGACATTTGACAATTTTTTGACATTCGACAATTTTTTAACATTTGACAATTTTTTGACATTTGACAATTTTTTGACATTTGACAATTTTTGACGTTTTGAATATTTTTTGACATCTGACAATTTTTTGACATTTAAAATTTTTTGACATTTCGAATATATTTTGACATTTGTCATTTTTTGACATTTGACAATTTTTTGACATTTGTCATTTTTTGACATTTGACAATTTTTTGACATTCGACAATTTTTTGACATTCGACAATTTTTTGACATTTTGCAATTATTTGACATCCGGCAATTTTTTAATATTCGACAAGTTTTTGACATTTGACAATTTGTTGACATTTGACATTTGACAATTTTTTGACATTTGTCAATTTTTTTGACATTTGACAATCTTTTGACATTTGACATTTATTTGACATTTCACAATTTATGACATTTTGAATATTTTTTGACAGTTGACAATTTTTAACATTCGACAATTTTTTGACATTTTACAATTATTTGACATCTGACAATTTTTTGACATTTAACAATTTTTGACATTTCAAATATTTGTTGACATTTGTAATTTTTTTTGACATTTGACAATTTTTAGACAACTGACAATTTTTTAACATTTTACAATTTTTTACGTTTTGAATATTTTTTTACATCTGACAATTTTTTGACATTCCACAATTATTTGACATCCGACAATTTTTTGACATTTGACAATTTTTTGACATTCGACAATTTTTTAACATTTGACAATCTCAACATTTGACAATTTTTTGACATTCGACAATTTTATGACATCCGACAATTTTTTAACATTTAACAATTTTTGACATTAGAAATTTTTTTGACATTTGACAATTTTTTTGACATTTTACAACTTTTTGACATTTGACAATTTTTTGACATTTAACAATTTTTGACATTTTGAATATTTTTTGACAGTTGACAATTTTTAACATTCGACAATTTTTTGACATTTTACAATTATTTGACATTTGACAATTTTTTGACATTTGACAATTTTTTTGACATTTGACAATTTTTTGACAACTGACAATTTTTTAACATTTAACAATTTTTGACATTTAAAATATTTTTTGACATCTGACAATTTTTTGACATTTAAAATTTTTTGACATTTCAAATATTTTTTGATATTTGTCATTTTTTGACATTTGACAATTTTTTGACATTTGACAATTTTTTGACATTTGACAATTTTTTGACATTTGACAATTTTTTGACAACTGACAATTTTTTAACATTTAACAATTTTTGACATTTAAAATATTTTTTGACATCTGACAATTTTTTGACATTTAAAATTTTTTGACATTTCAAGTATTTTTTGATATTTGTCATTTTTTGACATTTGACAATTTTTTGACATTTGTCATTTTTTGACATTTGAGAATTTTTTGACATTTGACAATTTTTTGACATTCGACAATTTTTTAACATTTGACAATTTTTTGACATTTGACAATTTTTGACGTTTTGAATATTTTTTGACATCTGACAATTTTTTGACATTTAAAATTTTTTGACATTTCGAATATTTTTTGACATTTGTCATTTTTTGACATTTGACAATTTTTTGACATTTGACAATTTTTGACGTTTTGAATATTTTTTGACATCTGACAATTTTTTGACATTTAAAATTTTTTGACATTTCGAATATATTTTGACATTTGTCATTTTTTGACATTTGACAATTTTTTGACATTTGTCATTTTTTGACATTTGACAATTTTTTGACATTCGACAATTTTTTGACATTCGACAATTTTTTAACATTTGACAATTTTTTGACATTTGACAATTTTTTGACAACTGACAATTTTTTAACATTTAACAATTTTTGACGTTTAAAATATTTTTTGACATCTGACAATTTTTTGACATTTAAATTTTTTTGACATTTTAAATATTTTTTGACATTTGTCATTTTTTGACATTTGACAATTTTTTGACATTTGTCATTTTTTGACATTTGAGAATTTTTTGACATTTGACAATTTTTTGACATTCGACAATTTTTTAACATTTGACAATTTTTTGACATTTGACAATTTTTGACGTTTTGAATATTTTTTGACATCTGACAATTTTTTGACATTTAAAATTTTTTGACATTTCGAATATTTTTTGACATTTGTCATTTTTTGACATTTGACAATTTTTTGACATTTGTCATTTTTTGACATTTGACAATTTTTTGACATTTGACAATTTTTTTGACATTGGACAATTTTTTTGACATTGGACAATTTTCTTTGACATTTTACAACTTTTTGACATTTGTCAATTTTTTTGACATTTAACAATTTTTTCGACATTTGAATATTTTTTTGACATTTCACAATTTTTGACATTTTGAATATTTTTTGACAGTTGACAATTTTTAACATTCGACAATTTTTTGACATTTTACAATTATTTGACATCTGACAATTTTTTGACATTTTTCAATTTTTTGACATTTGTCAATTTTTTGACATTTGTCAATTTTTTTTGACATTTGACAATCTTTTGACATTTGACATTTATTTGACATTTCACAATTTTGACATTTTGAATATTTTTTGACAGTTGACAATTTTTAACATTCGACAATTTTTTGACATTTTACAATTATTTGACATCCGACAATTTTTTGACATTCGTCAATTTTTTGACATTCGACAATTTTTTAACATTTGACAATTTTTAACATTTGACAATTTTTTGACATTTGACAATTTTTTGACATTTGTCAATCTTATGACATTTATTTGACATTTCACAATTTTTGACATTTTGAATATTTTTTGACAGTTGACAATTTTTAACATTCGACAATTTTTTGACATTTTACAATTATTTGACATTCGACAATTTTTTGACATTTGACAATTTTTTTGACATTTGACAATTTTTTGACATTCGACAATTTTTTGACATTCGACAATTTTTTAACATTTGACAATTTTTAACATTTGACAATTTTTTGACATTCGACAATTTTTTGACATTCGACAATTTTTTAACATTTGACAATTTTTTGACATTTGACAATTTTTTGACAACTGACAATTTTTTAACATTTAACAATTTTTGACGTTTAAAATATTTTTTGACATCTGACAATTTTTTGACATTTAAAATTTTTTGACATTTCAAATATTTTTTGACATTTGTCATTTTTTGACATTTGACAATTTTTTGACATTTGTCATTTTTTGACATTTAAGAATTTTTTGACATTTGACAATTTTTTTAACATTCGACAATTTTTTAACATTTGACAATTTTTTGACATTTGACAATTTTTGACGTTTTGAATATTTTTTGACATCTGACAATTTTTTGACATTTAAAATTTTTTGACATTTCGAATATTTTTTGACATTTGTCATTTTTTGACATTTGACAATTTTTTGACATTCGACAATTTTTTAACATTTGACAATTTTTTGACATTTGACAATTTTTTTGACATTGGACAATTTTTTTTGACATTTTACAACTTTTTGACATTTGTCAATTTTTTTGACATTAAACAATTTTTTCGACATTTGAATATTTTTTTGACATTTCACAATTTTTGACATTTTGAATATTCTTTGACAGTTGACAATTTTTAACATTCGACAATTTTTTGACATTTTACAATTATTTGACATCTGACAATTTTTTGACATTTGTCAATTTTTTAACATTTGACAATTTTTTGACATTTGACAATTTTTTGACATTTTGCAATTATTTGACATCCGACAATTTTTTAATATTCGACAAGTTTTTGACATTTGACAATTTGTTGACATTTAACATTTAACAATTTTTGACATTTAAAATATTTTTTGACATCTGACAATTTTTTGACATTTAAAATTTTTTGACATTTCAAGTATTTTTTGATATTTGTCATTTTTTGACATTTGACAATTTTTTGACATTTGTCATTTTTTGACATTTGAGAATTTTTTGACATTTGACAATTTTTTGACATTCGACAATTTTTTAACATTTGACAATTTTTTGACATTTGACAATTTTTGACGTTTTGAATATTTTTTGACATCTGACAATTTTTTGACATTTAAAATTTTTTGACATTTCAAATATTTTTTGACATTTGTCATTTTTTGACATTTGACAATTTTTTGACATTCGACAATTTTTTAACATTTGACAATTTTTTGACATTTGACAATTTTTTGACATTCGAATATTTTTTGACATTTGACAATTTTTTAACATTTGAGAATTTTTAACATTTGACAATTTTTTGACATCCGACAATTTTTTGACATTCGACAATTTTTTGACATTTGACAATTTTTTGACATTTGACAATTTTTTGACATTTGACAATTTTTTGACATTTGACAATTTTTTGACATTCGACAATTTTTTGACATTTGACAATTTTTTAACATTTGACAATTTTTAACATTTGACAATTTTTTGACATCCGACAATTTTTTGACATTCGACAATTTTTTGACATTTGACAATTTTTTGACATTTGACAATTTTTTGACATTTGACAATTTTTTGACATTTAAAATTTTTTGACATTTCAAATATTTTTTGATATTTGTCATTTTTTGACATTTGACAATTTTTTGACATTTGACAATTTTTTGACATTTGACAATTTTTTGACATTTGACAATTTTTTGACATTTTACAATTATTTGACATTCGACAATTTTTTGACATTCGACAATTTTTTGACATTCGACAATTTTTTCACATTTGACAATTTTTAACATTTGACAATTTTTTAACCTTTAACAATTTTTGACGTTTTAAATATTTTTTGACATCTGACAATTTTTTGACATTTCGAATATTTTTTGACATTTGACAATTTTTTTGACATTTGACAATTTTCTTTGACATTTTACAACTTTTTGACATTTGTCAATTTTTTTGACATTTAACAATTTTTTCGACATTTGAATATTTTTTTGACATTTGACAATTTTTTGACATTTGACAATCTTTTGACATTTGACATTTATTTGACATTTCACAATTTTTGACATTTTACAATTATTTGACATCCGACAATTTTTTGACATTTGACAATTTTTTTGACATTTGACAATTTTTTGACATTCGACAATTTTTTGACATTTGACAATTTTTTAACATTTGACAATTTTTAACATTTGACAATTTTTTGACATCCGACAATTTTTTGACATTCGACAATTTTTTGACATTTGACAATTTTTTGACATTTGACAATTTTTTGACATTTGACAATTTTTTGACATTTGACAATTTTTTGACATTCGACAATTTTTTGACATTTGACAATTTTTTGACATTTGACAATTTTTTGACATTCGACAATTTTTTGACATTCGACAATTTTTTAACATTTGACAATTTTTTGACATTTGACAATTTTTTGACATTTGACAATTTTTTGACAACTGACAATTTTTTAACATTTAACAATTTTTGACGTTTAAAATATTTTTTGACATCTGACAATTTTTTGACATTTAAAATTTTTTGACATTTTAAATATTTTTTGACATTTGTCATTTTTTGACATTTGACAATTTTTTGACATTTGTCATTTTTTGACATTTGAGAATTTTTTGACATTTGACAATTTTTTGACATTCGACAATTTTTTAACATTTGACAATTTTTTGACATTTGACAATTTTTTGACATTTGACAATTTTTGACGTTTTGAATATTTTTTGACATCTGACAATTTTTTGACATTTAAAATTTTTTGACATTTCGAATATATTTTGACATTTGTCATTTTTTGACATTTGACAATTTTTTGACATTTGTCATTTTTTGACATTTGACAATTTTTTGACATTCGACAATTTTTTGACATTCGACAATTTTTTAACATTTGACAATTTTTTGACATTTGACAATTTTTTGACAACTGACAATTTTTTAACATTTAACAATTTTTGACGTTTAAAATATTTTTTGACATCTGACAATTTTTTGACATTTAAAATTTTTTGACATTTTAAATATTTTTTGACATTTGTCATTTTTTGACATTTGACAATTTTTTGACATTTGTCATTTTTTGACATTTGAGAATTTTTTGACATTTGACAATTTTTTGACATTCGACAATTTTTTAACATTTGACAATTTTTTGACATTTGACAATTTTTGACGTTTTGAATATTTTTTGACATCTGACAATTTTTTGACATTTAAAATTTTTTGACATTTCGAATATTTTTTGACATTTGTCATTTTTTGACATTTGACAATTTTTTGACATTTGTCATTTTTTGACATTTGACAATTTTTTGACATTTGACAATTTTTTTGACATTGGACAATTTTTTTGACATTGGACAATTTTCTTTGACATTTTACAACTTTTTGACATTTGTCAATTTTTTTGACATTTAACAATTTTTTCGACATTTGAATATTTTTTTGACATTTCACAATTTTTGACATTTTGAATATTTTTTGACAGTTGACAATTTTTAACATTCGACAATTTTTTGACATTTTACAATTATTTGACATCTGACAATTTTTTGACATTTTTCAATTTTTTGACATTTGTCAATTTTTTGACATTTGTCAATTTTTTTTGACATTTGACAATCTTTTGACATTTGACATTTATTTGACATTTCACAATTTTGACATTTTGAATATTTTTTGACAGTTGACAATTTTTAACATTCGACAATTTTTTGACATTTTACAATTATTTGACATCCGACAATCCTTGACATTCGTCAATTTTTTGACATTCGACAATTTTTTAACATTTGACAATTTTTAACATTTGACAATTTTTTGACATTTGACAATTTTTTGACATTTGTCAATCTTATGACATTTATTTGACATTTCACAATTTTTGACATTTTGAATATTTTTTGACAGTTGACAATTTTTAACATTCGACAATTTTTTGACATTTTACAATTATTTGACATTCGACAATTTTTTGACATTTGACAATTTTTTTGACATTTGACAATTTTTTGACATTCGACAATTTTTTAACATTTGACAATTTTTTGACATTTGACAATTTTTTGACAACTGACAATTTTTTAACATTTAACAATTTTTGACGTTTAAAATATTTTTTGACATCTGACAATTTTTTGACATTTAAAATTTTTTGACATTTTAAATATTTTTTGACATTTGTCATTTTTTGACATTTGACAATTTTTTGACATTTGTCATTTTTTGACATTTGAGAATTTTTTGACATTTGACAATTTTTTGACATTCGACAATTTTTTAACATTTGACAATTTTTTGACATTTGACAATTTTTGACGTTTTGAATATTTTTTGACATCTGACAATTTTTTGACATTTAAAATTTTTTGACATTTCGAATATTTTTTGACATTTGTCATTTTTTGACATTTGACAATTTTTTGACATTTGTCATTTTTTGACATTTGACAATTTTTTGACATTTGACAATTTTTTTGACATTGGACAATTTTTTTGACATTTGAATATTTTTTTGACATTTCACAATTTTTGACATTTTGAATATTTTTTGACAGTTGACAATTTTTAACATTCGACAATTTTTTGACATTTTACAATTATTTGACATCTGACAATTTTTTGACATTTTTCAATTTTTTGACATTTGTCAATTTTTTGACATTTGTCAATTTTTTTTGACATTTGACAATCTTTTGACATTTGACATTTATTTGACATTTCACAATTTTGACATTTTGAATATTTTTTGACAGTTGACAATTTTTAACATTCGACAATTTTTTGACATTTTACAATTATTTGACATCCGACAATTTTTTGACATTCGTCAATTTTTTGACATTCGACAATTTTTTAACATTTGACAATTTTTAACATTTGACAATTTTTTGACATTTGACAATTTTTTGACATTTGTCAATCTTATGACATTTATTTGACATTTCACAATTTTTGACATTTTGAATATTTTTTGACAGTTGACAATTTTTAACATTCGACAATTTTTTGACATTTTACAATTATTTGACATTCGACAATTTTTTGACATTTGACAATTTTTTTGACATTTGACAATTTTTTGACATTCGACAATTTTTTGACATTCGACAATTTTTTAACATTTGACAATTTTTAACATTTGACAATTTTTTGACATTCGACAATTTTTTGACATTCGACAATTTTTTAACATTTGACAATTTTTTGACATTTGACAATTTTTTGACAACTGACAATTTTTAACATTTAACAATTTTTGACGTTTAAAATATTTTTTGACATCTGACAATTTTTTGACATTTAAAATTTTTTGACATTTCAAATATTTTTTGACATTTGTCATTTTTTGACATTTGACAATTTTTTGACATTTGTCATTTTTTGACATTTGAGAATTTTTTGACATTTGACAATTTTTTTAACATTCGACAATTTTTTAACATTTGACAATTTTTTGACATTTGACAATTTTTGACGTTTTGAATATTTTTTGACATCTGACAATTTTTTGACATTTAAAATTTTTTGACATTTCGAATATTTTTTGACATTTGTCATTTTTTGACATTTGACAATTTTTTGACATTCGACAATTTTTTAACATTTGACAATTTTTTGACATTTGACAATTTTTTTGACATTGGACAATTTTTTGACATTGGACAATTTTTTTTGACATTTTACAACTTTTTGACATTTGTCAATTTTTTTGACATTAAACAATTTTTTCGACATTTGAATATTTTTTTGACATTTCACAATTTTTGACATTTTGAATATTCTTTGACAGTTGACAATTTTTAACATTCGACAATTTTTTGACATTTTACAATTATTTGACATCTGACAATTTTTTGACATTTGTCAATTTTTTGACATTTGACAATTTTTTGACATTTGACAATTTTTTGACATTTTGCAATTATTTGACATCCGACAATTTTTTAATATTCGACAAGTTTTTGACATTTGACAATTTGTTGACATTTGACATTTGACAATTTTTTGACATTTGTCAATTTTTTTTGACATTTGACAATCTTTTGACATTTGACATTTATTTGACATTTCACAATTTTTGACATTTTGAATATTTTTTGACAGTTGACAATTTTTAACATTCGACAATTTTTTGACATTTTACAATTATTTGACATCTGACAATTTTTTGACATTTAACAATTTTTGACATTTCAAATATTTGTTGACATTTGTAATTTTTTTTGACATTTGACAATTTTTAGACAACTGACAATTTTTTAACATTTTACAATTTTTTACGTTTTGAATATTTTTTGACATCTGACAATTTTTTGACATTCCACAATTATTTGACATCCGACAATTTTTTAACATTTGACAATTTTTTAACCTTTAACAATTTTTGACGTTTTAAATATTTTTTGACATCTGACAATTTTTTGACATTTCGAATATTTTTTGACATTTGACAATTTTTTTGACATTTGACAATTTTCTTTGACATTTTACAACTTTTTGACATTTGTCAATTTTTTTGACATTTAACAATTTTTTCGACATTTGAATATTTTTTTGACATTTGACAATTTTTTGACATTTGACAATCTTTTGACATTTGACATTTATTTGACATTTCACAATTTTTGACATTTTACAATTATTTGACATCCGACAATTTTTTGACATTTGACAATTTTTTTGACATTTGACAATTTTTTGACATTCGACAATTTTTTGACATTTGACAATTTTTTAACATTTGACAATTTTTAACATTTGACAATTTTTTGACATCCGACAATTTTTTGACATTCGACAATTTTTTGACATTTGACAATTTTTTGACATTTGACAATTTTTTGACATTTGACAATTTTTTGACATTCGACAATTTTTTGACATTTGACAATTTTTTAACATTTGACAATTTTTAACATTTGACAATTTTTTGACATCCGACAATTTTTGACATTTAAAATATTTTTTGACATCTGACAATTTTTTGACATTTAAAATTTTTTGACATTTCAAATATTTTTTGATATTTGTCATTTTTTGACATTTGACAATTTTTTGACATTTGACAATTTTTTGACATTTGACAATTTTTTGACATTTGACAATTTTTTGACAACTGACAATTTTTTAACATTTAACAATTTTTGACATTTAAAATATTTTTTGACATCTGACAATTTTTTGACATTTAAAATTTTTTGACATTTCAAGTATTTTTTGATATTTGTCATTTTTTGACATTTGACAATTTTTTGACATTTGTCATTTTTTGACATTTGAGAATTTTTTGACATTTGACAATTTTTTGACATTCGACAATTTTTTAACATTTGACAATTTTTTGACATTTGACAATTTTTGACGTTTTGAATATTTTTTGACATCTGACAATTTTTTGACATTTAAAATTTTTTGACATTTCGAATATTTTTTGACATTTGTCATTTTTTGACATTTGACAATTTTTTGACATTCGACAATTTTTTAACATTTGACAATTTTTTGACATTTGACAATTTTTTTGACATTGGACAATTTTTTTGACATTGAAAAATTTTCTTTGACATTTGTCAATTTTTTCGACATTTGAATATTTTTTTGACATTTCACAATTTTTGACATTTTGAATATTTTTTGACAGTTGACAATTTTTAACATTCGACAATTTTTTGACATTTTACAATTATTTGACATCTGACAATTTTTTGACATTTGTCAATTTTTTGACATTTGACAATTTTTTGACATTTGACAATTTTTTGACATTTGACAATTTTTTGACATTTTGCAATTATTTGACATCCGACAATTTTTTAATATTCGACAAGTTTTTGACATTTGACAATTTGTTGACATTTGACAATTTTTTGACATTTGTCAATTTTTTTTGACATTTAACAATCTTTTGACATTTGACATTTATTTGACATTTCACAATTTTTGACATTTTGAATATTTTTTGACAGTTGACAATTTTTAACATTCGACAATTTTTTGACATTTTACAATTATTTGACATCCGACAATTTTTTGACATTCGACAATTTTTTGACATTCGACAATTTTTTAACATTTGACAATTTTTATTATTTGACAATTTTTTGACATTTGACAATTTTTTGACATTCGACAATTTTTTGACATTCGACAATTTTTTGACATTTGACAATTTTTTGACATTTGACAATTTTTTGACATTTGACAATTTTTTGACATTTTGAATATTTTTTGACATCTGACAATTTTTTGACATTTAACAATTTTTGACATTTCAAATATTTGTTGACGTTTTAAATATTTTTTGACATCTGACAATTTTTTGACATTTCGAATATTTTTTGACATTTGTCATTTTTTGACATTTGACAATTTTTTGACATTTGACAATTTTTTGACATTCGACAATTTTTTAACATTTGACAATTTTTTGACATTTGACAATTTTTTTGACATTTGAGAATTTTTTTGACATTTGACAATCTTTTGACATTTGACATTTATTTGACATTTAACAATTTTTGACATTTTGAATATTTTTTGACAGTTGACAATTTTTAACATTCGACAATTTTTTGTTATTTTACAATTTTTTAACATTCGACAATTTTTTGACATTTGACAATTTTTTGACATTTGACAATTTTTTTTGACAGTTTACAACTTTTTGACATTTGTCAATTTTTTTTGACATTTGACAATCTTTTGACATTTGACATTTATTTGACATTTCACAATTTTTGACATTTTGAATATTTTTTGACAGTTGACAATTTTTAACATTCGACAATTTTTTGACATTTTACAATTATTTGACATTCGACAATTTTTTGACATTCGACAATTTTTTGACATTCGACAATTTTTTCACATTTGACAATTTTTAACATTTGACAATTTTTTAACCTTTAACAATTTTTGACGTTTTAAATATTTTTTGACATCTGACAATTTTTTGACATTTCGAATATTTTTTGACATTTGACAATTTTTTTGACATTTGATTTCTTTGACATTTTACAACTTTTTGACATTTGTCAATTTTTTTGACATTTAACAATTTTTTCGACATTTGAATATTTTTTTGACATTTGACAATTTTTTGACATTTGACAATCTTTTGACATTTGACATTTATTTGACATTTCACAATTTTTGACATTTTACAATTATTTGACATCCGACAATTTTTTGACATTTGACAATTTTTTTGACATTTGACAATTTTTTGACATTCGACAATTTTTTGACATTTGACAATTTTTTAACATTTGACAATTTTTAACATTTGACAATTTTTTGACATCCGACAATTTTTTGACATTCGACAATTTTTTGACATTTGACAATTTTTTGACATTTGTCAATTTTTTTGACATTTAACAATTTTTTCGACATTTGAATATTTTTTTGACATTTGACAATTTTTTGACATTTGACAATCTTTTGACATTTGACATTTATTTGACATTTCACAATTTTTGACATTTTACAATTATTTGACATCCGACAATTTTTTGACATTTGACAATTTTTTTGACATTTGACAATTTTTTGACATTCGACAATTTTTTGACATTTGACAATTTTTTAACATTTGACAATTTTTAACATTTGACAATTTTTTGACATCCGACAATTTTTTGACATTCGACAATTTTTTGACATTTGACAATTTTTTGACATTTGACAATTTTTTGACATTTGACAATTTTTTGACATTTGACAATTTTTTGACATTCGACAATTTTTTGACATTTGACAATTTTTTGACATTTGACAATTTTTTGACATTCGACAATTTTTTGACATTCGACAATTTTTTAACATTTGACAATTTTTTGACATTTGACAATTTTTTGACATTTGACAATTTTTTGACAACTGACAATTTTTTAACATTTAACAATTTTTGACGTTTAAAATATTTTTTGACATCTGACAATTTTTTGACATTTAAAATTTTTTGACATTTTAAATATTTTTTGACATTTGTCATTTTTTGACATTTGACAATTTTTTGACATTTGTCATTTTTTGACATTTGAGAATTTTTTGACATTTGACAATTTTTTGACATTCGACAATTTTTTAACATTTGACAATTTTTTGACATTTGACAATTTTTTGACATTTGACAATTTTTGACGTTTTGAATATTTTTTGACATCTGACAATTTTTTGACATTTAAAATTTTTTGACATTTCGAATATATTTTGACATTTGTCATTTTTTGACATTTGACAATTTTTTGACATTTGTCATTTTTTGACATTTGACAATTTTTTGACATTCGACAATTTTTTGACATTCGACAATTTTTTAACATTTGACAATTTTTTGACATTTGACAATTTTTTGACAACTGACAATTTTTTAACATTTAACAATTTTTGACGTTTAAAATATTTTTTGACATCTGACAATTTTTTGACATTTAAAATTTTTTGACATTTTAAATATTTTTTGACATTTGTCATTTTTTGACATTTGACAATTTTTTGACATTTGTCATTTTTTGACATTTGAGAATTTTTTGACATTTGACAATTTTTTGACATTCGACAATTTTTTAACATTTGACAATTTTTTGACATTTGACAATTTTTGACGTTTTGAATATTTTTTGACATCTGACAATTTTTTGACATTTAAAATTTTTTGACATTTCGAATATTTTTTGACATTTGTCATTTTTTGACATTTGACAATTTTTTGACATTTGTCATTTTTTGACATTTGACAATTTTTTGACATTTGACAATTTTTTTGACATTGGACAATTTTTTTGACATTGGACAATTTTCTTTGACATTTTACAACTTTTTGACATTTGTCAATTTTTTTGACATTTAACAATTTTTTCGACATTTGAATATTTTTTTGACATTTCACAATTTTTGACATTTTGAATATTTTTTGACAGTTGACAATTTTTAACATTCGACAATTTTTTGACATTTTACAATTATTTGACATCTGACAATTTTTTGACATTTTTCAATTTTTTGACATTTGTCAATTTTTTGACATTTGTCAATTTTTTTTGACATTTGACAATCTTTTGACATTTGACATTTATTTGACATTTCACAATTTTGACATTTTGAATATTTTTTGACAGTTGACAATTTTTAACATTCGACAATTTTTTGACATTTTACAATTATTTGACATCCGACAATCCTTGACATTCGTCAATTTTTTGACATTCGACAATTTTTTAACATTTGACAATTTTTAACATTTGACAATTTTTTGACATTTGACAATTTTTTGACATTTGTCAATCTTATGACATTTATTTGACATTTCACAATTTTTGACATTTTGAATATTTTTTGACAGTTGACAATTTTTAACATTCGACAATTTTTTGACATTTTACAATTATTTGACATTCGACAATTTTTTGACATTTGACAATTTTTTTGACATTTGACAATTTTTTGACATTCGACAATTTTTTAACATTTGACAATTTTTTGACATTTGACAATTTTTTGACAACTGACAATTTTTTAACATTTAACAATTTTTGACGTTTAAAATATTTTTTGACATCTGACAATTTTTTGACATTTAAAATTTTTTGACATTTTAAATATTTTTTGACATTTGTCATTTTTTGACATTTGACAATTTTTTGACATTTGTCATTTTTTGACATTTGAGAATTTTTTGACATTTGACAATTTTTTGACATTCGACAATTTTTTAACATTTGACAATTTTTTGACATTTGACAATTTTTGACGTTTTGAATATTTTTTGACATCTGACAATTTTTTGACATTTAAAATTTTTTGACATTTCGAATATTTTTTGACATTTGTCATTTTTTGACATTTGACAATTTTTTGACATTTGTCATTTTTTGACATTTGACAATTTTTTGACATTTGACAATTTTTTTGACATTGGACAATTTTTTTGACATTTGAATATTTTTTTGACATTTCACAATTTTTGACATTTTGAATATTTTTTGACAGTTGACAATTTTTAACATTCGACAATTTTTTGACATTTTACAATTATTTGACATCTGACAATTTTTTGACATTTTTCAATTTTTTGACATTTGTCAATTTTTTGACATTTGTCAATTTTTTTTGACATTTGACAATCTTTTGACATTTGACATTTATTTGACATTTCACAATTTTGACATTTTGAATATTTTTTGACAGTTGACAATTTTTAACATTCGACAATTTTTTGACATTTTACAATTATTTGACATCCGACAATTTTTTGACATTCGTCAATTTTTTGACATTCGACAATTTTTTAACATTTGACAATTTTTAACATTTGACAATTTTTTGACATTTGACAATTTTTTGACATTTGTCAATCTTATGACATTTATTTGACATTTCACAATTTTTGACATTTTGAATATTTTTTGACAGTTGACAATTTTTAACATTCGACAATTTTTTGACATTTTACAATTATTTGACATTCGACAATTTTTTGACATTTGACAATTTTTTTGACATTTGACAATTTTTTGACATTCGACAATTTTTTGACATTCGACAATTTTTTAACATTTGACAATTTTTAACATTTGACAATTTTTTGACATTCGACAATTTTTTGACATTCGACAATTTTTTAACATTTGACAATTTTTTGACATTTGACAATTTTTTGACAACTGACAATTTTTAACATTTAACAATTTTTGACGTTTAAAATATTTTTTGACATCTGACAATTTTTTGACATTTAAAATTTTTTGACATTTCAAATATTTTTTGACATTTGTCATTTTTTGACATTTGACAATTTTTTGACATTTGTCATTTTTTGACATTTGAGAATTTTTTGACATTTGACAATTTTTTTAACATTCGACAATTTTTTAACATTTGACAATTTTTTGACATTTGACAATTTTTGACGTTTTGAATATTTTTTGACATCTGACAATTTTTTGACATTTAAAATTTTTTGACATTTCGAATATTTTTTGACATTTGTCATTTTTTGACATTTGACAATTTTTTGACATTCGACAATTTTTTAACATTTGACAATTTTTTGACATTTGACAATTTTTTTGACATTGGACAATTTTTTGACATTGGACAATTTTTTTTGACATTTTACAACTTTTTGACATTTGTCAATTTTTTTGACATTAAACAATTTTTTCGACATTTGAATATTTTTTTGACATTTCACAATTTTTGACATTTTGAATATTCTTTGACAGTTGACAATTTTTAACATTCGACAATTTTTTGACATTTTACAATTATTTGACATCTGACAATTTTTTGACATTTGTCAATTTTTTGACATTTGACAATTTTTTGACATTTGACAATTTTTTGACATTTTGCAATTATTTGACATCCGACAATTTTTTAATATTCGACAAGTTTTTGACATTTGACAATTTGTTGACATTTGACATTTGACAATTTTTTGACATTTGTCAATTTTTTTTGACATTTGACAATCTTTTGACATTTGACATTTATTTGACATTTCACAATTTTTGACATTTTGAATATTTTTTGACAGTTGACAATTTTTAACATTCGACAATTTTTTGACATTTTACAATTATTTGACATCTGACAATTTTTTGACATTTAACAATTTTTGACATTTCAAATATTTGTTGACATTTGTAATTTTTTTTGACATTTGACAATTTTTAGACAACTGACAATTTTTTAACATTTTACAATTTTTTACGTTTTGAATATTTTTTGACATCTGACAATTTTTTGACATTCCACAATTATTTGACATCCGACAATTTTTTAACATTTGACAATTTTTTAACCTTTAACAATTTTTGACGTTTTAAATATTTTTTGACATCTGACAATTTTTTGACATTTCGAATATTTTTTGACATTTGACAATTTTTTTGACATTTGACAATTTTCTTTGACATTTTACAACTTTTTGACATTTGTCAATTTTTTTGACATTTAACAATTTTTTCGACATTTGAATATTTTTTTGACATTTGACAATTTTTTGACATTTGACAATCTTTTGACATTTGACATTTATTTGACATTTCACAATTTTTGACATTTTACAATTATTTGACATCCGACAATTTTTTGACATTTGACAATTTTTTTGACATTTGACAATTTTTTGACATTCGACAATTTTTTGACATTTGACAATTTTTTAACATTTGACAATTTTTAACATTTGACAATTTTTTGACATCCGACAATTTTTTGACATTCGACAATTTTTTGACATTTGACAATTTTTTGACATTTGACAATTTTTTGACATTTGACAATTTTTTGACATTCGACAATTTTTTGACATTTGACAATTTTTTAACATTTGACAATTTTTAACATTTGACAATTTTTTGACATCCGACAATTTTTGACATTTAAAATATTTTTTGACATCTGACAATTTTTTGACATTTAAAATTTTTTGACATTTCAAATATTTTTTGATATTTGTCATTTTTTGACATTTGACAATTTTTTGACATTTGACAATTTTTTGACATTTGACAATTTTTTGACATTTGACAATTTTTTGACAACTGACAATTTTTTAACATTTAACAATTTTTGACATTTAAAATATTTTTTGACATCTGACAATTTTTTGACATTTAAAATTTTTTGACATTTCAAGTATTTTTTGATATTTGTCATTTTTTGACATTTGACAATTTTTTGACATTTGTCATTTTTTGACATTTGAGAATTTTTTGACATTTGACAATTTTTTGACATTCGACAATTTTTTAACATTTGACAATTTTTTGACATTTGACAATTTTTGACGTTTTGAATATTTTTTGACATCTGACAATTTTTTGACATTTAAAATTTTTTGACATTTCGAATATTTTTTGACATTTGTCATTTTTTGACATTTGACAATTTTTTGACATTCGACAATTTTTTAACATTTGACAATTTTTTGACATTTGACAATTTTTTTGACATTGGACAATTTTTTTGACATTGAAAAATTTTCTTTGACATTTGTCAATTTTTTCGACATTTGAATATTTTTTTGACATTTCACAATTTTTGACATTTTGAATATTTTTTGACAGTTGACAATTTTTAACATTCGACAATTTTTTGACATTTTACAATTATTTGACATCTGACAATTTTTTGACATTTGTCAATTTTTTGACATTTGACAATTTTTTGACATTTGACAATTTTTTGACATTTGACAATTTTTTGACATTTTGCAATTATTTGACATCCGACAATTTTTTAATATTCGACAAGTTTTTGACATTTGACAATTTGTTGACATTTGACAATTTTTTGACATTTGTCAATTTTTTTTGACATTTAACAATCTTTTGACATTTGACATTTATTTGACATTTCACAATTTTTGACATTTTGAATATTTTTTGACAGTTGACAATTTTTAACATTCGACAATTTTTTGACATTTTACAATTATTTGACATCCGACAATTTTTTGACATTCGACAATTTTTTGACATTCGACAATTTTTTAACATTTGACAATTTTTATTATTTGACAATTTTTTGACATTTGACAATTTTTTGACATTCGACAATTTTTTGACATTCGACAATTTTTTGACATTTGACAATTTTTTGACATTTGACAATTTTTTGACATTTGACAATTTTTTGACATTTTGAATATTTTTTGACATCTGACAATTTTTTGACATTTAACAATTTTTGACATTTCAAATATTTGTTGACGTTTTAAATATTTTTTGACATCTGACAATTTTTTGACATTTCGAATATTTTTTGACATTTGTCATTTTTTGACATTTGACAATTTTTTGACATTTGACAATTTTTTGACATTCGACAATTTTTTAACATTTGACAATTTTTTGACATTTGACAATTTTTTTGACATTTGAGAATTTTTTTGACATTTGACAATCTTTTGACATTTGACATTTATTTGACATTTAACAATTTTTGACATTTTGAATATTTTTTGACAGTTGACAATTTTTAACATTCGACAATTTTTTGTTATTTTACAATTTTTTAACATTCGACAATTTTTTGACATTTGACAATTTTTTGACATTTGACAATTTTTTTTGACAGTTTACAACTTTTTGACATTTGTCAATTTTTTTTGACATTTGACAATCTTTTGACATTTGACATTTATTTGACATTTCACAATTTTTGACATTTTGAATATTTTTTGACAGTTGACAATTTTTAACATTCGACAATTTTTTGACATTTTACAATTATTTGACATTCGACAATTTTTTGACATTCGACAATTTTTTGACATTCGACAATTTTTTCACATTTGACAATTTTTAACATTTGACAATTTTTTAACCTTTAACAATTTTTGACGTTTTAAATATTTTTTGACATCTGACAATTTTTTGACATTTCGAATATTTTTTGACATTTGACAATTTTTTTGACATTTGACAATTTTCTTTGACATTTTACAACTTTTTGACATTTGTCAATTTTTTTGACATTTAACAATTTTTTCGACATTTGAATATTTTTTTGACATTTGACAATTTTTTGACATTTGACAATCTTTTGACATTTGACATTTATTTGACATTTCACAATTTTTGACATTTTACAATTATTTGACATCCGACAATTTTTTGACATTTGACAATTTTTTTGACATTTGACAATTTTTTGACATTCGACAATTTTTTGACATTTGACAATTTTTTAACATTTGACAATTTTTAACATTTGACAATTTTTTGACATCCGACAATTTTTTGACATTCGACAATTTTTTGACATTTGACAATTTTTTGACATTTGACAATTTTTTGACATTTGACAATTTTTTGACATTTGACAATTTTTTGACATTCGACAATTTTTTGACATTTGACAATTTTTTAACATTTGACAATTTTTAACATTTGACAATTTTTTGACATCCGACAATTTTTTGACATTCGACAATTTTTTGACATTTGACAATTTTTTGACATTTGACAATTTTTTGACATTTGACAATTTTTTGACATTTGACAATTTTTTGACATTCGACAATTTTTTGACATTTGACAATTTTTTGACATTTGACAATTTTTTGACATTCGACAATTTTTTGACATTCGACAATTTTTTAACATTTGACAATTTTTTGACATTTGACAATTTTTTGACATTTGACAATTTTTTGACAACTGACAATTTTTTAACATTTAACAATTTTTGACGTTTAAAATATTTTTTGACATCTGACAATTTTTTGACATTTAAAATTTTTTGACATTTTAAATATTTTTTGACATTTGTCATTTTTTGACATTTGACAATTTTTTGACATTTGTCATTTTTTGACATTTGAGAATTTTTTGACATTTGACAATTTTTTGACATTCGACAATTTTTTAACATTTGACAATTTTTTGACATTTGACAATTTTTTGACATTTGACAATTTTTGACGTTTTGAATATTTTTTGACATCTGACAATTTTTTGACATTTAAAATTTTTTGACATTTCGAATATATTTTGACATTTGTCATTTTTTGACATTTGACAATTTTTTGACATTTGTCATTTTTTGACATTTGACAATTTTTTGACATTTGTCATTTTTTGACATTTGACAATTTTTTGACATTCGACAATTTTTTGACATTCGACAATTTTTTAACATTTGACAATTTTTTGACATTTGACAATTTTTTGACAACTGACAATTTTTTAACATTTAACAATTTTTGACGTTTAAAATATTTTTTGACATCTGACAATTTTTTGACATTTAAATTTTTTTGACATTTTAAATATTTTTTGACATTTGTCATTTTTTGACATTTGACAATTTTTTGACATTTGTCATTTTTTGACATTTGAGAATTTTTTGACATTTGACAATTTTTTGACATTCGACAATTTTTTAACATTTGACAATTTTTTGACATTTGACAATTTTTGACGTTTTGAATATTTTTTGACATCTGACAATTTTTTGACATTTAAAATTTTTTGACATTTCGAATATTTTTTGACATTTGTCATTTTTTGACATTTGACAATTTTTTGACATTTGTCATTTTTTGACATTTGACAATTTTTTGACATTTGACAATTTTTTTGACATTGGACAATTTTTTTGACATTGGACAATTTTCTTTGACATTTTACAACTTTTTGACATTTGTCAATTTTTTTGACATTTAACAATTTTTTCGACATTTGAATATTTTTTTGACATTTCACAATTTTTGACATTTTGAATATTTTTTGACAGTTGACAATTTTTAACATTCGACAATTTTTTGACATTTTACAATTATTTGACATCTGACAATTTTTTGACATTTTTCAATTTTTTGACATTTGTCAATTTTTTGACATTTGTCAATTTTTTTTGACATTTGACAATCTTTTGACATTTGACATTTATTTGACATTTCACAATTTTGACATTTTGAATATTTTTTGACAGTTGACAATTTTTAACATTCGACAATTTTTTGACATTTTACAATTATTTGACATCCGACAATTTTTTGACATTCGTCAATTTTTTGACATTCGACAATTTTTTAACATTCGACAATTTTTAACATTTGACAATTTTTTGACATTTGACAATTTTTTGACATTTGTCAATCTTATGACATTTATTTGACATTTCACAATTTTTGACATTTTGAATATTTTTTGACAGTTGACAATTTTTAACATTCGACAATTTTTTGACATTTTACAATTATTTGACATTCGACAATTTTTTGACATTTGACAATTTTTTTGACATTTGACAATTTTTTGACATTCGACAATTTTTTGACATTCGACAATTTTTTAACATTTGACAATTTTTAACATTTGCCAATTTTTTGACATTCGACAATTTTTTGACATTCGACAATTTTTTAACATTTGACAATTTTTTGACATTTGACAATTTTTTGACAACTGACAATTTTTTAACATTTAACAATTTTTGACGTTTAAAATATTTTTTGACATCTGACAATTTTTTGACATTTAAAATTTTTTGACATTTCAAATATTTTTTGACATTTGTCATTTTTTGACATTTGACAATTTTTTGACATTTGTCATTTTTTGACATTTAAGAATTTTTTGACATTTGACAATTTTTTTAACATTCGACAATTTTTTAACATTTGACAATTTTTTGTCATTTGACAATTTTTGACGTTTTGAATATTTTTTGACATCTGACAATTTTTTGACATTTAAAATTTTTTGACATTTCGAATATTTTTTGACATTTGTCATTTTTTGACATTTGACAATTTTTTGACATTCGACAATTTTTTAACATTTGACAATTTTTTGACATTTGACAATTTTTTTGACATTGGACAATTTTTTTTGACATTTTACAACTTTTTGACATTTGTCAATTTTTTTGACATTAAACAATTTTTTCGACATTTGAATATTTTTTTGACATTTCACAATTTTTGACATTTTGAATATTCTTTGACAGTTGACAATTTTTAACATTCGACAATTTTTTGACATTTTACAATTATTTGACATCTGACAATTTTTTGACATTTGTCAATTTTTTAACATTTGACAATTTTTTGACATTTGACAATTTTTTGACATTTTGCAATTATTTGACATCCGACAATTTTTTAATATTCGACAAGTTTTTGACATTTGACAATTTGTTGACATTTAACATTTAACAATTTTTGACATTTAAAATATTTTTTGACATCTGACAATTTTTTGACATTTAAAATTTTTTGACATTTCAAGTATTTTTTGATATTTGTCATTTTTTGACATTTGACAATTTTTTGACATTTGTCATTTTTTGACATTTGAGAATTTTTTGACATTTGACAATTTTTTGACATTCGACAATTTTTTAACATTTGACAATTTTTTGACATTTGACAATTTTTGACGTTTTGAATATTTTTTGACATCTGACAATTTTTTGACATTTAAAATTTTTTGACATTTCAAATATTTTTTGACATTTGTCATTTTTTGACATTTGACAATTTTTTGACATTCGACAATTTTTTAACATTTGACAATTTTTTGACATTTGACAATTTTTTGACATTTTGCAATTATTTGACATCCGACAATTTTTTAATATTCGACAAGTTTTTGACATTTGACAATTTGTTGACATTTGACAATTTTTTGACATTTGACAATTTTTTGACATTTGACAATTTTTTGACATTTTGCAATTATTTGACATCCGACAATTTTTTAATATTCGACAAGTTTTTGACATTTGACAATTTGTTGACATTTGACATTTGACAATTTTTTGACATTTGTCAATTTTTTTTGACATTTAACAATCTTTTGACATTTGACATTTATTTGACATTTCACAATTTTTGACATTTTGAATATTTTTTGACAGTTGACAATTTTTAACATTCGACAATTTTTTGACATTTTACAATTATTTGACATCCGACAATTTTTTGACATTCGACAATTTTTTGACATTCGACAATTTTTTAACATTTGACAATTTTTATTATTTGACAATTTTTTGACATTTGACAATTTTTTGACATTCGACAATTTTTTGACATTCGACAATTTTTTGACATTTGACAATTTTTTGACATTTGACAATTTTTTGACATTTGACAATTTTTTGACATTTTGAATATTTTTTGACATCTGACAATTTTTTGACATTTAACAATTTTTGACATTTCAAATATTTGTTGACGTTTTAAATATTTTTTGACATCTGACAATTTTTTGACATTTCGAATATTTTTTGACATTTGTCATTTTTTGACATTTGACAATTTTTTGACATTTGACAATTTTTTGACATTCGACAATTTTTTAACATTTGACAATTTTTTGACATTTGACAATTTTTTTGACATTTGAGAATTTTTTTGACATTTGACAATCTTTTGACATTTGACATTTATTTGACATTTAACAATTTTTGACATTTTGAATATTTTTTGACAGTTGACAATTTTTAACATTCGACAATTTTTTGTTATTTTACAATTTTTTAACATTCGACAATTTTTTGACATTTGACAATTTTTTGACATTTGACAATTTTTTTTGACAGTTTACAACTTTTTGACATTTGTCAATTTTTTTTGACATTTGACAATCTTTTGACATTTGACATTTATTTGACATTTCACAATTTTTGACATTTTGAATATTTTTTGACAGTTGACAATTTTTAACATTCGACAATTTTTTGACATTTTACAATTATTTGACATTCGACAATTTTTTGACATTCGACAATTTTTTGACATTCGACAATTTTTTCACATTTGACAATTTTTAACATTTGACAATTTTTTAACCTTTAACAATTTTTGACGTTTTAAATATTTTTTGACATCTGACAATTTTTTGACATTTCGAATATTTTTTGACATTTGACAATTTTTTTGACATTTGACAATTTTCTTTGACATTTTACAACTTTTTGACATTTGTCAATTTTTTTGACATTTAACAATTTTTTCGACATTTGAATATTTTTTTGACATTTGACAATTTTTTGACATTTGACAATCTTTTGACATTTGACATTTATTTGACATTTCACAATTTTTGACATTTTACAATTATTTGACATCCGACAATTTTTTGACATTTGACAATTTTTTTGACATTTGACAATTTTTTGACATTCGACAATTTTTTGACATTTGACAATTTTTTAACATTTGACAATTTTTAACATTTGACAATTTTTTGACATCCGACAATTTTTTGACATTCGACAATTTTTTGACATTTGACAATTTTTTGACATTTGACAATTTTTTGACATTTGACAATTTTTTGACATTTGACAATTTTTTGACATTCGACAATTTTTTGACATTTGACAATTTTTTAACATTTGACAATTTTTAACATTTGACAATTTTTTGACATCCGACAATTTTTTGACATTCGACAATTTTTTGACATTTGACAATTTTTTGACATTTGACAATTTTTTGACATTTGACAATTTTTTGACATTTGACAATTTTTTGACATTTGACAATTTTTTGACATTTGACAATTTTTTGACATTTGACAATTTTTTGACATTCGACAATTTTTTGACATTCGACAATTTTTTAACATTTGACAATTTTTTGACATTTGACAATTTTTTGACATTTGACAATTTTTTGACAACTGACAATTTTTTAACATTTAACAATTTTTGACGTTTAAAATATTTTTTGACATCTGACAATTTTTTGACATTTAAAATTTTTTGACATTTTAAATATTTTTTGACATTTGTCATTTTTTGACATTTGACAATTTTTTGACATTTGTCATTTTTTGACATTTGAGAATTTTTTGACATTTGACAATTTTTTGACATTCGACAATTTTTTAACATTTGACAATTTTTTGACATTTGACAATTTTTTGACATTTGACAATTTTTGACGTTTTGAATATTTTTTGACATCTGACAATTTTTTGACATTTAAAATTTTTTGACATTTCGAATATATTTTGACATTTGTCATTTTTTGACATTTGACAATTTTTTGACATTTGTCATTTTTTGACATTTGACAATTTTTTGACATTCGACAATTTTTTGACATTCGACAATTTTTTAACATTTGACAATTTTTTGACATTTGACAATTTTTTGACAACTGACAATTTTTTAACATTTAACAATTTTTGACGTTTAAAATATTTTTTGACATCTGACAATTTTTTGACATTTAAATTTTTTTGACATTTTAAATATTTTTTGACATTTGTCATTTTTTGACATTTGACAATTTTTTGACATTTGTCATTTTTTGACATTTGAGAATTTTTTGACATTTGACAATTTTTTGACATTCGACAATTTTTTAACATTTGACAATTTTTTGACATTTGACAATTTTTGACGTTTTGAATATTTTTTGACATCTGACAATTTTTTGACATTTAAAATTTTTTGACATTTCGAATATTTTTTGACATTTGTCATTTTTTGACATTTGACAATTTTTTGACATTTGTCATTTTTTGACATTTGACAATTTTTTGACATTTGACAATTTTTTTGACATTGGACAATTTTTTTGACATTGGACAATTTTCTTTGACATTTTACAACTTTTTGACATTTGTCAATTTTTTTGACATTTAACAATTTTTTCGACATTTGAATATTTTTTTGACATTTCACAATTTTTGACATTTTGAATATTTTTTGACAGTTGACAATTTTTAACATTCGACAATTTTTTGACATTTTACAATTATTTGACATCTGACAATTTTTTGACATTTTTCAATTTTTTGACATTTGTCAATTTTTTGACATTTGTCAATTTTTTTTGACATTTGACAATCTTTTGACATTTGACATTTATTTGACATTTCACAATTTTGACATTTTGAATATTTTTTGACAGTTGACAATTTTTAACATTCGACAATTTTTTGACATTTTACAATTATTTGACATCCGACAATTTTTTGACATTCGTCAATTTTTTGACATTCGACAATTTTTTAACATTCGACAATTTTTAACATTTGACAATTTTTTGACATTTGACAATTTTTTGACATTTGTCAATCTTATGACATTTATTTGACATTTCACAATTTTTGACATTTTGAATATTTTTTGACAGTTGACAATTTTTAACATTCGACAATTTTTTGACATTTTACAATTATTTGACATTCGACAATTTTTTGACATTTGACAATTTTTTTGACATTTGACAATTTTTTGACATTCGACAATTTTTTGACATTCGACAATTTTTTAACATTTGACAATTTTTAACATTTGACAATTTTTTGACATTCGACAATTTTTTGACATTCGACAATTTTTTAACATTTGACAATTTTTTGACATTTGACAATTTTTTGACAACTGACAATTTTTTAACATTTAACAATTTTTGACGTTTAAAATATTTTTTGACATCTGACAATTTTTTGACATTTAAAATTTTTTGACATTTCAAATATTTTTTGACATTTGTCATTTTTTGACATTTGACAATTTTTTGACATTTGTCATTTTTTGACATTTAAGAATTTTTTGACATTTGACAATTTTTTTAACATTCGACAATTTTTTAACATTTGACAATTTTTTGTCATTTGACAATTTTTGACGTTTTGAATATTTTTTGACATCTGACAATTTTTTGACATTTAAAATTTTTTGACATTTCGAATATTTTTTGACATTTGTCATTTTTTGACATTTGACAATTTTTTGACATTCGACAATTTTTTAACATTTGACAATTTTTTGACATTTGACAATTTTTTTGACATTGGACAATTTTTTTTGACATTTTACAACTTTTTGACATTTGTCAATTTTTTTGACATTAAACAATTTTTTCGACATTTGAATATTTTTTTGACATTTCACAATTTTTGACATTTTGAATATTCTTTGACAGTTGACAATTTTTAACATTCGACAATTTTTTGACATTTTACAATTATTTGACATCTGACAATTTTTTGACATTTGTCAATTTTTTAACATTTGACAATTTTTTGACATTTGACAATTTTTTGACATTTCGAATATTTTTTGACATTTGTCATTTTTTGACATTTGACAATTTTTTGACATTCGACAATTTTTTAACATTTGACAATTTTTTGACATTTGACAATTTTTTAACATTTGACAATTTTTTGACATCTGACAATTTTTTGACATTTCGAATATTTTTTGACATTTGTCATTTTTTGACATTTGACAATTTTTTGACATTCGACAATTTTTTAACATTTGACAATTTTTTGACATTTGACAATTTTTTTGACATTGGACAATTTTTTTGACATTGAAAAATTTTCTTTGACATTTGTCAATTTTTTCGACATTTGAATATTTTTTTGACATTTCACAATTTTTGACATTTTGAATATTTTTTGACAGTTGACAATTTTTAACATTCGACAATTTTTTGACATTTTACAATTATTTGACATCTGACAATTTTTTGACATTTGTCAATTTTTTGACATTTGACAATTTTTTGACATTTGACAATTTTTTGACATTTGACAATTTTTTGACATTTTGCAATTATTTGACATCCGACAATTTTTTAATATTCGACAAGTTTTTGACATTTGACAATTTGTTGACATTTGACAATTTTTTGACATTTGTCAATTTTTTTTGACATTTAACAATCTTTTGACATTTGACATTTATTTGACATTTCACAATTTTTGACATTTTGAATATTTTTTGACAGTTGACAATTTTTAACATTCGACAATTTTTTGACATTTTACAATTATTTGACATCCGACAATTTTTTGACATTCGACAATTTTTTGACATTCGACAATTTTTTAACATTTGACAATTTTTATTATTTGACAATTTTTTGACATTTGACAATTTTTTGACATTCGACAATTTTTTGACATTCGACAATTTTTTGACATTTGACAATTTTTTGACATTTGACAATTTTTTGACATTTGACAATTTTTTGACATTTTGAATATTTTTTGACATCTGACAATTTTTTGACATTTAACAATTTTTGACATTTCAAATATTTGTTGACGTTTTAAATATTTTTTGACATCTGACAATTTTTTGACATTTCGAATATTTTTTGACATTTGTCATTTTTTGACATTTGACAATTTTTTGACATTTGACAATTTTTTGACATTCGACAATTTTTTAACATTTGACAATTTTTTGACATTTGACAATTTTTTTGACATTTGAGAATTTTTTTGACATTTGACAATCTTTTGACATTTGACATTTATTTGACATTTAACAATTTTTGACATTTTGAATATTTTTTGACAGTTGACAATTTTTAACATTCGACAATTTTTTGTTATTTTACAATTTTTTAACATTCGACAATTTTTTGACATTTGACAATTTTTTGACATTTGACAATTTTTTTTGACAGTTTACAACTTTTTGACATTTGTCAATTTTTTTTGACATTTGACAATCTTTTGACATTTGACATTTATTTGACATTTCACAATTTTTGACATTTTGAATATTTTTTGACAGTTGACAATTTTTAACATTCGACAATTTTTTGACATTTTACAATTATTTGACATTCGACAATTTTTTGACATTCGACAATTTTTTGACATTCGACAATTTTTTCACATTTGACAATTTTTAACATTTGACAATTTTTTAACCTTTAACAATTTTTGACGTTTTAAATATTTTTTGACATCTGACAATTTTTTGACATTTCGAATATTTTTTGACATTTGACAATTTTTTTGACATTTGACAATTTTCTTTGACATTTTACAACTTTTTGACATTTGTCAATTTTTTTGACATTTAACAATTTTTTCGACATTTGAATATTTTTTTGACATTTGACAATTTTTTGACATTTGACAATCTTTTGACATTTGACATTTATTTGACATTTCACAATTTTTGACATTTTACAATTATTTGACATCCGACAATTTTTTGACATTTGACAATTTTTTTGACATTTGACAATTTTTTGACATTCGACAATTTTTTGACATTTGACAATTTTTTAACATTTGACAATTTTTAACATTTGACAATTTTTTGACATCCGACAATTTTTTGACATTCGACAATTTTTTGACATTTGACAATTTTTTGACATTTGACAATTTTTTGACATTTGACAATTTTTTGACATTTGACAATTTTTTGACATTCGACAATTTTTTGACATTTGACAATTTTTTAACATTTGACAATTTTTAACATTTGACAATTTTTTGACATCCGACAATTTTTTGACATTCGACAATTTTTTGACATTTGACAATTTTTTGACATTTGACAATTTTTTGACATTTGACAATTTTTTGACATTTGACAATTTTTTGACATTCGACAATTTTTTGACATTTGACAATTTTTTGACATTTGACAATTTTTTGACATTCGACAATTTTTTGACATTCGACAATTTTTTAACATTTGACAATTTTTTGACATTTGACAATTTTTTGACATTTGACAATTTTTTGACAACTGACAATTTTTTAACATTTAACAATTTTTGACGTTTAAAATATTTTTTGACATCTGACAATTTTTTGACATTTAAAATTTTTTGACATTTTAAATATTTTTTGACATTTGTCATTTTTTGACATTTGACAATTTTTTGACATTTGTCATTTTTTGACATTTGAGAATTTTTTGACATTTGACAATTTTTTGACATTCGACAATTTTTTAACATTTGACAATTTTTTGACATTTGACAATTTTTTGACATTTGACAATTTTTGACGTTTTGAATATTTTTTGACATCTGACAATTTTTTGACATTTAAAATTTTTTGACATTTCGAATATATTTTGACATTTGTCATTTTTTGACATTTGACAATTTTTTGACATTTGTCATTTTTTGACATTTGACAATTTTTTGACATTCGACAATTTTTTGACATTCGACAATTTTTTAACATTTGACAATTTTTTGACATTTGACAATTTTTTGACAACTGACAATTTTTTAACATTTAACAATTTTTGACGTTTAAAATATTTTTTGACATCTGACAATTTTTTGACATTTAAATTTTTTTGACATTTTAAATATTTTTTGACATTTGTCATTTTTTGACATTTGACAATTTTTTGACATTTGTCATTTTTTGACATTTGAGAATTTTTTGACATTTGACAATTTTTTGACATTCGACAATTTTTTAACATTTGACAATTTTTTGACATTTGACAATTTTTGACGTTTTGAATATTTTTTGACATCTGACAATTTTTTGACATTTAAAATTTTTTGACATTTCGAATATTTTTTGACATTTGTCATTTTTTGACATTTGACAATTTTTTGACATTTGTCATTTTTTGACATTTGACAATTTTTTGACATTTGACAATTTTTTTGACATTGGACAATTTTTTTGACATTGGACAATTTTCTTTGACATTTTACAACTTTTTGACATTTGTCAATTTTTTTGACATTTAACAATTTTTTCGACATTTGAATATTTTTTTGACATTTCACAATTTTTGACATTTTGAATATTTTTTGACAGTTGACAATTTTTAACATTCGACAATTTTTTGACATTTTACAATTATTTGACATCTGACAATTTTTTGACATTTTTCAATTTTTTGACATTTGTCAATTTTTTGACATTTGTCAATTTTTTTTGACATTTGACAATCTTTTGACATTTGACATTTATTTGACATTTCACAATTTTGACATTTTGAATATTTTTTGACAGTTGACAATTTTTAACATTCGACAATTTTTTGACATTTTACAATTATTTGACATCCGACAATTTTTTGACATTCGTCAATTTTTTGACATTCGACAATTTTTTAACATTCGACAATTTTTAACATTTGACAATTTTTTGACATTTGACAATTTTTTGACATTTGTCAATCTTATGACATTTATTTGACATTTCACAATTTTTGACATTTTGAATATTTTTTGACAGTTGACAATTTTTAACATTCGACAATTTTTTGACATTTTACAATTATTTGACATTCGACAATTTTTTGACATTTGACAATTTTTTTGACATTTGACAATTTTTTGACATTCGACAATTTTTTGACATTCGACAATTTTTTAACATTTGACAATTTTTAACATTTGACAATTTTTTGACATTCGACAATTTTTTGACATTCGACAATTTTTTAACATTTGACAATTTTTTGACATTTGACAATTTTTTGACAACTGACAATTTTTTAACATTTAACAATTTTTGACGTTTAAAATATTTTTTGACATCTGACAATTTTTTGACATTTAAAATTTTTTGACATTTCAAATATTTTTTGACATTTGTCATTTTTTGACATTTGACAATTTTTTGACATTTGTCATTTTTTGACATTTAAGAATTTTTTGACATTTGACAATTTTTTTAACATTCGACAATTTTTTAACATTTGACAATTTTTTGTCATTTGACAATTTTTGACGTTTTGAATATTTTTTGACATCTGACAATTTTTTGACATTTAAAATTTTTTGACATTTCGAATATTTTTTGACATTTGTCATTTTTTGACATTTGACAATTTTTTGACATTCGACAATTTTTTAACATTTGACAATTTTTTGACATTTGACAATTTTTTTGACATTGGACAATTTTTTTTGACATTTTACAACTTTTTGACATTTGTCAATTTTTTTGACATTAAACAATTTTTTCGACATTTGAATATTTTTTTGACATTTCACAATTTTTGACATTTTGAATATTCTTTGACAGTTGACAATTTTTAACATTCGACAATTTTTTGACATTTTACAATTATTTGACATCTGACAATTTTTTGACATTTGTCAATTTTTTAACATTTGACAATTTTTTGACATTTGACAATTTTTTGACATTTTGCAATTATTTGACATCCGACAATTTTTTAATATTCGACAAGTTTTTGACATTTGACAATTTGTTGACATTTAACATTTAACAATTTTTGACATTTAAAATATTTTTTGACATCTGACAATTTTTTGACATTTAAAATTTTTTGACATTTCAAGTATTTTTTGATATTTGTCATTTTTTGACATTTGACAATTTTTTGACATTTGTCATTTTTTGACATTTGAGAATTTTTTGACATTTGACAATTTTTTGACATTCGACAATTTTTTAACATTTGACAATTTTTTGACATTTGACAATTTTTGACGTTTTGAATATTTTTTGACATCTGACAATTTTTTGACATTTAAAATTTTTTGACATTTCAAATATTTTTTGACATTTGTCATTTTTTGACATTTGACAATTTTTTGACATTCGACAATTTTTTAACATTTGACAATTTTTTGACATTTGACAATTTTTTGACATTTTGCAATTATTTGACATCCGACAATTTTTTAATATTCGACAAGTTTTTGACATTTGACAATTTGTTGACATTTGACAATTTTTTGACATTTGACAATTTTTTGACATTTGACAATTTTTTGACATTTTGCAATTATTTGACATCCGACAATTTTTTAATATTCGACAAGTTTTTGACATTTGACAATTTGTTGACATTTGACATTTGACAATTTTTTGACATTTGTCAATTTTTTTTGACATTTAACAATCTTTTGACATTTGACATTTATTTGACATTTCACAATTTTTGACATTTTGAATATTTTTTGACAGTTGACAATTTTTAACATTCGACAATTTTTTGACATTTTACAATTATTTGACATCCGACAATTTTTTGACATTCGACAATTTTTTGACATTCGACAATTTTTTAACATTTGACAATTTTTATTATTTGACAATTTTTTGACATTTGACAATTTTTTGACATTCGACAATTTTTTGACATTCGACAATTTTTTGACATTTGACAATTTTTTGACATTTGACAATTTTTTGACATTTGACAATTTTTTGACATTTTGAATATTTTTTGACATCTGACAATTTTTTGACATTTAACAATTTTTGACATTTCAAATATTTGTTGACGTTTTAAATATTTTTTGACATCTGACAATTTTTTGACATTTCGAATATTTTTTGACATTTGTCATTTTTTGACATTTGACAATTTTTTGACATTTGACAATTTTTTGACATTCGACAATTTTTTAACATTTGACAATTTTTTGACATTTGACAATTTTTTTGACATTTGAGAATTTTTTTGACATTTGACAATTTTCTTTGACATTTTACAACTTTTTGACATTTTTCAATTTTTTTGACATTTGACAATCTTTTGACATTTGACATTTATTTGACATTTAACAATTTTTGACATTTTGAATATTTTTTGACATTCGACAATTTTTTAACATTTGACAATTTTTTGACATTTGACAATTTTTGACGTTTTGAATATTTTTTGACATCTGACAATTTTTTGACATTTAAAATTTTTTGACATTTCAAATATTTTTTGACATTTGTCATTTTTTGACATTTGACAATTTTTTGACATTCGACAATTTTTTAACATTTGACAATTTTTTGACATTTGACAATTTTTTGACATTTTGCAATTATTTGACATCCGACAATTTTTTAATATTCGACAAGTTTTTGACATTTGACAATTTGTTGACATTTGACAATTTTTTGACATTTGACAATTTTTTGACATTTGACAATTTTTTGACATTTTGCAATTATTTGACATCCGACAATTTTTTAATATTCGACAAGTTTTTGACATTTGACAATTTGTTGACATTTGACATTTGACAATTTTTTGACATTTGTCAATTTTTTTTGACATTTAACAATCTTTTGACATTTGACATTTATTTGACATTTCACAATTTTTGACATTTTGAATATTTTTTGACAGTTGACAATTTTTAACATTCGACAATTTTTTGACATTTTACAATTATTTGACATCCGACAATTTTTTGACATTCGACAATTTTTTGACATTCGACAATTTTTTAACATTTGACAATTTTTATTATTTGAGAATTTTTTTGACATTTGACAATTTTCTTTGACATTTTACAACTTTTTGACATTTTTCAATTTTTTTGACATTTGACAATCTTTTGACATTTGACATTTATTTGACATTTAACAATTTTTGACATTTTGAATATTTTTTGACAGTTGACAATTTTTAACATTCGACAATTTTTTGTTATTTTACAATTTTTTAACATTCGACAATTTTTTGACATTTGACAATTTTTTGACATTTGACAATTTTTTTTGACAGTTTACAACTTTTTGACATTTGTCAATTTTTTTTGACATTTGACAATCTTTTGACATTTGACATTTATTTGACATTTCACAATTTTTGACATTTTGAATATTTTTTGACAGTTGACAATTTTTAACATTCGACAATTTTTTGACATTTTACAATTATTTGACATTCGACAATTTTTTGACATTCGACAATTTTTTGACATTCGACAATTTTTTCACATTTGACAATTTTTAACATTTGACAATTTTTTAACCTTTAACAATTTTTGACGTTTTAAATATTTTTTGACATCTGACAATTTTTTGACATTTCGAATATTTTTTGACATTTGACAATTTTTTTGACATTTGACAATTTTCTTTGACATTTTACAACTTTTTAACATTTGTCAATTTTTTTGACATTTAACAATTTTTTCGACATTTGAATATTTTTTTGACATTTGACAATTTTTTGACATTTGACAATCTTTTGACATTTGACATTTATTTGACATTTCACAATTTTTGACATTTTACAATTATTTGACATCCGACAATTTTTTGACATTCGACAATTTTTTGACATTCGACAATTTTTTAACATTTGACAATTTTTATTATTTGACAATTTTTTGACATTTGACAATTTTTTGACATTTGACAATTTTTTGACATTTGACAATTTTTTGACATTTGACAATTTTTTGACATTTTGAATATTTTTTGACATCTGACAATTTTTTGACATTTAACAATTTTTGACATTTCAAATATTTGTTGACGTTTTAAATATTTTTTGACATCTGACAATTTTTTGACATTTCGAATATTTTTTGACATTTGTCATTTTTTGACATTTGACAATTTTTTGACATTTGACAATTTTTTGACATTCGACAATTTTTTAACATTTGACAATTTTTTGACATTTGACAATTTTTTTGACATTTGAGAATTTTTTTGACATTTGACAATTTTCTTTGACATTTTACAACTTTTTGACATTTTTCAATTTTTTTGACATTTGACAATCTTTTGACATTTGACATTTATTTGACATTTAACAATTTTTGACATTTTGAATATTTTTTGACAGTTGACAATTTTTAACATTCGACAATTTTTTGTTATTTTACAATTTTTTAACATTCGACAATCTTTTGACATTTGACAATTTTTTGACATTTGACAATTTTTTTTGACAGTTTACAACTTTTTGACATTTGTCAATTTTTTTTGACATTTGACAATCTTTTGACATTTGACATTTATTTGACATTTCACAATTTTTGACATTTTGAATATTTTTTGACAGTTGACAATTTTTAACATTCGACAATTTTTTGACATTTTACAATTATTTGACATTCGACAATTTTTTGACATTCGACAATTTTTTGACATTCGACAATTTTTTCACATTTGACAATTTTTAACATTTGACAATTTTTTAACCTTTAACAATTTTTGACGTTTTAAATATTTTTTGACATCTGACAATTTTTTGACATTTCGAATATTTTTTGACATTTGACAATTTTTTTGACATTTGACAATTTTCTTTGACATTTTACAACTTTTTAACATTTGTCAATTTTTTTGACATTTAACAATTTTTTCGACATTTGAATATTTTTTTGACATTTGACAATTTTTTGACATTTGACAATCTTTTGACATTTGACATTTATTTGACATTTCACAATTTTTGACATTTTACAATTATTTGACATCCGACAATTTTTTGACATTTGACAATTTTTTTGACATTTGACAATTTTTTGACATTCGACAATTTTTTGACATTTGACAATTTTTTAACATTTGACAATTTTTAACATTTGACAATTTTTTGACATCCGACAATTTTTTGACATTCGACAATTTTTTGTCATTTGACAATTTTTTGACATTTGACAATTTTTTGACATTTGACAATTTTTTGACATTTGACAATTTTTTGACATTCGACAATTTTTTGACATTTGACAATTTTTTAACATTTGACAATTTTTAACATTTGACAATTTTTTGACATCCGACAATTTTTTGACATTCGACAATTTTTTGACATTTGACAATTTTTTGACATTTGACAATTTTTTGACATTTGACAATTTTTTGACATTTGACAATTTTTTGACATTCGACAATTTTTTGACATTTGACAATTTTTTGACATTTGACAATTTTTTGACATTCGACAATTTTTTGACATTCGACAATTTTTTAACATTTGACAATTTTTTGACATTTGACAATTTTTTGACATTTGACAATTTTTTAACATTTAACAATTTTTGACGTTTAAAATATTTTTTGACATCTGACAATTTTTTGACATTTAAAATTTTTTGACATTTTAAATATTTTTTGACATTTGTCATTTTTTGACATTTGACAATTTTTTGACATTTGTCATTTTTTGACATTTGAGAATTTTTTGACATTTGACAATTTTTTGACATTCGACAATTTTTTAACATTTGACAATTTTTTGACATTTGACAATTTTTTGACATTTGACAATTTTTGACGTTTTGAATATTTTTTGACATCTGACAATTTTTTGACATTTAAAATTTTTTGACATTTCGAATATATTTTGACATTTGTCATTTTTTGACATTTGACAATTTTTTGACATTTGTCATTTTTTGACATTTGACAATTTTTTGACATTCGACAATTTTTTGACATTCGACAATTTTTTAACATTTGACAATTTTTTGACATTTGACAATTTTTTGACAACTGACAATTTTTTAACATTTAACAATTTTTGACGTTTAAAATATTTTTTGACATCTGACAATTTTTTGACATTTAAAATTTTTTGACATTTTAAATATTTTTTGACATTTGTCATTTTTTGACATTTGAGAATTTTTTGACATTTGACAATTTTTTGACATTCGACAATTTTTTAACATTTGACAATTTTTTGACATTTGACAATTTTTGACGTTTTGAATATTTTTTGACATCTGACAATTTTTTGACATTTAAAATTTTTTGACATTTCGAATATTTTTTGACATTTGTCATTTTTTGACATTTGACAATTTTTTTGACATTTGTCATTTTTTGACATTTGACAATTTTTTGACATTTGACAATTTTTTTGACATTGGACAATTTTTTTGACATTGGACAATTTTCTTTGACATTTTACAACTTTTTGACATTTGTCAATTTTTTTGACATTTAACAATTTTTTCGACATTTGAATATTTTTTTGACATTTCACAATTTTTGACATTTTGAATATTTTTTGACAGTTGAATATTTTTAACATTCGACAATTTTTTGACATTTTACAATTATTTGACATCTGACAATTTTTTGACATTTTTCAATTTTTTGACATTTGTCAATTTTTTGACATTTGTCAATTTTTTTTGACATTTGACAATCTTTTGACATTTGACATTTATTTGACATTTCACAATTTTGACATTTGACAATTTTTTGACATTTGACAATTTTTTGACATTTGACAATTTTTTGACATTTGACAATTTTTTGACATTCGACAATTTTTTGACATTTGACAATTTTTTGACATTTGACAATTTTTTGACATTCGACAATTTTTTGACATTTGACAATTTTTTGACATTCGACAATTTTTTGACATTTGACAATTTTTTAACATTTGACAATTTTTTGACATTTGACAATTTTTTGACATTTGACAATTTTTTGACAACTGACAATTTTTTAACATTTAACAATTTTTGACGTTTAAAATATTTTTTGACATCTGACAATTTTTTGACATTCGACAATTTTTTAACATTTGACAATTTTTTGACATTTGACAATTTTTTGACATTTGACAATTTTTGACGTTTTGAATATTTTTTGACATCTGACAATTTTTTGACATTTAAAATTTTTTGACATTTCGAATATATTTTGACATTTGTCATTTTTTGACATTTGACAATTTTTTGACATTTGTCATTTTTTGACATTTGACAATTTTTTGACATTCGACAATTTTTTGACATTCGACAATTTTTTAACATTTGACAATTTTTTGACATTTGACAATTTTTTGACAACTGACAATTTTTTAACATTTAACAATTTTTGACGTTTAAAATATTTTTTGACATCTGACAATTTTTTGACATTCGACAATTTTTTGTTATTTTACAATTTTTTAACATTCGACAATTTTTTGACATTTGACAATTTTTTGACATTTGACAATTTTTTTTGACAGTTTACAACTTTTTGACATTTGTCAATTTTTTTTGACATTTGACAATCTTTTGACATTTGACATTTATTTGACATTTCACAATTTTTGACATTTTGAATATTTTTTGACAGTTGACAATTTTTAACATTCGACAATTTTTTGACATTTTACAATTATTTGACATTCGACAATTTTTTGACATTCGACAATTTTTTGACATTCGACAATTTTTTCACATTTGACAATTTTTAACATTTGACAATTTTTTAACCTTTAACAATTTTTGACGTTTTAAATATTTTTTGACATCTGACAATTTTTTGACATTTCGAATATTTTTTGACATTTGACAATTTTTTTGACATTTGACAATTTTCTTTGACATTTTACAACTTTTTGACATTTGTCAATTTTTTTGACATTTAACAATTTTTTCGACATTTGAATATTTTTTTGACATTTGACAATTTTTTGACATTTGACAATCTTTTGACATTTGACATTTATTTGACATTTCACAATTTTTGACATTTTACAATTATTTGACATCCGACAATTTTTTGACATTTGACAATTTTTTTGACATTTGACAATTTTTTGACATTCGAATATTTTTTGACATTTGACAATTTTTTAACATTTGAGAATTTTTAACATTTGACAATTTTTTGACATCCGACAATTTTTTGACATTCGACAATTTTTTGACATTTGACAATTTTTTGACATTTGACAATTTTTTGACATTTGACAATTTTTTGACATTTGACAATTTTTTGACATTCGACAATTTTTTGACATTTGACAATTTTTTAACATTTGACAATTTTTAACATTTGACAATTTTTTGACATCCGACAATTTTTTGACATTCGACAATTTTTTGACATTTGACAATTTTTTGACATTTGACAATTTTTTGACATTTGACAATTTTTTGACATTTGACAATTTTTTGACATTTAAAATTTTTTGACATTTCAAATATTTTTTGATATTTGTCATTTTTTGACATTTGACAATTTTTTGACATTTGACAATTTTTTGACATTTGACAATTTTTTGACATTTGACAATTTTTTGACATTTGACAATTTTTTGACATTTTACAATTATTTGACATTCGACAATTTTTTGACATTCGACAATTTTTTGACATTCGACAATTTTTTCACATTTGACAATTTTTAACATTTGACAATTTTTTAACCTTTAACAATTTTTGACGTTTTAAATATTTTTTGACATCTGACAATTTTTTGACATTTCGAATATTTTTTGACATTTGACAATTTTTTTGACATTTGACAATTTTCTTTGACATTTTACAACTTTTTGACATTTGTCAATTTTTTTGACATTTAACAATTTTTTCGACATTTGAATATTTTTTTGACATTTGACAATTTTTTGACATTTGACAATCTTTTGACATTTGACATTTATTTGACATTTCACAATTTTTGACATTTTACAATTATTTGACATCCGACAATTTTTTGACATTTGACAATTTTTTTGACATTTGACAATTTTTTGACATTCGACAATTTTTTGACATTTGACAATTTTTTAACATTTGACAATTTTTAACATTTGACAATTTTTTGACATCCGACAATTTTTTGACATTCGACAATTTTTTGACATTTGACAATTTTTTGACATTTGACAATTTTTTGACATTTGACAATTTTTTGACATTTGACAATTTTTTGACATTCGACAATTTTTTGACATTTGACAATTTTTTAACATTTGACAATTTTTAACATTTGACAATTTTTTGACATCCGACAATTTTTTGACATTCGACAATTTTTTGACATTTGACAATTTTTTGACATTTGACAATTTTTGACATTTGACAATTTTTTGACATTTGACAATTTTTTGACATTCGACAATTTTTTGACATTTGACAATTTTTTGACATTTGACAATTTTTTGACATTCGACAATTTTTTGACATTCGACAATTTTTTAACATTTGACAATTTTTTGACATTTGACAATTTTTTGACATTTGACAATTTTTTGACAACTGACAATTTTTTAACATTTAACAATTTTTGACGTTTAAAATATTTTTTGACATCTGACAATTTTTTGACATTTAAAATTTTTTGACATTTTAAATATTTTTTGACATTTGTCATTTTTTGACATTAAACAATTTTTTGACATTTGTCATTTTTTGACATTTGAGAATTTTTTGACATTTGACAATTTTTTGACATTCGACAATTTTTTAACATTTGACAATTTTTTGACATTTGACAATTTTTTGACATTTGACAATTTTTGACGTTTTGAATATTTTTTGACATCTGACAATTTTTTGACATTTAAAATTTTTTGACATTTCGAATATATTTTGACATTTGTCATTTTTTGACATTTGACAATTTTTTGACATTTGTCATTTTTTGACATTTGACAATTTTTTGACATTCGACAATTTTTTGACATTCGACAATTTTTTAACATTTGACAATTTTTTGACATTTGACAATTTTTTGACAACTGACAATTTTTTAACATTTAACAATTTTTGACGTTTAAAATATTTTTTGACATCTGACAATTTTTTGACATTTAAAATTTTTTGACATTTTAAATATTTTTTGACATTTGTCATTTTTTGACATTTGACAATTTTTTGACATTTGTCATTTTTTGACATTTGAGAATTTTTTGACATTTGACAATTTTTTGACATTCGACAATTTTTTAACATTTGACAATTTTTTGACATTTGACAATTTTTGACGTTTTAAATATTTTTTGACATCTGACAATTTTTTGACATTTGTCATTTTTTGACATTTGACAATTTTTTGACATTTGTCATTTTTTGACATTTGACAATTTTTTGACATTTGACAATTTTTTTGACATTGGACAATTTTTTTGACATTGGACAATTTTCTTTGACATTTTACAACTTTTTGACATTTGTCAATTTTTTTGACATTTAACAATTTTTTCGACATTTGAATATTTTTTTGACATTTCACAATTTTTGACATTTTGAATATTTTTTGACAGTTGACAATTTTTAACATTCGACAATTTTTTGACATTTTACAATTATTTGACATCTGACAATTTTTTGACATTTTTCAATTTTTTGACATTTGTCAATTTTTTGACATTTGTCAATTTTTTTTGACATTTGACAATCTTTTGACATTTGACATTTATTTGACATTTCACAATTTTGACATTTTGAATATTTTTTGACAGTTGACAATTTTTAACATTCGACAATTTTTTGACATTTTACAATTATTTGACATCCGACAATTTTTTGACATTCGTCAATTTTTTGACATTCGACAATTTTTTAACATTTGACAATTTTTAACATTTGACAATTTTTTGACATTTGACAATTTTTTGACATTTGTCAATCTTATGACATTTATTTGACATTTCACAATTTTTGACATTTTGAATATTTTTTGACAGTTGACAATTTTTAACATTCGACAATTTTTTGACATTTTACAATTATTTGACATTCGACAATTTTTTGATATTTGACAATTTTTTTGACATTTGACAATTTTTTGACATTCGACAATTTTTTGACATTCGACAATTTTTTAACATTTGACAATTTTTAACATTTGACAATTTTTTGACATTCGACAATTTTTTGACATTCGACAATTTTTTAACATTTGACAATTTTTTGACATTTGACAATTTTTTGACAACTGACAATTTTTTAACATTTAACAATTTTTGACGTTTAAAATATTTTTTGACATCTGACAATTTTTTGACATTTAAAATTTTTTGACATTTCAAATATTTTTTGACATTTGTCATTTTTTGACATTTGACAATTTTTGACATTTGTCATTTTTTGACATTTAAGAATTTTTTGACATTTGACAATTTTTTTAACATTCGACAATTTTTTAACATTTGACAATTTTTTGACATTTGACAATTTTTGACGTTTTGAATATTTTTTGACATCTGACAATTTTTTGACATTTAAAATTTTTTGACATTTCGAATATTTTTTGACATTTGTCATTTTTTGACATTTGACAATTTTTTGACATTCGACAATTTTTTAACATTTGACAATTTTTTGACATTTGACAATTTTTTTGACATTGGACAATTTTTTTTGACATTTTACAACTTTTTGACATTTGTCAATTTTTTTGACATTAAACAATTTTTTCGACATTTGAATATTTTTTTGACATTTCACAATTTTTGACATTTTGAATATTCTTTGACAGTTGACAATTTTTAACATTCGACAATTTTTTGACATTTTACAATTATTTGACATCTGACAATTTTTTGACATTTGTCAATTTTTTGACATTTGACAATTTTTTGACATTTGACAATTTTTTGACATTTTGCAATTATTTGACATCCGACAATTTTTTAATATTCGACAAGTTTTTGACATTTGACAATTTGTTGACATTTAACATTTAACAATTTTTGACATTTAAAATATTTTTTGACATCTGACAATTTTTTGACATTTAAAATTTTTTGACATTTCAAGTATTTTTTGATATTTGTCATTTTTTGACATTTGACAATTTTTTGACATTTGTCATTTTTTGACATTTGAGAATTTTTTGACATTTGACAATTTTTTGACATTCGACAATTTTTTAACATTTGACAATTTTTTGACATTTGACAATTTTTGACGTTTTGAATATTTTTTGACATCTGACAATTTTTTGACATTTAAAATTTTTTGACATTTCGAATATTTTTTGACATTTGTCATTTTTTGACATTTGACAATTTTTTGACATTCGACAATTTTTTAACATTTGACAATTTTTTGACATTTGACAATTTTTTGACATTTTGCAATTATTTGACATCCGACAATTTTTTAATATTCGACAAGTTTTTGACATTTGACAATTTGTTGACATTTGACAATTTTTTGACATTTGACAATTTTTTGACATTTTGCAATTATTTGACATCCGACAATTTTTTAATATTCGACAAGTTTTTGACATTTGACAATTTGTTGACATTTGACATTTGACAATTTTTTGACATTTGTCAATTTTTTTTGACATTTAACAATCTTTTGACATTTGACATTTATTTGACATTTCACAATTTTTGACATTTTGAATATTTTTTGACAGTTGACAATTTTTAACATTCGACAATTTTTTGACATTTTACAATTATTTGACATCCGACAATTTTTTGACATTCGACAATTTTTTGACATTCGACAATTTTTTAACATTTGACAATTTTTATTATTTGACAATTTTTTGACATTTGACAATTTTTTGACATTCGACAATTTTTTGACATTCGACAATTTTTTGACATTTGACAATTTTTTGACATTTGACAATTTTTTGACATTTGACAATTTTTTGACATTTTGAATATTTTTTGACATCTGACAATTTTTTGACATTTAACAATTTTTGACATTTCAAATATTTGTTGACGTTTTAAATATTTTTTGACATCTGACAATTTTTTGACATTTCGAATATTTTTTGACATTTGTCATTTTTTGACATTTGACAATTTTTTGACATTTGACAATTTTTTGACATTCGACAATTTTTTAACATTTGACAATTTTTTGACATTTGACAATTTTTTTGACATTTTACAACTTTTTGACATTTTTCAATTTTTTTGACATTTGACAATCTTTTGACATTTGACATTTATTTGACATTTAACAATTTTTGACATTTTGAATATTTTTTGACAGTTGACAATTTTTAACATTCGACAATTTTTTGTTATTTTACAATTTTTTAACATTCGACAATTTTTTGACATTTGACAATTTTTTGACATTTGACAATTTTTTTTGACAGTTTACAACTTTTTGACATTTGTCAATTTTTTTTGACATTTGACAATCTTTTGACATTTGACATTTATTTGACATTTCACAATTTTTGACATTTTGAATATTTTTTGACAGTTGACAATTTTTAACATTCGACAATTTTTTGACATTTTACAATTATTTGACATTCGACAATTTTTTGACATTCGACAATTTTTTGACATTCGACAATTTTTTCACATTTGACAATTTTTAACATTTGACAATTTTTTAACCTTTAACAATTTTTGACGTTTTAAATATTTTTTGACATCTGACAATTTTTTGACATTTCGAATATTTTTTGACATTTGACAATTTTTTTGACATTTGACAATTTTCTTTGACATTTTACAACTTTTTAACATTTGTCAATTTTTTTGACATTTAACAATTTTTTCGACATTTGAATATTTTTTTGACATTTGACAATTTTTTGACATTTGACAATCTTTTGACATTTGACATTTATTTGACATTTCACAATTTTTGACATTTTACAATTATTTGACATCCGACAATTTTTTGACATTTGACAATTTTTTTGACATTTGACAATTTTTTGACATTCGACAATTTTTTGACATTTGACAATTTTTTAACATTTGACAATTTTTAACATTTGACAATTTTTTGACATCCGACAATTTTTTGACATTCGACAATTTTTTGTCATTTGACAATTTTTTGACATTTGACAATTTTTTGACATTTGACAATTTTTTGACATTTGACAATTTTTTGACATTCGACAATTTTTTGACATTTGACAATTTTTTAACATTTGACAATTTTTAACATTTGACAATTTTTTGACATCCGACAATTTTTTGACATTCGACAATTTTTTGACATTTGACAATTTTTTGACATTTGACAATTTTTTGACATTTGACAATTTTTTGACATTTGACAATTTTTTGACATTCGACAATTTTTTGACATTTGACAATTTTTTGACATTTGACAATTTTTTGACATTCGACAATTTTTTGACATTCGACAATTTTTTAACATTTGACAATTTTTTGACATTTGACAATTTTTTGACATTTGACAATTTTTTGACAACTGACAATTTTTTAACATTTAACAATTTTTGACGTTTAAAATATTTTTTGACATCTGACAATTTTTTGACATTTAAAATTTTTTGACATTTTAAATATTTTTTGACATTTGTCATTTTTTGACATTTGACAATTTTTTGACATTTGTCATTTTTTGACATTTGAGAATTTTTTGACATTTGACAATTTTTTGACATTCGACAATTTTTTAACATTTGACAATTTTTTGACATTTGACAATTTTTTGACATTTGACAATTTTTGACGTTTTGAATATTTTTTGACATCTGACAATTTTTTGACATTTAAAATTTTTTGACATTTCGAATATATTTTGACATTTGTCATTTTTTGACATTTGACAATTTTTTGACATTTGTCATTTTTTGACATTTGACAATTTTTTGACATTCGACAATTTTTTGACATTCGACAATTTTTTAACATTTGACAATTTTTTGACATTTGACAATTTTTTGACAACTGACAATTTTTTAACATTTAACAATTTTTGACGTTTAAAATATTTTTTGACATCTGACAATTTTTTGACATTTAAAATTTTTTGACATTTTAAATATTTTTTGACATTTGTCATTTTTTGACATTTGACAATTTTTTGACATTTGTCATTTTTTGACATTTGAGAATTTTTTGACATTTGACAATTTTTTGACATTCGACAATTTTTTAACATTTGACAATTTTTTGACATTTGACAATTTTTGACGTTTTGAATATTTTTTGACATCTGACAATTTTTTGACATTTAAAATTTTTTGACATTTCGAATATTTTTTGACATTTGTCATTTTTTGACATTTGACAATTTTTTGACATTTGTCATTTTTTGACATTTGACAATTTTTTGACATTTGACAATTTTTTTGACATTGGACAATTTTTTTGACATTGGACAATTTTCTTTGACATTTTACAACTTTTTGACATTTGTCAATTTTTTTGACATTTAACAATTTTTTCGACATTTGAATATTTTTTTGACATTTCACAATTTTTGACATTTTGAATATTTTTTGACAGTTGACAATTTTTAACATTCGACAATTTTTTGACATTTTACAATTATTTGACATCTGACAATTTTTTGACATTTTTCAATTTTTTGACATTTGTCAATTTTTTGACATTTGTCAATTTTTTTTGACATTTGACAATCTTTTGACATTTGACATTTATTTGACATTTCACAATTTTGACATTTGACAATTTTTTGACATTTGACAATTTTTTGACATTTGACAATTTTTTGACATTTGACAATTTTTTGACATTCGACAATTTTTTGACATTTGACAATTTTTTGACATTTGACAATTTTTTGACATTCGACAATTTTTTGACATTTGACAATTTTTTGACATTCGACAATTTTTTGACATTCGACAATTTTTTAACATTTGACAATTTTTTGACATTTGACAATTTTTTGACATTTGACAATTTTTTGACAACTGACAATTTTTTAACATTTAACAATTTTTGACGTTTAAAATATTTTTTGACATCTGACAATTTTTTGACATTTAAAATTTTTTGACATTTTAAATATTTTTTGACATTTGTCATTTTTTGACATTTGACAATTTTTTGACATTTGTCATTTTTTGACATTTGAGAATTTTTTGACATTTGACAATTTTTTGACATTCGACAATTTTTTAACATTTGACAATTTTTTGACATTTGACAATTTTTTGACATTTGACAATTTTTGACGTTTTGAATATTTTTTGACATCTGACAATTTTTTGACATTTAAAATTTTTTGACATTTCGAATATATTTTGACATTTGTCATTTTTTGACATTTGACAATTTTTTGACATTTGTCATTTTTTGACATTTGACAATTTTTTGACATTCGACAATTTTTTGACATTCGACAATTTTTTAACATTTGACAATTTTTTGACATTTGACAATTTTTTGACAACTGACAATTTTTTAACATTTAACAATTTTTGACGTTTAAAATATTTTTTGACATCTGACAATTTTTTGACATTCGACAATTTTTTGTTATTTTACAATTTTTTAACATTCGACAATTTTTTGACATTTGACAATTTTTTGACATTTGACAATTTTTTTTGACAGTTTACAACTTTTTGACATTTGTCAATTTTTTTTGACATTTGACAATCTTTTGACATTTGACATTTATTTGACATTTCACAATTTTTGACATTTTGAATATTTTTTGACAGTTGACAATTTTTAACATTCGACAATTTTTTGACATTTTACAATTATTTGACATTCGACAATTTTTTGACATTCGACAATTTTTTGACATTCGACAATTTTTTCACATTTGACAATTTTTAACATTTGACAATTTTTTAACCTTTAACAATTTTTGACGTTTTAAATATTTTTTGACATCTGACAATTTTTTGACATTTCGAATATTTTTTGACATTTGACAATTTTTTTGACATTTGACAATTTTCTTTGACATTTTACAACTTTTTGACATTTGTCAATTTTTTTGACATTTAACAATTTTTTCGACATTTGAATATTTTTTTGACATTTGACAATTTTTTGACATTTGACAATCTTTTGACATTTGACATTTATTTGACATTTCACAATTTTTGACATTTTACAATTATTTGACATCCGACAATTTTTTGACATTTGACAATTTTTTTGACATTTGACAATTTTTTGACATTCGACAATTTTTTGACATTTGACAATTTTTTAACATTTGACAATTTTTAACATTTGACAATTTTTTGACATCCGACAATTTTTTGACATTCGACAATTTTTTGACATTTGACAATTTTTTGACATTTGACAATTTTTTGACATTTGACAATTTTTTGACATTTGACAATTTTTTGACATTCGACAATTTTTTGACATTTGACAATTTTTTAACATTTGACAATTTTTAACATTTGACAATTTTTTGACATCCGACAATTTTTTGACATTCGACAAATTTTTGACATTTGACAATTTTTTGACATTTGACAATTTTTTGACATTTGACAATTTTTTGACATTTGACAATTTTTTGACATTCGACAATTTTTTGACATTTGACAATTTTTTGACATTTGACAATTTTTTGACATTCGACAATTTTTTGACATTCGACAATTTTTTAACATTTGACAATTTTTTGACATTTGACAATTTTTTGACATTTGACAATTTTTTGACAACTGACAATTTTTTAACATTTAACAATTTTTGACGTTTAAAATATTTTTTGACATCTGACAATTTTTTGACATTTAAAATTTTTTGACATTTTAAATATTTTTTGACATTTGTCATTTTTTGACATTTGACAATTTTTTGACATTTGTCATTTTTTGACATTTGAGAATTTTTTGACATTTGACAATTTTTTGACATTCGACAATTTTTTAACATTTGACAATTTTTTGACATTTGACAATTTTTTGACATTTGACAATTTTTTGACATTTGACAATTTTTGACGTTTTGAATATTTTTTGACATCTGACAATTTTTTGACATTTAAAATTTTTTGACATTTCGAATATATTTTGACATTTGTCATTTTTTGACATTTGACAATTTTTTGACATTTGTCATTTTTTGACATTTGACAATTTTTTGACATTCGACAATTTTTTGACATTCGACAATTTTTTAACATTTGACAATTTTTTGACATTTGACAATTTTTTGACAACTGACAATTTTTTAACATTTAACAATTTTTGACGTTTAAAATATTTTTTGACATCTGACAATTTTTTGACATTTGTCATTTTTTGACATTTGACAATTTTTTGACATTTGTCATTTTTTGACATTTGAGAATTTTTTGACATTTGACAATTTTTTGACATTCGACAATTTTTTAACATTTGACAATTTTTTGACATTTGACAATTTTTGACGTTTTGAATATTTTTTGACATCTGACAATTTTTTGACATTTAAAATTTTTTGACATTTCGAATATTTTTTGACATTTGTCATTTTTTGACATTTGACAATTTTTTGACATTTGTCATTTTTTGACATTTGACAATTTTTTGACATTTGACAATTTTTTTGACATTGGACAATTTTTTTGACATTGGACAATTTTCTTTGACATTTTACAACTTTTTGACATTTGTCAATTTTTTTGACATTTAACAATTTTTTCGACATTTGAATATTTTTTTGACATTTCACAATTTTTGACATTTTGAATATTTTTTGACAGTTGACAATTTTTAACATTCGACAATTTTTTGACATTTTACAATTATTTGACATCTGACAATTTTTTGACATTTTTCAATTTTTTGACATTTGTCAATTTTTTGACATTTGTCAATTTTTTTTGACATTTGACAATCTTTTGACATTTGACATTTATTTGACATTTCACAATTTTGACATTTTGAATATTTTTTGACAGTTGACAATTTTTAACATTCGACAATTTTTTGACATTTTACAATTATTTGACATCCGACAATTTTTTGACATTCGTCAATTTTTTGACATTCGACAATTTTTTAACATTTGACAATTTTTAACATTTGACAATTTTTTGACATTTGACAATTTTTTGACATTTGTCAATCTTATGACATTTGACAATTTTTTAACATTTGACAATTTTTTGACATTTGACAATTTTTGACGTTTTGAATATTTTTTGACATCTGACAATTTTTTGACATTTAAAATTTTTTGACATTTCGAATATTTTTTGACATTTGTCATTTTTTGACATTTGACAATTTTTTGACATTCGACAATTTTTTAACATTTGACAATTTTTTGACATTTGACAATTTTTTTGACATTGGACAATTTTTTGACATTGGACAATTTTTTTTGACATTTTACAACTTTTTGACATTTGTCAATTTTTTTGACATTAAACAATTTTTTCGACATTTGAATATTTTTTTGACATTTCACAATTTTTGACATTTTGAATATTCTTTGACAGTTGACAATTTTTAACATTCGACAATTTTTTGACATTTTACAATTATTTGACATCTGACAATTTTTTGACATTTGTCAAATTTTTTGACATTTGACAATTTTTTGACATTTGACAATTTTTTGACATTTTGCAATTATTTGACATCCGACAATTTTTTAATATTCGACAAGTTTTTGACATTTGACAATTTGTTGACATTTGACATTTGACAATTTTTTGACATTTGTCAATTTTTTTTGACATTTGACAATCTTTTGACATTTGACATTTATTTGACATTTCACAATTTTTGACATTTTGAATATTTTTTGACAGTTGACAATTTTTAACATTCGACAATTTTTTGACATTTTACAATTATTTGACATCTGACAATTTTTTGACATTTAACAATTTTTGACATTTCAAATATTTGTTGACATTTGTAATTTTTTTTGACATTTGACAATTTTTAGACAACTGACAATTTTTTAACATTTTACAATTTTTTACGTTTTGAATATTTTTTGACATCTGACAATTTTTTGACATTCCACAATTATTTGACATCCGACAATTTTTTAACATTTGACAATTTTTTAACCTTTAACAATTTTTGACGTTTTAAATATTTTTTGACATCTGACAATTTTTTGACATTTCGAATATTTTTTGACATTTGACAATTTTTTTGACATTTGACAATTTTCTTTGACATTTTACAACTTTTTGACATTTGTCAATTTTTTTGACATTTAACAATTTTTTCGACATTTGAATATTTTTTTGACATTTGACAATTTTTTGACATTTGACAATCTTTTGACATTTGACATTTTACAATTTTTGACATTTTACAATTATTTGACATCCGACAATTTTTTGACATTTGACAATTTTTTTGACATTTGACAATTTTTTGACATTCGACAATTTTTTGACATTTGACAATTTTTTAACATTTGACAATTTTTAACATTTGACAATTTTTTGACATCCGACAATTTTTTGACATTCGACAATTTTTTGACATTTGACAATTTTTTGACATTTGACAATTTTTTGACATTTGACAATTTTTTGACATTTGACAATTTTTTGACATTCGACAATTTTTTGACATTTGACAATTTTTTAACATTTGACAATTTTTAACATTTGACAATTTTTTGACATCCGACAATTTTTTGACATTCGACAATTTTTTGACATCCGACAATTTTTTGACATTCGACAATTTTTTGACATTTGACAATTTTTTGACATTTGACAATTTTTTGACATTTGACAATTTTTTGACATTTGACAATTTTTTGACATTCGACAATTTTTTGACATTCGACAATTTTTTAACATTTGACAATTTTTTGACATTTGACAATGTTTTGACATTTGACAATTTTTTGACAACTGACAATTTTTTAACATTTAACAATTTTTGACATTTAAAATTTTTTGACATTTTAAATATTTTTTGACATTTGTCATTTTTTGACATTTGACAATTTTTTGACATTTGTCATTTTTTGACATTTGAGAATTTTTTGACATTTGACAATTTTTTGACATTCGACAATTTTTTAACATTTGACAATTTTTTGACATTTGACAATTTTTTGACATTTGACAATTTTTGACGTTTTGAATATTTTTTGACATCTGACAATTTTTTGACATTTAAAATTTTTTGACATTTCGAATATATTTTGACATTTGTCATTTTTTGACATTTGACAATTTTTTGACATTTGTCATTTTTTGACATTTGACAATTTTTTGACATTCGACAATTTTTTGACATTCGACAATTTTTTAACATTTGACAATTTTTTGACATTTGACAATTTTTTGACAACTGACAATTTTTTAACATTTAACAATTTTTGACGTTTAAAATATTTTTTGACATCTGACAATTTTTTGACATTTTAAATTTTTTGACATTTTAAATATTTTTTGACATTTGTCATTTTTTGACATTTGACAATTTTTTGACATTTGTCATTTTTTGACATTTGAGAATTTTTTGACATTTGACAATTTTTTGACATTCGACAATTTTTTAACATTTGACAATTTTTTGACATTTGACAATTTTTGACGTTTTGAATATTTTTTGACATCTGACAATTTTTTGACATTTAAAATTTTTTGACATTTCGAATATTTTTTGACATTTGTCATTTTTTGACATTTGACAATTTTTTGACATTTGTCATTTTTTGACATTTGACAATTTTTTGACATTTGACAATTTTTTTGACATTGGACAATTTTTTTGACATTGGACAATTTTCTTTGACATTTTACAACTTTTTGACATTTGTCAATTTTTTTGACATTTAACAATTTTTTCGACATTTGAATATTTTTTTGACATTTCACAATTTTTGACATTTTGAATATTTTTTGACAGTTGACAATTTTTAACATTCGACAATTTTTTGACATTTTACAATTATTTGACATCTGACAATTTTTTGACATTTTTCAATTTTTTGACATTTGTCAATTTTTTGACATTTGTCAATTTTTTTTTGACATTTGACAATCTTTTGACATTTGACATTTATTTGACATTTCACAATTTTTGACATTTTGAATATTTTTTGACAGTTGACAATTTTTAACATTCGACAATTTTTTGACATTTTACAATTATTTGACATCCGACAATTTTTTGACATTCGTCAATTTTTTGACATTCGACAATTTTTTAACATTTGACAATTTTTAACATTTGACAATTTTTTGACATTTGACAATTTTTTGACATTTGTCAATCTTATGACATTTATTTGACATTTCACAATTTTTGACATTTTGAATATTTTTTGACAGTTGACAATTTTTAACATTCGACAATTTTTTGACATTTTACAATTATTTGACATTCGACAATTTTTTGACATTTGACAATTTTTTTGACATTTGACAATTTTTTGACATTCGACAATTTTTTGACATTCGACAATTTTTTAACATTTGACAATTTTTAACATTTGACAATTTTTTGACATTCGACAATTTTTTGACATTCGACAATTTTTTAACATTTGACAATTTTTTGACATTTGACAATTTTTTGACAACTGACAATTTTTTAACATTTAACAATTTTTGACGTTTAAAATATTTTTTGACATCTGACAATTTTTTGACATTTAAAATTTTTTGACATTTCAAATATTTTTTGACATTTGTCATTTTTTGACATTTGACAATTTTTTGACATTTGTCATTTTTTGACATTTGAGAATTTTTTGACATTTGACAATTTTTTTAACATTCGACAATTTTTTAACATTTGACAATTTTTTGACATTTGACAATTTTTGACGTTTTGAATATTTTTTGACATCTGACAATTTTTTGACATTTAAAATTTTTTGACATTTCGAATATTTTTTGACATTTGTCATTTTTTGACATTTGACAATTTTTTGACATTCGACAATTTTTTGACATTCGACAATTTTTTAACATTTGACAATTTTTTGACATTTGACAATTTTTTGACAACTGACAATTTTTTAACATTTAACAATTTTTTGACATTTGACAATTTTTTTTGACAGTTTACAACTTTTTGACATTTGTCAATTTTTTTTGACATTTGACAATCTTTTGACATTTGACATTTATTTGACATTTCACAATTTTTGACATTTTGAATATTTTTTGACAGTTGACAATTTTTAACATTCGACAATTTTTTGACATTTTACAATTATTTGACATTCGACAATTTTTTGACATTCGACAATTTTTTCACATTTGACAATTTTTAACATTTGACAATTTTTTAACCTTTAACAATTTTTGACGTTTTAAATATTTTTTGACATCTGACAATTTTTTGACATTTCGAATATTTTTTGACATTTGACAATTTTTTTGACATTTGACAATTTTCTTTGATATTTTACAACTTTTTGACATTTGTCAATTTTTTTGACATTTAACAATTTTTTCGACATTTGAATATTTTTTTGACATTTGACAATTTTTTGACATTTGACAATCTTTTGACATTTGACATTTATTTGACATTTCACAATTTTTGACATTTTACAATTATTTGACATCCGACAATTTTTTGACATTTGACAATTTTTTTGACATTTGACAATTTTTTGACATTCGACAATTTTTTGACATTTGACAATTTTTTAACATTTGACAATTTTTAACATTTGACAATTTTTTGACATCCGACAATTTTTTGACATTTGACAATTTTTTAACATTTGACAATTTTTAACATTTGACAATTTTTTGACATCCGACAATTTTTTGACATTCGACAATTTTTTGACATTTGACAATTTTTTGACATTTGACAATTTTTTGACATTTGACAATTTTTTGACATTTGACAATTTTTTGACATTCGACAATTTTTTGACATTTGACAATTTTTTGACATTTGACAATTTTTTGACAACTGACAATTTTTTAACATTTAACAATTTTTGACATTTAAAATTTTTTGACATTTTAAATATTTTTTGACATTTGTCATTTTTTGACATTTGACAATTTTTTGACATTTGTCATTTTTTGACATTTGAGAATTTTTTGACATTTGACAATTTTTTGACATTCGACAATTTTTTAACATTTGACAATTTTTTGACATTTGACAATTTTTTGACATTTGACAATTTTTGACGTTTTGAATATTTTTTGACATCTGACAATTTTTTGACATTTAAAATTTTTTGACATTTCGAATATATTTTGACATTTGTCATTTTTTGACATTTGACAATTTTTTGACATTTGTCATTTTTTGACATTTGACAATTTTTTGACATTCGACAATTTTTTGACATTCGACAATTTTTTAACATTTGACAATTTTTTGACATTTGACAATTTTTTGACAACTGACAATTTTTTAACATTTAACAATTTTTGACGTTTAAAATATTTTTTGACATCTGACAATTTTTTGACATTTAAAATTTTTTGACATTTTAAATATTTTTTGACATTTGTCATTTTTTGACATTTGACAATTTTTTGACATTTGTCATTTTTTGACATTTGAGAATTTTTTGACATTTGACAATTTTTTGACATTCGACAATTTTTTAACATTTGACAATTTTTTGACATTTGACAATTTTTGACGTTTTGAATATTTTTTGACATCTGACAATTTTTTGACATTTAAAATTTTTTGACATTTCGAATATTTTTTGACATTTGTCATTTTTTGACATTTGACAATTTTTTGACATTTGTCATTTTTTGACATTTGACAATTTTTTGACATTTGACAATTTTTTTGACATTGGACAATTTTTTTGACATTGGACAATTTTCTTTGACATTTTACAACTTTTTGACATTTGTCAATTTTTTTGACATTTAACAATTTTTTCGACATTTGAATATTTTTTTGACATTTCACAATTTTTGACATTTTGAATATTTTTTGACAGTTGACAATTTTTAACATTCGACAATTTTTTGACATTTTACAATTATTTGACATCTGACAATTTTTTGACATTTTTCAATTTTTTGACATTTGTCAATTTTTTGACATTTGTCAATTTTTTTTTGACATTTGACAATCTTTTGACATTTGACATTTATTTGACATTTCACAATTTTTGACATTTTGAATATTTTTTGACAGTTGACAATTTTTAACATTCGACAATTTTTTGACATTTTACAATTATTTGACATCCGACAATTTTTTGACATTCGTCAATTTTTTGACATTCGACAATTTTTTAACATTTGACAATTTTTAACATTTGACAATTTTTTGACATTTGACAATTTTTTGACATTTGTCAATCTTATGACATTTATTTGACATTTCACAATTTTTGACATTTTGAATATTTTTTGACAGTTGACAATTTTTAACATTCGACAATTTTTTGACATTTTACAATTATTTGACATTCGACAATTTTTTGACATTTGACAATTTTTTTGACATTTGACAATTTTTTGACATTCGACAATTTTTTGACATTCGACAATTTTTTAACATTTGACAATTTTTAACATTTGACAATTTTTTGACAATTTTTGACAATTTTTTAACATTTAACAATTTTTGACGTTTAAAATATTTTTTGACATCTGACAATTTTTTGACATTCGACAATTTTTTGTTATTTTACAATTTTTTAACATTCGACAATTTTTTGACATTTGACAATTTTTTGACATTTGACAATTTTTTTTGACAGTTTACAACTTTTTGACATTTGTCAATTTTTTTTGACATTTGACAATCTTTTGACATTTGACATTTATTTGACATTTCACAATTTTTGACATTTTGAATATTTTTTGACAGTTGACAATTTTTAACATTCGACAATTTTTTGACATTTTACAATTATTTGACATTCGACAATTTTTTGACATTCGACAATTTTTTGACATTCGACAATTTTTTCACATTTGACAATTTTTAACATTTGACAATTTTTTAACCTTTAACAATTTTTGACGTTTTAAATATTTTTTGACATCTGACAATTTTTTGACATTTCGAATATTTTTTGACATTTGACAATTTTTTTGACATTTGACAATTTTCTTTGACATTTTACAACTTTTTGACATTTGTCAATTTTTTTGACATTTAACAATTTTTTCGACATTTGAATATTTTTTTGACATTTGACAATTTTTTGACATTTGACAATCTTTTGACATTTGACATTTATTTGACATTTCACAATTTTTGACATTTTACAATTATTTGACATCCGACAATTTTTTGACATTTGACAATTTTTTTGACATTTGACAATTTTTTGACATTCGACAATTTTTTGACATTTGACAATTTTTTAACATTTGACAATTTTTAACATTTGACAATTTTTTGACATCCGACAATTTTTTGACATTCGACAATTTTTTGACATTTGACAATTTTTTGACATTTGACAATTTTTTGACATTTGACAATTTTTTGACATTTGACAATTTTTTGACATTCGACAATTTTTTGACATTTGACAATTTTTTAACATTTGACAATTTTTAACATTTGACAATTTTTTGACATCCGACAATTTTTTGACATTCGACAAATTTTTGACATTTGACAATTTTTTGACATTTGACAATTTTTTGACATTTGACAATTTTTTGACATTTGACAATTTTTTGACATTCGACAATTTTTTGACATTTGACAATTTTTTGACATTTGACAATTTTTTGACATTCGACAATTTTTTGACATTCGACAATTTTTTAACATTTGACAATTTTTTGACATTTGACAATTTTTTGACATTTGACAATTTTTTGACAACTGACAATTTTTTAACATTTAACAATTTTTGACGTTTAAAATATTTTTTGACATCTGACAATTTTTTGACATTTAAAATTTTTTGACATTTTAAATATTTTTTGACATTTGTCATTTTTTGACATTTGACAATTTTTTGACATTTGTCATTTTTTGACATTTGAGAATTTTTTGACATTTGACAATTTTTTGACATTCGACAATTTTTTAACATTTGACAATTTTTTGACATTTGACAATTTTTTGACATTTGACAATTTTTGACGTTTTGAATATTTTTTGACATCTGACAATTTTTTGACATTTAAAATTTTTTGACATTTCGAATATATTTTGACATTTGTCATTTTTTGACATTTGACAATTTTTTGACATTTGTCATTTTTTGACATTTGACAATTTTTTGACATTCGACAATTTTTTGACATTCGACAATTTTTTAACATTTGACAATTTTTTGACATTTGACAATTTTTTGACAACTGACAATTTTTTAACATTTAACAATTTTTGACGTTTAAAATATTTTTTGACATCTGACAATTTTTTGACATTTGTCATTTTTTGACATTTGACAATTTTTTGACATTTGTCATTTTTTGACATTTGAGAATTTTTTGACATTTGACAATTTTTTGACATTCGACAATTTTTTAACATTTGACAATTTTTTGACATTTGACAATTTTTGACGTTTTGAATATTTTTTGACATCTGACAATTTTTTGACATTTAAAATTTTTTGACATTTCGAATATTTTTTGACATTTGTCATTTTTTGACATTTGACAATTTTTTGACATTTGTCATTTTTTGACATTTGACAATTTTTTGACATTTGACAATTTTTTTGACATTGGACAATTTTTTTGACATTGGACAATTTTCTTTGACATTTTACAACTTTTTGACATTTGTCAATTTTTTTGACATTTAACAATTTTTTCGACATTTGAATATTTTTTTGACATTTCACAATTTTTGACATTTTGAATATTTTTTGACAGTTGACAATTTTTAACATTCGACAATTTTTTGACATTTTACAATTATTTGACATCTGACAATTTTTTGACATTTTTCAATTTTTTGACATTTGTCAATTTTTTGACATTTGTCAATTTTTTTTGACATTTGACAATCTTTTGACATTTGACATTTATTTGACATTTCACAATTTTGACATTTTGAATATTTTTTGACAGTTGACAATTTTTAACATTCGACAATTTTTTGACATTTTACAATTATTTGACATCCGACAATTTTTTGACATTCGTCAATTTTTTGACATTCGACAATTTTTTAACATTTGACAATTTTTAACATTTGACAATTTTTTGACATTTGACAATTTTTTGACATTTGTCAATCTTATGACATTTATTTGACATTTCACAATTTTTGACATTTTGAATATTTTTTGACAGTTGACAATTTTTAACATTCGACAATTTTTTGACATTTTACAATTATTTGACATTCGACAATTTTTTGACATTTGACAATTTTTTTGACATTTGACAATTTTTTGACATTCGACAATTTTTTGACATTCGACAATTTTTTAACATTTGACAATTTTTAACATTTGACAATTTTTTGACATTCGACAATTTTTTGACATTCGACAATTTTTTAACATTTGACAATTTTTTGACATTTGACAATTTTTTGACAACTGACAATTTTTTAACATTTAACAATTTTTGACGTTTAAAATATTTTTTGACATCTGACAATTTTTTGACATTTAAAATTTTTTGACATTTCAAATATTTTTTGACATTTGTCATTTTTTGACATTTGACAATTTTTTGACATTTGTCATTTTTTGACATTTGAGAATTTTTTGACATTTGACAATTTTTTTAACATTCGACAATTTTTTAACATTTGACAATTTTTTGACATTTGACAATTTTTGACGTTTTGAATATTTTTTGACATCTGACAATTTTTTGACATTTAAAATTTTTTGACATTTCGAATATTTTTTGACATTTGTCATTTTTTGACATTTGACAATTTTTTGACATTCGACAATTTTTTAACATTTGACAATTTTTTGACATTTGACAATTTTTTTGACATTGGACAATTTTTTGACATTGGACAATTTTTTTTGACATTTTACAACTTTTTGACATTTGTCAATTTTTTTGACATTAAACAATTTTTTCGACATTTGAATATTTTTTTGACATTTCACAATTTTTGACATTTTGAATATTCTTTGACAGTTGACAATTTTTAACATTCGACAATTTTTTGACATTTTACAATTATTTGACATCTGACAATTTTTTGACATTTGTCAAATTTTTTGACATTTGACAATTTTTTGACATTTGACAATTTTTTGACATTTTGCAATTATTTGACATCCGACAATTTTTTAATATTCGACAAGTTTTTGACATTTGACAATTTGTTGACATTTGACATTTGACAATTTTTTGACATTTGTCAATTTTTTTTGACATTTGACAATCTTTTGACATTTGACATTTATTTGACATTTCACAATTTTTGACATTTTGAATATTTTTTGACAGTTGACAATTTTTAACATTCGACAATTTTTTGACATTTTACAATTATTTGACATCTGACAATTTTTTGACATTTAACAATTTTTGACATTTCAAATATTTGTTGACATTTGTAATTTTTTTTGACATTTGACAATTTTTAGACAACTGACAATTTTTTAACATTTTACAATTTTTTACGTTTTGAATATTTTTTGACATCTGACAATTTTTTGACATTCCACAATTATTTGACATCCGACAATTTTTTAACATTTGACAATTTTTTAACCTTTAACAATTTTTGACGTTTTAAATATTTTTTGACATCTGACAATTTTTTGACATTTCGAATATTTTTTGACATTTGACAATTTTTTTGACATTTGACAATTTTCTTTGACATTTTACAACTTTTTGACATTTGTCAATTTTTTTGACATTTAACAATTTTTTCGACATTTGAATATTTTTTTGACATTTGACAATTTTTTGACATTTGACAATCTTTTGACATTTGACATTTTACAATTTTTGACATTTTACAATTATTTGACATCCGACAATTTTTTGACATTTGACAATTTTTTTGACATTTGACAATTTTTTGACATTCGACAATTTTTTGACATTTGACAATTTTTTAACATTTGACAATTTTTAACATTTGACAATTTTTTGACATCCGACAATTTTTTGACATTCGACAATTTTTTGACATTTGACAATTTTTTGACATTTGACAATTTTTTGACATTTGACAATTTTTTGACATTTGACAATTTTTTGACATTCGACAATTTTTTGACATTTGACAATTTTTTAACATTTGACAATTTTTAACATTTGACAATTTTTTGACATCCGACAATTTTTTGACATTCGACAATTTTTTGACATCCGACAATTTTTTGACATTCGACAATTTTTTGACATTTGACAATTTTTTGACATTTGACAATTTTTTGACATTTGACAATTTTTTGACATTTGACAATTTTTTGACATTCGACAATTTTTTGACATTCGACAATTTTTTAACATTTGACAATTTTTTGACATTTGACAATGTTTTGACATTTGACAATTTTTTGACAACTGACAATTTTTTAACATTTAACAATTTTTGACATTTAAAATTTTTTGACATTTTAAATATTTTTTGACATTTGTCATTTTTTGACATTTGACAATTTTTTGACATTTGTCATTTTTTGACATTTGAGAATTTTTTGACATTTGACAATTTTTTGACATTCGACAATTTTTTAACATTTGACAATTTTTTGACATTTGACAATTTTTTGACATTTGACAATTTTTGACGTTTTGAATATTTTTTGACATCTGACAATTTTTTGACATTTAAAATTTTTTGACATTTCGAATATATTTTGACATTTGTCATTTTTTGACATTTGACAATTTTTTGACATTTGTCATTTTTTGACATTTGACAATTTTTTGACATTCGACAATTTTTTGACATTCGACAATTTTTTAACATTTGACAATTTTTTGACATTTGACAATTTTTTGACAACTGACAATTTTTTAACATTTAACAATTTTTGACGTTTAAAATATTTTTTGACATCTGACAATTTTTTGACATTTTAAATTTTTTGACATTTTAAATATTTTTTGACATTTGTCATTTTTTGACATTTGACAATTTTTTGACATTTGTCATTTTTTGACATTTTAGAATTTTTTGACATTTGACAATTTTTTGACATTCGACAATTTTTTAACATTTGACAATTTTTTGACATTTGACAATTTTTGACGTTTTGAATATTTTTTGACATCTGACAATTTTTTGACATTTAAAATTTTTTGACATTTCGAATATTTTTTGACATTTGTCATTTTTTGACATTTGACAATTTTTTGACATTTGTCATTTTTTGACATTTGACAATTTTTTGACATTTGACAATTTTTTTGACATTGGACAATTTTTTTGACATTGGACAATTTTCTTTGACATTTTACAACTTTTTGACATTTGTCAATTTTTTTGACATTTAACAATTTTTTCGACATTTGAATATTTTTTTGACATTTCACAATTTTTGACATTTTGAATATTTTTTGACAGTTGACAATTTTTAACATTCGACAATTTTTTGACATTTTACAATTATTTGACATCTGACAATTTTTTGACATTTTTCAATTTTTTGACATTTGTCAATTTTTTGACATTTGTCAATTTTTTTTTGACATTTGACAATCTTTTGACATTTGACATTTATTTGACATTTCACAATTTTTGACATTTTGAATATTTTTTGACAGTTGACAATTTTTAACATTCGACAATTTTTTGACATTTTACAATTATTTGACATCCGACAATTTTTTGACATTCGTCAATTTTTTGACATTCGACAATTTTTTAACATTTGACAATTTTTAACATTTGACAATTTTTTGACATTTGACAATTTTTTGACATTTGTCAATCTTATGACATTTATTTGACATTTCACAATTTTTGACATTTTGAATATTTTTTGACAGTTGACAATTTTTAACATTCGACAATTTTTTGACATTTTACAATTATTTGACATTCGACAATTTTTTGACATTTGACAATTTTTTTGACATTTGACAATTTTTTGACATTCGACAATTTTTTGACATTCGACAATTTTTTAACATTTGACAATTTTTAACATTTGACAATTTTTTGACATTCGACAATTTTTTGACATTCGACAATTTTTTAACATTTGACAATTTTTTGACATTTGACAATTTTTTGACAACTGACAATTTTTTAACATTTAACAATTTTTGACGTTTAAAATATTTTTTGACATCTGACAATTTTTTGACATTTAAAATTTTTTGACATTTCAAATATTTTTTGACATTTGTCATTTTTTGACATTTGACAATTTTTTGACATTTGTCATTTTTTGACATTTGAGAATTTTTTGACATTTGACAATTTTTTTAACATTCGACAATTTTTTAACATTTGACAATTTTTTGACATTTGACAATTTTTGACGTTTTGAATATTTTTTGACATCTGACAATTTTTTGACATTTAAAATTTTTTGACATTTCGAATATTTTTTGACATTTGTCATTTTTTGACATTTGACAATTTTTTGACATTCGACAATTTTTTGACATTCGACAATTTTTTAACATTTGACAATTTTTTGACATTTGACAATTTTTTGACAACTGACAATTTTTTAACATTTAACAATTTTTTGACATTTGACAATTTTTTTTGACAGTTTACAACTTTTTGACATTTGTCAATTTTTTTTGACATTTGACAATCTTTTGACATTTGACATTTATTTGACATTTCACAATTTTTGACATTTTGAATATTTTTTGACAGTTGACAATTTTTAACATTCGACAATTTTTTGACATTTTACAATTATTTGACATTCGACAATTTTTTGACATTCGACAATTTTTTCACATTTGACAATTTTTAACATTTGACAATTTTTTAACCTTTAACAATTTTTGACGTTTTAAATATTTTTTGACATCTGACAATTTTTTGACATTTCGAATATTTTTTGACATTTGACAATTTTTTTGACATTTGACAATTTTCTTTGACATTTTACAACTTTTTGACATTTGTCAATTTTTTTGACATTTAACAATTTTTTCGACATTTGAATATTTTTTTGACATTTGACAATTTTTTGACATTTGACAATCTTTTGACATTTGACATTTATTTGACATTTCACAATTTTTGACATTTTACAATTATTTGACATCCGACAATTTTTTGACATTTGACAATTTTTTTGACATTTGACAATTTTTTGACATTCGACAATTTTTTGACATTTGACAATTTTTTAACATTTGACAATTTTTAACATTTGACAATTTTTTGACATCCGACAATTTTTTGACATTTGACAATTTTTTAACATTTGACAATTTTTAACATTTGACAATTTTTTGACATCCGACAATTTTTTGACATTCGACAATTTTTTGACATTTGACAATTTTTTGACATTTGACAATTTTTTGACATTTGACAATTTTTTGACATTTGACAATTTTTTGACATTCGACAATTTTTTGACATTTGACAATTTTTTGACATTTGACAATTTTTTGACAACTGACAATTTTTTAACATTTAACAATTTTTGACATTTAAAATTTTTTGACATTTTAAATATTTTTTGACATTTGTCATTTTTTGACATTTGACAATTTTTTGACATTTGTCATTTTTTGACATTTGAGAATTTTTTGACATTTGACAATTTTTTGACATTCGACAATTTTTTAACATTTGACAATTTTTTGACATTTGACAATTTTTTGACATTTGACAATTTTTGACGTTTTGAATATTTTTTGACATCTGACAATTTTTTGACATTTAAAATTTTTTGACATTTCGAATATATTTTGACATTTGTCATTTTTTGACATTTGACAATTTTTTGACATTTGTCATTTTTTGACATTTGACAATTTTTTGACATTCGACAATTTTTTGACATTCGACAATTTTTTAACATTTGACAATTTTTTGACATTTGACAATTTTTTGACAACTGACAATTTTTTAACATTTAACAATTTTTGACGTTTAAAATATTTTTTGACATCTGACAATTTTTTGACATTTAAAATTTTTTGACATTTTAAATATTTTTTGACATTTGTCATTTTTTGACATTTGACAATTTTTTGACATTTGTCATTTTTTGACATTTGAGAATTTTTTGACATTTGACAATTTTTTGACATTCGACAATTTTTTAACATTTGACAATTTTTTGACATTTGACAATTTTTGACGTTTTGAATATTTTTTGACATCTGACAATTTTTTGACATTTAAAATTTTTTGACATTTCGAATATTTTTTGACATTTGTCATTTTTTGACATTTGACAATTTTTTGACATTTGTCATTTTTTGACATTTGACAATTTTTTGACATTTGACAATTTTTTTGACATTGGACAATTTTTTTGACATTGGACAATTTTCTTTGACATTTTACAACTTTTTGACATTTGTCAATTTTTTTGACATTTAACAATTTTTTCGACATTTGAATATTTTTTTGACATTTCACAATTTTTGACATTTTGAATATTTTTTGACAGTTGACAATTTTTAACATTCGACAATTTTTTGACATTTTACAATTATTTGACATCTGACAATTTTTTGACATTTTTCAATTTTTTGACATTTGTCAATTTTTTGACATTTGTCAATTTTTTTTTGACATTTGACAATCTTTTGACATTTGACATTTATTTGACATTTCACAATTTTTGACATTTTGAATATTTTTTGACAGTTGACAATTTTTAACATTCGACAATTTTTTGACATTTTACAATTATTTGACATCCGACAATTTTTTGACATTCGTCAATTTTTTGACATTCGACAATTTTTTAACATTTGACAATTTTTAACATTTGACAATTTTTTGACATTTGACAATTTTTTGACATTTGTCAATCTTATGACATTTATTTGACATTTCACAATTTTTGACATTTTGAATATTTTTTGACAGTTGACAATTTTTAACATTCGACAATTTTTTGACATTTTACAATTATTTGACATTCGACAATTTTTTGACATTTGACAATTTTTTTGACATTTGACAATTTTTTGACATTCGACAATTTTTTGACATTCGACAATTTTTTAACATTTGACAATTTTTAACATTTGACAATTTTTTGACATTCGACAATTTTTTGACATTCGACAATTTTTTAACATTTGACAATTTTTTGACATTTGACAATTTTTTGACAACTGACAATTTTTTAACATTTAACAATTTTTGACGTTTAAAATATTTTTTGACATCTGACAATTTTTTGACATTTAAAATTTTTTGACATTTCAAATATTTTTTGACATTTGTCATTTTTTGACATTTGACAATTTTTTGACATTTGTCATTTTTTGACATTTGAGAATTTTTTGACATTTGACAATTTTTTTAACATTCGACAATTTTTTAACATTTGACAATTTTTTGACATTTGACAATTTTTGACGTTTTGAATATTTTTTGACATCTGACAATTTTTTGACATTTAAAATTTTTTGACATTTCGAATATTTTTTGACATTTGTCATTTTTTGACATTTGACAATTTTTTGACATTCGACAATTTTTTGACATTCGACAATTTTTTAACATTTGACAATTTTTTGACATTTGACAATTTTTTGACAACTGACAATTTTTTAACATTTAACAATTTTTTGACATTTGACAATTTTTTTTGACAGTTTACAACTTTTTGACATTTGTCAATTTTTTTTGACATTTGACAATCTTTTGACATTTGACATTTATTTGACATTTCACAATTTTTGACATTTTGAATATTTTTTGACAGTTGACAATTTTTAACATTCGACAATTTTTTGACATTTTACAATTATTTGACATTCGACAATTTTTTGACATTCGACAATTTTTTCACATTTGACAATTTTTAACATTTGACAATTTTTTAACCTTTAACAATTTTTGACGTTTTAAATATTTTTTGACATCTGACAATTTTTTGACATTTCGAATATTTTTTGACATTTGACAATTTTTTTGACATTTGACAATTTTCTTTGACATTTTACAACTTTTTGACATTTGTCAATTTTTTTGACATTTAACAATTTTTTCGACATTTGAATATTTTTTTGACATTTGACAATTTTTTGACATTTGACAATCTTTTGACATTTGACATTTATTTGACATTTCACAATTTTTGACATTTTACAATTATTTGACATCCGACAATTTTTTGACATTTGACAATTTTTTTGACATTTGACAATTTTTTGACATTCGACAATTTTTTGACATTTGACAATTTTTTAACATTTGACAATTTTTAACATTTGACAATTTTTTGACATCCGACAATTTTTTGACATTTGACAATTTTTTAACATTTGACAATTTTTAACATTTGACAATTTTTTGACATCCGACAATTTTTTGACATTCGACAATTTTTTGACATTTGACAATTTTTTGACATTTGACAATTTTTTGACATTTGACAATTTTTTGACATTTGACAATTTTTTGACATTCGACAATTTTTTGACATTTGACAATTTTTTGACATTTGACAATTTTTTGACATTCGACAATTTTTTGACATTCGACAATTTTTTAACATTTGACAATTTTTTGACATTTGACAATTTTTTGACATTCGACAATTTTTTGACATTTGACAATTTTTTGACATTTGACAATTTTTTGACATTTGACAATTTTTTGACATTTGACAATTTTTTGACATTCGACAATTTTTTGACATTTGACAATTTTTTGACATTTGACAATTTTTTGACATTCGACAATTTTTTGACATTCGACAATTTTTTAACATTTGACAATTTTTTGACATTTGACAATTTTTTGACATTTGACAATTTTTTGACAACTGACAATTTTTTAACATTTAACAATTTTTGACGTTTAAAATATTTTTTGACATCTGACAATTTTTTGACATTTAAAATTTTTTGACATTTTAAATATTTTTTGACATTTGTCATTTTTTGACATTTGACAATTTTTTGACATTTGTCATTTTTTGACATTTGAGAATTTTTTGACATTTGACAATTTTTTGACATTCGACAATTTTTTAACATTTGACAATTTTTTGACATTTGACAATTTTTTGACATTTGACAATTTTTGACGTTTTGAATATTTTTTGACATCTGACAATTTTTTGACATTTAAAATTTTTTGACATTTCGAATATATTTTGACATTTGTCATTTTTTGACATTTGACAATTTTTTGACATTTGTCATTTTTTGACATTAGGTTAGGTTAGGTTAGGTTAGGTTAGGTTAGGTTAGGTTAGGTTAGGTTAGGTTAGGTTAGGTTAGGTTAGGTTAGGTTAGGTTAGGTTAGGTTAGGTTAGGTTAGGTTAGGTTAGGTTAGGTTAGGTTAGGTTAGGTTAGGTTAGGTTAGGTTAGGTTAGGTTAGGTTAGGTTAGGTTAGGTTAGGTTAGGTTAGGTTAGGTTAGGTTAGGTTAGGTTAGGTTAGGTTAGGTTAGGTTAGGTTAGGTTAGGTTAGGTTAGGTTAGGTTAGGTTAGGTTAGGTTAGGTTAGGTTAGGTTAGGTTAGGTTAGGTTAGGTTAGGTTAGGTTAGGTTAGGTTAGGTTAGGTTAGGTTAGGTTAGGTTAGGTTAGGTTAGGTTAGGTTAGGTTAGGTTAGGTTAGGTTAGGTTAGGTTAGGTTAGGTTAGGTTAGGTTAGGTTAGGTTAGGTTAGGTTAGGTTAGGTTAGGTTAGGTTAGGTTAGGTTAGGTTAGGTTAGGTTAGGTTAGGTTAGGTTAGGTTAGGTTAGGTTAGGTTAGGTTAGGTTAGGTTAGGTTAGGTTAGGTTAGGTTAGGTTAGGTTAGGTTAGGTTAGGTTAGGTTAGGTTAGGTTAGGTTAGGTTAGGTTAGGTTAGGTTAGGTTAGGTTAGGTTAGGTTAGGTTAGGTTAGGTTAGGTTAGGTTAGGTTAGGTTAGGTTAGGTTAGGTTAGGTTAGGTTAGGTTAGGTTAGGTTAGGTTAGGTTAGGTTAGGTTAGGTTAGGTTAGGTTAGGTTAGGTTAGGTTAGGTTAGGTTAGGTTAGGTTAGGTTAGGTTAGGTTAGGTTAGGTTAGGTTAGGTTAGGTTAGGTTAGGTTAGGTTAGGTTAGGTTAGGTTAGGTTAGGTTAGGTTAGGTTAGGTTAGGTTAGGTTAGGTTAGGTTAGGTTAGGTTAGGTTAGGTTAGGTTAGGTTAGGTTAGGTTAGGTTAGGTTAGGTTAGGTTAGGTTAGGTTAGGTTAGGTTAGGTTAGGTTAGGTTAGGTTAGGTTAGGTTAGGTTAGGTTAGGTTAGGTTAGGTTAGGTTAGGTTAGGTTAGGTTAGGTTAGGTTAGGTTAGGTTAGGTTAGGTTAGGTTAGGTTAGGTTAGGTTAGGTTAGGTTAGGTTAGGTTAGGTTAGGTTAGGTTAGGTTAGGTTAGGTTAGGTTAGGTTAGGTTAGGTTAGGTTAGGTTAGGTTAGGTTAGGTTAGGTTAGGTTAGGTTAGGTTAGGTTAGGTTAGGTTAGGTTAGGTTAGGTTAGGTTAGGTTAGGTTAGGTTAGGTTAGGTTAGGTTAGGTTAGGTTAGGTTAGGTTAGGTTAGGTTAGGTTAGGTTAGGTTAGGTTAGGTTAGGTTAGGTTAGGTTAGGTTAGGTTAGGTTAGGTTAGGTTAGGTTAGGTTAGGTTAGGTTAGGTTAGGTTAGGTTAGGTTAGGTTAGGTTAGGTTAGGTTAGGTTAGGTTAGGTTAGGTTAGGTTAGGTTAGGTTAGGTTAGGTTAGGTTAGGTTAGGTTAGGTTAGGTTAGGTTAGGTTAGGTTAGGTTAGGTTAGGTTAGGTTAGGTTAGGTTAGGTTAGGTTAGGTTAGGTTAGGTTAGGTTAGGTTAGGTTAGGTTAGGTTAGGTTAGGTTAGGTTAGGTTAGGTTAGGTTAGGTTAGGTTAGGTTAGGTTAGGTTAGGTTAGGTTAGGTTAGGTTAGGTTAGGTTAGGTTAGGTTAGGTTAGGTTAGGTTAGGTTAGGTTAGGTTAGGTTAGGTTAGGTTAGGTTAGGTTAGGTTAGGTTAGGTTAGGTTAGGTTAGGTTAGGTTAGGTTAGGTTAGGTTAGGTTAGGTTAGGTTAGGTTAGGTTAGGTTAGGTTAGGTTAGGTTAGGTTAGGTTAGGTTAGGTTAGGTTAGGTTAGGTTAGGTTAGGTTAGGTTAGGTTAGGTTAGGTTAGGTTAGGTTAGGTTAGGTTAGGTTAGGTTAGGTTAGGTTAGGTTAGGTTAGGTTAGGTTAGGTTAGGTTAGGTTAGGTTAGGTTAGGTTAGGTTAGGTTAGGTTAGGTTAGGTTAGGTTAGGTTAGGTTAGGTTAGGTTAGGTTAGGTTAGGTTAGGTTAGGTTAGGTTAGGTTAGGTTAGGTTAGGTTAGGTTAGGTTAGGTTAGGTTAGGTTAGGTTAGGTTAGGTTAGGTTAGGTTAGGTTAGGTTAGGTTAGGTTAGGTTAGGTTAGGTTAGGTTAGGTTAGGTTAGGTTAGGTTAGGTTAGGTTAGGTTAGGTTAGGTTAGGTTAGGTTAGGTTAGGTTAGGTTAGGTTAGGTTAGGTTAGGTTAGGTTAGGTTAGGTTAGGTTAGGTTAGGTTAGGTTAGGTTAGGTTAGGTTAGGTTAGGTTAGGTTAGGTTAGGTTAGGTTAGGTTAGGTTAGGTTAGGTTAGGTTAGGTTAGGTTAGGTTAGGTTAGGTTAGGTTAGGTTAGGTTAGGTTAGGTTAGGTTAGGTTAGGTTAGGTTAGGTTAGGTTAGGTTAGGTTAGGTTAGGTTAGGTTAGGTTAGGTTAGGTTAGGTTAGGTTAGGTTAGGTTAGGTTAGGTTAGGTTAGGTTAGGTTAGGTTAGGTTAGGTTAGGTTAGGTTAGGTTAGGTTAGGTTAGGTTAGGTTAGGTTAGGTTAGGTTAGGTTAGGTTAGGTTAGGTTAGGTTAGGTTAGGTTAGGTTAGGTTAGGTTAGGTTAGGTTAGGTTAGGTTAGGTTAGGTTAGGTTAGGTTAGGTTAGGTTAGGTTAGGTTAGGTTAGGTTAGGTTAGGTTAGGTTAGGTTAGGTTAGGTTAGGTTAGGTTAGGTTAGGTTAGGTTAGGTTAGGTTAGGTTAGGTTAGGTTAGGTTAGGTTAGGTTAGGTTAGGTTAGGTTAGGTTAGGTTAGGTTAGGTTAGGTTAGGTTAGGTTAGGTTAGGTTAGGTTAGGTTAGGTTAGGTTAGGTTAGGTTAGGTTAGGTTAGGTTAGGTTAGGTTAGGTTAGGTTAGGTTAGGTTAGGTTAGGTTAGGTTAGGTTAGGTTAGGTTAGGTTAGGTTAGGTTAGGTTAGGTTAGGTTAGGTTAGGTTAGGTTAGGTTAGGTTAGGTTAGGTTAGGTTAGGTTAGGTTAGGTTAGGTTAGGTTAGGTTAGGTTAGGTTAGGTTAGGTTAGGTTAGGTTAGGTTAGGTTAGGTTAGGTTAGGTTAGGTTAGGTTAGGTTAGGTTAGGTTAGGTTAGGTTAGGTTAGGTTAGGTTAGGTTAGGTTAGGTTAGGTTAGGTTAGGTTAGGTTAGGTTAGGTTAGGTTAGGTTAGGTTAGGTTAGGTTAGGTTAGGTTAGGTTAGGTTAGGTTAGGTTAGGTTAGGTTAGGTTAGGTTAGGTTAGGTTA